>CM040755.1:23432562-23980062 GCA_022829145.1 Albula goreensis | reverse complement strand
ATTCTTGAATAGGATGTTCATACATACATAGTGAAAAAGTTATTACACCATGTAGGACCTGCTTACAGTACATTGAACCGAGAAAACAGTTCCCTGTGTATTCAAAGCGCAATGTACAATGCGTTGTTCATTAAACATGTTATCCACACTTGGCAACTGTCATTTGGCTGTAAGATGGCAAGGATCCCCTCGTTATTCTATGTTCTTTAGTAACATAGAATAGTTTTCTCTGTCGTAATTACCCTAGGTATTAATTAATATTATACGTATGATAATGCCACACAGGTATTAATTCATTCAGATTATATACTAGGCTACTCACCTTACTTAAATAACGATATATATATGTAATTTTTTTTTTTTTTTGTAAAATAAGGAATTTAAACAAGTTAATTGGGAAAATTGGATTGGTGTACAAGCTTGTCGCCAATCTTTTTCAAAATTATCACAATTTAGTTCAATTAAATCCATTCAACTGCATTCATCGGTAGAGTGATAAAGTTTTCAAATGTGTAACAGCCTACTCGTGAGCATTTTTCCATGGTTCTGTAATTTAATCCACGTCGTGTACGCCAATTTCAGTCTACCAAAGGGTTTTTTGCAGCGCAGAGTGAGTAGTCTCACTTCATCTAATTGCCCAGTGGGTTGAGCTGTTTAAGAAGTTTGGTTTAACCTGCTTAATTAAGTTAACAGCAAAATCAACAAACAATATAATTCAGTTGTAAGACTGTGCATTTACTAACTAGGCCATACAAAAAATTAACGCCCGTCATTTGCGTCACTGCTTGCTTCCTATTTGATTGCATACGGTTCATCACTATCTAAACACTGTGAACATGGAATTGAAAGAACTTTAAGTCGCTTTCATTCTTGAATATGACCATTGATTTATTTGCTCAAGACAAACAATTCCACATCATTGCTGTTGTTATAAATAGTATATGAAACACACATAGTGGTAACTTCAGAACGATTTTTCCTTTTTTCATACTTGCATGGAGAACCTGAGTACGGCACTACAATAATACCATTGACCTCAGCGTTAAAGAAAGAAAGAAAACATGCTAGGTTGTGATTTGTATCGCACGTTAATTGGTACAGGCTGTGGCCGTAGCATGGAGAATATTTCGACTGAAGCCTGTTTGAAAGTATTATAGAGAATGAGAATAGCACATTTTCATACAACAAATGTTCTCATACAGTGTGTAGGCCTATTTATATATGCCGTTGTTTGTGATAATATCTTGCACACATAAATAACTGAGCAACTTCGGCTTCCGAAACTGTCTCTGTTGTTGAGGTCAGAAGCGCAGCGTGAGATCCATGTGGGTTAAATAAATACAACACCCCGAGACACAGACTCCTAAAATACTGAGGTGCCAAACCCATTTTGTTTAATGAATTGGGGTGGGAGATGGCTTGGTTATTGTCCTTTTGAGGCAAGATGGGAGAGAGAGACAGAGAGCTGGGTGGATAATATTTGTTGGATATGTGCTCAGGCTTCTAGTCGAGGTCTGATGGTCGCTTTAACCTGACACACCATTGTCATGAGCGCCAGGTGAAGCACCTGCATGCTCTCACAACTAGAAAGGAAGTGGCAGACCTTCTATAGACAACAGTGCGTGTATGTACAGAGGCAGGAAACAATCACAAGAATATACAAACAAACACACACACACATACACACACACACACACACACACACACACACACACACACACACACACACACACACAACCAGTGTCAGTGAGGGGTAACATTTATTTACACCCACTTGGCCCTTGGATTTAATCTGTTTAAATAACACATACAGTAGGTCTCCCAAATTGTCAGTGAGTTTTCCTCAGGGATGTATGTTTTACACAGAATGCTAAGGGCGTGAGACACAGCACAAAGCATCCAAGTTGTGGTTATGTATGTGTGTCCTCTGCTTGTGCAGCTAGCCTGCTGAGTAAGGGCACCAGGGCAAGCGCTGGTCACACCTCTGTGTGTGTATGTGTGTGTGTGTGTGTGTGCATGCCCAGTGGTGGTTAAACCTGTGTGTGTATGTGCACACAAATGTGTGTGTGTGCGACTTGTGTGATTGTGCATTGTGTGTGTGTGTGTGTGTGTGTGTGTGTGTGTGTGTGTGTGTGTGTGTGTGTGTGTGTGTGTGTGTGTGTGTATTTAGAATTTCCTTGCCTTAAGTCACTTACAATGAAAGCTCTCATTGATGTATCCAATACTTCCCTGTCTGGGAGACCTATTTAAAAATGAATGTCTGAATTATAAAGCCATAGGAAAACAAGATTTAAAAAGGTTCAAAGAGGGCTGGATGAGACCAGACACCTGGTAGTCTTCAAACTTGTGCTGCCATTGGCACTGAGGGACTATTTTAGTCCATTTCCTAGGGAGCACTTGTCTCATGAGCAGTCTTGTTGTTCTAACAGTGGGTGCACCACAAAGAAATCTTTCAGCCCATGTTGTATGTGAGGTTGGACAATTTATACCATGCACAGAAGGTAACTGTGCATTCCTCTACACTCCCGAAGCGAGTAAAAAAGACTAGCCATTTTTACTGTTAGGGATGTACCATGAGATTTGTTGACCAAAAATGGATTTCCACTTCCATGATATCATCCTCCTGGCACTTTACAGACAGATGTGTGGGCAGCGTTTAGCAAGTACTCCCTACTGTGTATGTGGAAAGCGATGAGCCTGAGTAATTCTGTATGACTCAATCAGTGACGTGGAGCATGTGTTCCTGTCAGTCATTCCCAAATCTGGGAGTAAGGTGGGCGTAAGGCTGAGGGAGCGGAGTGGTTTTTTTGGGGGCTTTTCCTGATTCATGGTGGAGTTCGGTAAACAGGAACAGTTTTGGTACGGAGGAACTTCCCCGGCAGCGCCTTATATCAGTAACGCCGGCACTAATGAGCAACATCTGTCCTGGTGGTTTCCGCTTTCTAGCTGTGATTCATGTCTCAGCTCCCGAGGACTGGAGCAAATGTTTACATCAATGAGAAACAGACAGACAGGAAGAGGGTAGAAACATACGAGAAAAGAAATCAGTGGTCACCTCCATGAATATAAACTGGCTGTCATGAGACATCAATGAACGTAATGGCAAATATCTGTGACACCTAGAATTTAATCAGAGTAACAGTAACTGAAATGTCTCCTTTTGTGAATTACTAATCAAGTGCTCTGTCTTCTTGACATAATTTGGTTACATTTTGTATCAACATTTTTTTATATGATTTTTGTGTTAAAAATTGAATGTGTTGGGCAGCATGATGTGGCATGTGGTCTGTTCTTTGCCCGGTGTGGCTAGCAGCCCTATAGGATGACACAGAATCGGTCATATCAGGGAGTTCTCACTGCTCACAAACAACTCCCTCCGGGCAATTGGGCAATGACAGCTTGCCTCCAAAAGCTACACCTGGTGTTCACCTCTAATTCAGTTTCTGTGTGAATGTAACCAAGGTGCTCCTAAATAAATACATTTAGCTATTGAACCAAAAACTGGGAGGAGCTACAATATATTATTGGCTCAACAATTTTAACCAATGACCACATTGGTTGTGGAGAGAAAAACATTGATTGGATCTTATAAGTCAACAATCAATATCTGAGTGTAACTCCACAGAAAGACAGTTCATGAAACCTCCTTTCAACCATTGATACTTCAGAATGAAATGTAGCAATGGCTTGACACCATGTGTATGGAGGAGAACACATTCTAGTCGGCATACTCCTGAATTGACAGTGGAGATTCACTGAAATGAGCTGCTCCATATTGTGGGAAATTATAAGTAAAATAAAAAAGTGCATGGAAAACAAATAAAAATACTTGATCACAAAAATATCTATTAATATTTAATGTTAAATTGTGATGATGTTTTGGCATTGTATAAAACATGTTCTCATTAATATACATTCCAGTGTCAAACTGGTAAAATCAGAATGAAAAATAATTGCAATATTGTTTACGTATGTATTGTACAATACATGGTTTACATGAATGTGAGGTACAGACAGAATCACGTTGGTTTAATTTATTTTTCTGTTTACTCACTACCCAATAAACATGGCTGACACATGACTGAATGTTACTATGACTCTATTGTGTTAATGAAAACAGCCCAACACACATCACAATAACCCGTGTGTTTGCTACTCAGTGATGTCACTTCAGGCGGGAATCCGCTAGAGTGGACGCATGTGGTTAATTCATCAGCAGCTTCTTCACGCCAAGATGGAGCTGACTAAACTTCAGGTTCACATCCTTTAGCTCTTGCACAGCCAAATGTCAATAGAAAACTCCCCCAATACCTCATCTTGGACATAAACATATATCCCGTATTTGTTCACTCAAGGAGCACATCTATCAGGCCCTAAACCTTCACAGCTTGTGTGTTTACTCATTGTTCATTTACATCATTGGAGATTTCCTGAAGTGATTAGAGTCAAGTGCCAAGTTCAAGGGTGTACATATTTGGCTGCTTGTGGGACTCAAGCCTAAGTGTTCACTGCAAGGCCATGTTCCTGCTCATACTCTAACACCCCGTTTATTAGTGTTTTACTGTTTAAGGAATAGTGGGTCACTAAAGGATGTGGGTGTACTTTTCAGCATGTTGTTTAATGCTTGATTATTCTACCTTTTGGTCATGTAATTATTGAAGTTTGACTACATTTACTTTTTACCTTTTTAGAACTACAAGTGTGACTCTGCAATTCATAGGTTTAGTGCTATTGGATCCTGACTGAATCTTTCTGAGTGACAGTAATCAGTCAAAGTAGTAAGTCACTATGTGGTGACAACAATGAGATGAGATGTGCAATGAGATACTCTATCCACTAATGAGATACTTAGCCTCCTTTAGTTAATACTGTGACTCAAAATGCTAAAAGTTTTTTATTGTGGCACACTGCATGAAAAGTGGTCAGACTGGAACTGTTATATGAGTATAAAAAGTGGAACCTTCCTATTAATGGAAAAATCAGGCCCTATCAGAGTGTGAAGAAGAGAGGGACCACAGAACTGAGTTGAAGAAAAAATTGATAGAACAACATTGGAGAGTTTACATCTAATGACAAATAATTTCTGCTCTCTCAAAGAGTTTGAGAAAGTAGTGTGACCCTTCAAAAATGTAATTTCTGGATAGGAAAAAATAATCAAGCACTTTATCATCTGTGATGAAATAGGTCCTAAGGCCAGATTTAAAACTGTTGATGGATTCTGGATTCAATAAAATCAATCCTCCAAATTTGTCAACAACTTTGTCTCAAGCTTCAAACAACTTCAAATTCAAGCTTCCTTCATTTTTTTAGTTACTAATACAGTTATCAAATAAAGTGTGAATGAAATCTTAGCACAAAGGTTGTGATTTTGACTCACACGAGTGACCAAGTATTCCTTTCCCATTCAAGACCTTCTCTGGAAACAATATGTGAGAATAATGTTTCCCAGATAATGTATAATGATATAATTTTCCAAGCATCATTTCCCTTTCACTCCATTAGCACTTCATGTTATTTTTGTGTACTTCCAGTTTTTTCCAATTCAATAATGTCAAGAGCAGATACAAAGATGACTAACAGCATGGTTCTCACACCCTGCCCCCCCCATGTGGTGGCCACTTCCAGGAATATTGTATGTAACATAATGACATCATAGAACATGACATATTGGTGTTGACCAGAATGAAATTGTCTTCTCAGTACATCTTATTGGCTGTGCTTTTTGTAAGATTACATCATTGCAATCAGTTGTCACTTCATCTGTGATCATTCATATCAGCTGTACAGCTGTGACTGGACACAGAACAAGTTGAGCATGTGAACTGGAATTAATCATGAGTTTTCACTCTGCATACTCTTGCATTTTGAATTAAACCTTAAGTGTTAATGAGGCAGTCTCTTTGTTCTAGCCCTCCCACCACATTGCACACAAAAATTTAAGTCTTTCAGACTTGAGGACTGCCTCAGGGACAACATTAAAAGTTTGGGGGATAGACACTGTGTGTGTGTGTGTGTGTGTGTGTGTGTGTGTGTGTGTGTGTGTGTGTGTGTGTGTGTGTGTGTGTGTGTGTGTGTGTGTGTGTGTGTGTGTGTGTGTGTGTGTGTGTGTGTGTGTAGTCTAGTGGCTAAGGTACATGACTGGGACCACTATGGATGGTGGCTCAAGCCCCATTCCAACGACAAGAACACCATTGCTGCTGGGCCCTTGAGCAAGGCCCCCAACCCCACATTGCCCCCTGGGGGGGGACTGGCCCCTGGCCATCACAATCAACCATAAGTCACCTTGGATATAAGTATCAGCTAAATTACAGTGGGAGAGAATATACCTGAAATTCTTAATTCACTTTACACTGAATGATCCTAATACAAATTGCTACTGAATAGATGCAGAATTCTACTGTCCACCACAAAGCAAATTTTGAAACTTTGGAATCTTACTACTAATATGTGTCAATTTGTTAGGACTTGATATGAAGTTTGTGTAACTTTCTCAAAGGGAAGAGGCACTGAAGTTCAAAGGATTACAGGTCCAATTTGAGGTTATGTGGTTTTACCATTTTTTTTTTGAAGGAACAACTTCTCCTTATGTGGATGAAACAAATTTGATTTGTATGAATAAAAAAAGGGGTCAATTCTTTTACCTGATCCCAGAAAAGGTTCATGCTGAGTGAGAGAGTGATGTGATGTGATGTGGGTCTGTGAAAGGCTGCCTTTAGGATGAAGCGCTCCAGATCCTGCCTCAGACACAAGGTTACACACAGCAGTCATGCAGTGCGAAACACTGGCCCATCTCATCAAACGTGGAATGTGTCTCTCCGCTAGCTGTGTTTATATTACAGTGTTAGTCCTCTGGCCTTATTCCCTACTGCTCCACAGTAACAGCCCGCTAGCCAAATAACAATCTTAAAACAAATTTTATGTTGAATACTATATGTATTCTTGCATCTTTGATTTTTCCTAAATTAAAAAGAATGAATGAGATCTGGACCTGTTTACAAGGTAGGTGGAAAGTCAGAGTTTATTAAAACACAGACATTGTGAAAGAACTGTTACAATGTTTAAATGCCCCATAACCTTACCTAACCTTTCTGTGAAATGGTAAAAACTGTGCAGAAATATTTCTGCTGGTTAGGACCCATTCCTTTCAATGATGAAAAAAGTAATGGAGTAATAAATTAAAGTCAACTGGGGTGGGGGGGTGTCAGATGTACAGATGTAGAGAACGGTCCCTGTGTTCCCACTGTGATATCCTCTGCACCTCCACAATGTACCATCACCAATATTCAAAAATATTTGATTTTGACTTTATGATAGCTTGTACTCCAAATCTCTATAATTGTGCTGTACAGTACTCTAATCTCTGGGTTCAAGTGTGTGTACACAACCCACAATCAGATATTCATATTCTGTCAGTCAACTACATGAACGACAAGAGGCCTGTGAAGACAATTGGTTTAGCATTCCAAATTTGCAAGGAAAAAAAATAACAATTATTTTATGCATCCACATGCTTCACTATTTTTGTGATATCATGGGGGGAGGGGGTGCACCATGCAAAACACAGCATGCGCCCCAAACCCTGAAGACATACTTCAGCCTCATGACTGAAGTGCATGAACTATTGCGACACGTTACAGTCAACAACCTCCAGAGCCACGTCCGATGATCGGGGGCCCCATTGCATGGTATTAAGCTGACCCTTGGCGGATTCAAACAAACACACGGTTCTATCTGAATGCGCAAACTCCTGCCTGAGGGCCTCACCGTATCCTTCACCACTGAATAAATACTGCATGCAGTAGAGTGGATGATGTTATCAAAGCTGACAATGTTTTACTGAGGTCTGTATGTTATCTGTCTGTCTGGATTATTCTCATTACACATTGTGCATTGGATTACTTAACATGCTGAGAAATATGTTTGATTTCACATTTAAATGAGTGCATCTATTTATAAAATAGTACATTTCAATAATATGTGCAGCCATTTATGTCATGGTGAAATTTTGATTAATGGGTTGACAATGAGAACTCTCAATAGAGTTTCAAAGCAATTCATAGCTTAAGAGTGTATATGTATAATATGAAATAAAATACCCTTTGTGTATCTAAAATTTGATATTTGCTTTTACAGTTTAGGATGCAGTTAGGACAGTGTCCATGTTATATTTATCATGCAATACTTTTGTTGTTTACCAGTGTAATGTATGTATTAAATAATGCATTGTCTGTATGAAATTGCCAAGTTCAAATGGAAAGTCATTAAAGGCTAATCATTTGTTGTAGATATTTTATGTGGATTTAAAATCTAATGCAGAATCTGATGTGATCAGTAAATTAAGGGAAATGTGTATGTGTGAATGTGCATGTGAGTGTGTCTGTGCCACTGAAACTTTTTAAAGAAAGTCAAGTGGGAAGAGTGGAGGTTGGAGGTCAAGCACACATGCTGAGGGGTCAGCGTTCAGGCAGACCTGCGAAACAAAGGCCTCCAGCAGCGAGGAAACAGGGAGGGAGCACAGGGGCAGGATGTCGAAGTGCAGACCCCACCCCTCTCTCTGACCCCACCCACCCTCCTCCCACATGCCTGTTAAGCTCCTTCTCCCCTCCCACTCTTGACCCCTCCCCCTCCCCCTCCTCCCTCCTTGACCCCCCTCTCTTCACAGCTTCAATGTGGCACATTGCATCACCTCACATTACATTTTCAGTGCTGTTTTACATTCTGGCAGACACCGTTGTTCTGAGCGACTTACATAGTTTAACTTTTGACCACACTTTATTCTCCCTTTATACAGCTGGATATCTACTGAAGCAAAACAGGCAAAGAACCTTGCTCAAGAATACAATGGCAGTGCCCTGTCAAACCTACAGTTACAAGTCCAGCTCCCTAACCATTACACTGTCCATTGCATTATAATTCCTCTCAGCTCATGCTAGCCTTCCTCCCTCTGCAGCTCAGTCCATCCTCTGTGGAAGCACCTCATTCCTCTATCACCTCTCATCTCATGGCACTGGTGGCCAGCAGCTAGTCTGCCTTGTTTTTTGTTTGTATTTTTACTGCTACACTTCATTCGACATTCATTTTTGATCCAACATTATATCATGTATTTGCAGATTCCTGTATTCAGATAGTTCATACAACTTGCATTTTGACATATTGAGCCAACACTCAATACACACATACAGCTGTCCGTTTTCTGTAAGAGCTCTGCTTTCCAGAGTTCAGTGGGTGCAAGTGCAATGGCCCAATTGAGAATGTGACCCACAATCATCCACCAGTCATTATGCTACATCACTATTTTGATCTCAGAGACCAGGCTATTTGACTGTTCTTCTCTTCAGATCTAAATGGCACCTCTCTCATACATGTTTAGACAGCCGTATGAAGTATGGGTTTCTCCAGGCAGGCCAGAAAGGATTTAGTAGCTGGGGACTGAGATCTTTTGATAATATTTACTGTATTCTGTTATTCAGTCTTGCACAAACTGTTCCCTCTTAGGGTTGTCTGTCTCCTGTTAATGTTTTGCTGAAAGTATGTGTGTAAGTGTGTGTCTGTGTGTGTGAGTGTGTAGGTGGTAGTGTTGATGCATTAATTACATTTAAAATGTGCTATTTTTACATATTTGAAAGTATTTGTCACACAGTTGTTTTGATTAGCATGGTATATTATGAAGACTGTCAGAAATATGTTACACAAAGTCATTTATTATTTACCACCTGGGTCAGAGAGTGAGAGTGATTGTTTTAAACTAAAAATCTCCATGACAAGCTTCACATGTTTGCTTTTATATAGAATTATTTTTCTATTCTTGTATTGCACAGTATGAAGTCTAACTTGTTTTGAATTGTAACTTTATTAAAAAGTCCATGTCTGTGTCATCATTCTATGCAGGCAATGAAAGGATTATGTGGAGAGTTTGTACTATGCTTGTATAAGAAGCACTTAGTTTAGTCTCTGCATGAACCACTCTTTCAGTAGTAACTACATCCTGCCTGCATAAAGACATGTGTTAGCTGTATAACTGACATGTATCATGGTCATCATGAAAATGTTGCAGTTGTTTTGTCACTGTTCTGAGTGTAAAGTAGTCCTGAAAATGGGGACTGACTCTCTACTTGAATAATGCCAATGAAGCCACCATCCATGCTAGTTACCCACCTACCTTGTCTTACTCATAACCTGCCCCCACTCCCACAAAGAACACACACACACACACACACACACACACACACACACACACACACACACACACACACACACACACACACACACACACAGAATTACACAAGCTTCACCCCGGTCCTACCTGAGAGAATAGAAGACAATCATTGGCAAAAGTCTGAAAACTCAAGCTCAAACCGGTCACAGGCGTCACTTCACACATCATTTGTAGGGAAAAATGTAAAACAAATGTTTGCAGCCTGGGTCAGTACCCATTACTATGACGCCAAATCCTGGATCTGACATGGAGGTGGTCCGATGGAAGCTTTGATTAGCGGCTGCTCCAGAACTGCCCGCCCCCCTCCCCATAACCCCCCTCCTCCTCCACAGTGGCAGCTAATTCAGACTCTGTCACAGACACAGTGGTTACCCATGTCGAAAGCCCCCATTATAAACAGGCTGATGGTGACTTATGCTGTTTAGAGTGAAACGGCTGCAGGTACGAGCTCCCCTAGTGAGAAGATGACAGGTGAGATTCGTCAGTAACAGAAAATAAGGCCAGTTACTTTAATGGATCTACGACTCCAGGACAAATTATTAGGTTGCCTGCTGTTTTTATGCACATATGAAAATAAACTTTACCCCTTTTTTAAAGCAAAATTGATGTTGTTTTTTGTCAGTTTTTATAACTTTTTTTTGTTCAGCACAGTAGTTCATAGCTCAGTACTATTTAAATAAACAGATCAATTTGAGCGTTTGGTTCTGAATAAATACGACAGAGAGAGCAGATTTCTCCTCCTAATTGCTCGCAGATGTGAAGCTTGGAATTTGTTAAATGTTTATAAAGAGTGAAATAGAGCATGGTTCAGTGAACTGGATCCCTATTGCCAAAGCGAGGCAGGCTTTTCTTTTTGGTTCTGTTTCCATCCATATAAGAAAAATATATATTATTCCCCCTCCCACTTGCTACAGGAAATCTAGTTCAAACTAGTTTAATGAAATAGATAACAGCAAGACTATTTATGTAATTATAACGTAAAACATTAATAATAGCTTATTTACATATTAAAGTGATGATTTAAAGTCATAACCAGATGGTGATGTTATTTTGGCTTCCTGTTATTTTTAAAGGTGGTCCTTTGTGGGCTGGACCTCTCTGTCACTATTCATGTGGAGAAATCTTAAGGCAGTAGGTGCTAGCTCCAGTAAGCATGGGGTTGGGAAGGCTTTAATCTTGCTTTGGAGTAAACACCCACAGGGTTTGAAGTCATTTTATTTCTTAGAACAGGTAACCTTGCAACCACACACACAAACACACACACACTCAGAAACACAGTCTCTTTCACACAAATGTATGCATGCACACACAAACAAACACACACAACACCACTACGCAGATGAGGTAGCCAATAAGAGGAATGAAAGGCTGTGGAAGAGACAGCTGAAGTCGGCCTCAGCCCTTGCACACCATGCACAAGGCAATCTGCAGTAAAAAGGGTTTTACACCAGGATGGGAACTCCACCCCTATAAACCCACAGCCAATATCACCCCTGTTCCACCCCACTCCTGCATATATGTGTGTGATGATCAAACCGCTCCATGGAAAAAGTGGAGAGAGTCCCTGTGAGAAAGAACCCACGAGGTCATCTCCAGTCAGTAAAACAGATGGAGACGGATGATCATCTCAACCTTTATCTAATCAATAATCATTTATCCTTGAATATTACGGGTGTGACATCCCATTTTCCATTAGCCCGCAGAGGCCAATGTGAACTATATTGTTAGGTATGGCAGGTTTAGAGTGAAATGACGTACCTTATGTCATTCAAGGTTGAACTGTTGAACTGAGAATCCTGCAGTAAAAATTACAGCAGTTTGTAAAGCCAAGGCAAAAAAGGGTACCTTCTATGCATGTGTTATGAAAAGATATGACTTTGCGGAAATATGTTACTGATTTTTTAAGGGCATATATGGAACTGCAATTAAATAATATATAGATGCATGTGCTCATGTGAATGCTGAAAAACCACTGTTTATGATATGAGTGTCTGAATATGGTATATCAAATGAAACATATGGTATGCTGCAATATGCTGTGTTGCATTAAAAGCCATTTAGACATTATTATATTGAACACATTTCTCAACAAAGTCCATAATTGCATTCAAAAAGGTAATAAATGAAGCAGTACTACAGAAAGTATAATTAAATCTGGAGCTGGTAACAGAGTATGCATAATTGTTAGAATGAGCTGTACTTGTTTTGGTTTGCTATGACATGTAGGTCCTCACATACTGGCCCCATTTCAGCGCAGGAGTCCAAGAGCACATCTTGTGCAAAATGAAACTGACTCATCAGCCAGCCAACGTGGCCAAGACATTCAGTATGAATGTCAATATTGAGTACATGTTCTCAAATGTGATCAAAATTGTAATGTAACTGTAATACCATAATACATTTAAAAAGTATTTTTTCAGGCAAACTGCACAGTTACAGTACTTTCTGTATTGTGATTACATAACCTCAACTTCATGTAATCAAGTCTCTACCCAACACTGTGTTTGTGTGTTTGTATTTTTCTTCCCAGTGTACTGTATGTATTCTTCCTAAGTATCTATGTATGCAGGCATGCTCCCATGTACAACATGTGTAGAATCATGCTGACATCATTTCTGGTAATATCATACCCCCATAACCCCCCACCCACCCTCACCCACACACTTTCTGGTCATGTCATGATTTACAAAGTGCTGAGGCTGAAATATTCCGACCCCTGGGATCCACCCGGAGTGGGAATGTGGCAGAGAGGAATTGTAGTAAAGCCTACAGTGAGCTAATGGCTTCGGCATCCAGCAATACGTGCCATCAGTCCAGATAGCAGCCTCTAGCCACTGGTCCTGCCATGACTAAAAACGCATTGTATTTCACTGCCATCCTGGACTGGATGGACATTTCATTTCAAACACACTCCGAACCATCACCCCTGCAATTATACACAAGTGCCACCTGTTTCAGGCTAATCTGAAAAAGGCAGTGACGCTCTGTCATACTCAAGAGGCATCTTCTTAATTGCACTCGGGAGTACACTATCAATACCTGAGAGCCAACGTCCATGAATAAAAGCAAAATGCACTTTAACTTTTATGTCTGGTATTGGCTATGTTTTTAATGCACTTGGGTCTGTATAATATAAATGAAGCAAAGGCTATAAAAATGAACATCAGAACTATCAACATGAGTTATCACTAATCAAGATGAAAAACTGAATTATCAGAGATGGCTAATCTAACTCCTGAGATTGGGTAATCCCCGCCTAGTAAAAACTGATATCCACAAAGCCAGGGACTGATGTGACAACACTGACACAGATATACTCTTAGGATGGAAATTCATAAACAGTCTACAAAATGCATGTTTTAGTCATTGATTTCATTCAAGTCAATGCTCTATAAACACTGTACAGCAGCAACAGTGGTAGTTCCAGACCACAACCCATCACATAGACGATACCTTCTACAACGTCTGTGGAACTGACTATCTAGGCTTGGAGAAGAATTATTGTGAATGCAGGAAGCATTGTAACCTATTCCACATGTTCCATTTTACATTTGAGAATCATATTGCCATGTTTAAGGCTTTGGACAGTCATTATCAGGGCATTAACAGGACGAAGAATATCTACCACATGTTTTACCTCCAGAAATGTTCATTTTATAGTGATGTCGATGACTATGAGGGACTTCAGAAAAACAAACAAGACTATATGTGAATGGAGTTCTTGTTTTAAACATTTTCCTGTTATGAAAAGGATATTCCATAGCAATAAATGTCTTTTAAACATATGCCTTATTTAAGAGGACCTTTGGAGGATTCAGCCATTATGTTTGACTTTTGTACCTCAGGCAAATCCTGCCTTTTGTTATGGCCATTAGTTATAGTTTGTCCTCCATCACTCTTCAAAGAAATTTAAATAAATGGATAATGAGAAGCACCCAAGACTAATGTTATCTTCACCTATGAGATACACTGTTTAATTCAGTGAGTGGGTTGTCATTTTGCATTTCAAAATACATTGCATTACAGTCATTTAGCAGAATGCTCTTATCCAGAGTGACTTAGAAAGCAAAGTACATAAGAGCATTCAATTGGTTTACAAGAGCTGTAGCAGCTACCTACAGAAAAGGCCATTTAACACTCCTAGAGCCAGTAACAGTGCAAGGAGTCCTAGAATCTGCTGTGCTGTTAGCATAATAAAGTGTCTTGTCAATCAGAGTCAAAACATCTAGAGATAATATGTGAAAAACCTAAGCATACTCAAACACCAAAAACAAAAATGGCCCATATTGGACTAAAGAAACACCACATATGGCTCAATAAATAATAGATCTAAATTATAAATTATTTGTAGGTGGGTTTACAGATACTTTTATGGGTGGAGCGTTACTGAAGTTAACTCCTTTCTCAGGAGTCTGGCTGCATGTTCAGAACAGATTGTGAGCGTATGCTTGGGCCTGTTAAAGCCGGCTCAGCCATGCAGGCCTAATGAAAAGCATGCTGAAACGAGGTTTGGATCCACTTCCAACATCTTGATTTGATATCCTGAATTAATTATTTTGACTTGAAGGATATATACAGTGAAATAAATCAAAGCCACATGAGAGGAGAAGTGGCTGAGTGGCAGCGTGAATGCTCCTATGGATGGTCATGTGTCGGCCCTGCAGAGACACGGGGGTGGCGAGCCCTGGTGAAGGGGATATGGGCATGATCACATGGGCGGGATGGTAGTTTAGAGAGCAAAGACGGACAGCACACATACAACGCTAAATTTTCCTCTAGGTTTTTCAATTCAGTCCCAACAGTGTTTGTCCAAGAGAATGCACAAAGAACCGAACATCTTTAGAGTGCTGTGTATCCTTGCCTCTACCAGGCTCACTGTAACTTCTGGCTTCAGCACCTTAAGAACATTCACTAATCATTTTAAAGCAGTTGAGCATGCTAAATATATTCTAATGTAGTGATTTTACATTATGGGCAGATTAACTGGAAGGGAATATTAGTTTGAAAGGTTGTGGGTGGCCAGTATGGGGTAGTGATCAGAGAGAGGCACCTCATCAACCTCTGACAGGGTTAACTGATGTAGTGTACACTTGTTACAACATTGAAACATTGAAGGGGGTCTGAATATTTTCCTCACTTCTTCCCTTTTCAAAGAAAAGAATGATCTCTTCATCTCATCTAGTGTGTATTATGACATTCTCCTGGAATGTGAGATCTGATTGCTTCTCCTCAAAAGAGCTGGAAAAGAGAGTAGATGACCCTCCCCTTTCCTATAAACGATTTTGAATGACATGAAAGCTGAGCAACAGCACTAGATGTGGGATGGACTTCCTGTTCGTGCTGCGCTAATAAGCTGCGATTGGTCAGATGGAATCAGGATCCCCTCACACCCAATATATAAATATTTATTATTAATAACAACCAATTTTTACATTTTAATTTAAATTTTAAATTTTAAACAGATTAAAATGAACTTAGGTTGAAGTTATTGGTTATTACCAACTGAACTGTTATTACTGTTAATTTTAATATATCATATGGTGCTTCATTATTTGAAAACTACCTTGATTCATGTCTAAAGTGATAACTCAGAAAGGTAGAGCCATATTTTAAAATAGCTCCACTGCATTGTTTTTAATAGAGTTCACCAATCACTCATTTGAACCACTTCAAGAGTTTTGCTGTGGAGAGTGAAGGATTTCTCTTAAAACCATGAAATTAGGTTTTTGAGACTGAACGTTAGCTTCCACCAGTATGGCGTTCAGGAAGTCTCACTGCTGCATCACTAGTAACTTGTTGCAGGTGTAAATAGGGTCACAGATACAGTTTGGCTAGTTAGTTGTAAGTTGAGTGATGGTTGTAACAGGCAAGTGTAAAAATTAAAATGATAGCATCTGCAATAATGCCACAAGATGCAGATAGTCATATAACCATAACCTGAGGAAGTAAGTGAATATGTGCTGTTTACATATATGCACTTATATGTTTCAATAGAAACATATTATCTTTTTGTGTTCTTATTGCTGTCTGAGATTATAAAACATCACCCCGTTGCTGCATAGCCTAAAGATGAGATACAGCTGCAGAACCCCCCTTCCCAGAGCACTTTGACTGGCATGAAGGCACCTCTGTGTCCCTCACCCGGTGTGTTTTTGACATAAATATTAACATGAAAGTCAGGACTCCAGTGATGTACAGACAGCTTGAACCGATCAATCCACAAAAAAAGAGAAAATCCTGATTAAAAGGATAAGGTTCTCCCTCTTTTTTCCTTATTTTAATCTATCTGAAAATAAAGGAACATTAAATTTTCATAGCTCCTAGAAACTGTGGCAAGCACTCATCCTACTCCGTTTTCTCTTTCATGCTCACAGTTGGAGATTCCTCTCCTGGCAGCTTTACATATGATGTTTTCCTTTCAGAGTGCCACTGAACCTTCAAATGAGCGCCGCTCTATGATCTTTGAATAATAAAAAAAGTATCATATTTTTCTTAATGACATGCACACTGCTAAAGAAGCCACTTCTCAATAGCCAAAAGTGCAAATCATCAGGCTTTAGAGGACCTGCTTTGCATTTCCCCACCAAAAAAAGAGAAAAACAGGTGCAATTAAGAAGAGAGATTCTCCTGAACTGTTCCAGGAAGGGCATTTATTATTTCGCACTTAAGTTTAGCAGTGCCATTAAAAGTTAGGTAGCAGTTAATCAGACAGACGGATGCACCATTAACTTGTGAATTTATTTTCCTGAAGCTGCATTAAATATGGTAAACTATTCCAATGATCTGGACAGAAAGAATTGAAGTACCTGGTGGAAAAAAACAATGTTTGAAAACAAATGTCTTACCCTAGTTTAGTACATTGTCATTAAAACAAATAAATTATAAAAAATAAAATCCGGCACACCTTATGTGAGTTCAGATTGTTAGTTGGCTGAATGCACAGTGCTATTTTAGAGTTTCATTTTGTCTTCCCTTTTGAAATATGACATAAGCCTACAAGCTGAAAGGTACCACTTATCATCATATTAATTATAATATAATTATTGTAATGCAGCACAACTTTTCCTGACAGAATTTCTGCAAACTCAAAGTAATTAGTTATGCTTTATTTTAGAATGTGTTTGGTCTGATAACAGATCGATAACATAGTAGGATAACATGCTAGCTCGACAAGGAGGGGCTGCAATGGATTTTTTCTTTCTTTCTTTATTTTTTTTTGGAGAAGGAGAAAGATTTGGGGTGTGTCTTTGTGGGCTCACGGGAGTTTGTGGGAAGGAGTTTGATCAGGTATGCGGATGACCAGAAGGGGCCTCCGTCATTCAACAAATACACCTCCCTGTGCCAAAGAGATCTGGCAAAGAATCGGGTTGGAACACAACTTCATTAGTCTTCCGATCCTGCAAATCAGGTCAGCGGTAACCCTTGCACCACAACCCCAACCAGCACGAGCAGGCAAGAAAACCAGCAAGACCAGATAGCTCAGAAAATTCAACCGACATTAGCAGGACAAATCTTCAAGTTTAGGATTATTTAGCTATAAATGACTAGGTTTAAATGATTATTCAGTCCATCTTGCAAAATCACATGTGAAAGTATTTTAGGCATCAAATGAATTTTGTCTTTTCAATGTCACTCCAAAGGCAAATGTGTCGTATTGGATCATTCAAACATTGATATTAAATTGTTAAGTTTGTTAAATATGATTAAACTGTCAAAGGTACTACAAACTAAATGGGAGTGTTAATGACACAATTACAGTGATGTAACACTTTCATTTCACTGCCATTTGTTGTTTCTATGGTGGCAAATAATTTCTTGAATTGGACCTCAGTAGAGTTTTGTGGTTGGACCAGGTATTTGACTTTGGTCAGTGGAATCACATTGATATATTCTAAGAGCACAGATGCTAGGTAAACATCCCTGTGCAGATAACCCTTCAGTCACATCTTATTTGTGAGATTGTTCCAACAGCACCAATCAACAATTACCATGAAACCACTCTCCATATCTAACAATAAACTGGAACATCACAGTGTATCTCAGAATGACGGTAAGTGCGAGCATCATGAGATGTGATTTGATATTAGTCACTTGCCTTCATTAAATTAAGTAATACTTGGTAGATCTGACCAAATTCTTTGCAGCTAATGATTAACGCAGAGTAGCCCCCTGCAGGACAAATGTATTATGTATTTTTAGCTGTTGAGATTATACTGGCTGCAAGTAGAAATCGACTTTAAGTCTAATTGATTTTTTTAATTCAATTGACTTTTAATTTAAATTAAAAGTCAGATGACTTTTAATTTAATTATTTTAAATATTATATATTATTTACCTGAATGTAGATACATCAATAATCCTTGAGAGACAGAACAAAGTTTCTCTCATTGTGAAATGTGAGATTGTGGATTTGATTCGGATATGAGAGAATATAGAAATTGATTATAATGAACATATTTTAAAAAACTATAAAATGATGATCGATGTATGCTCTCATGAATCAGAAACAAACATTCATAAGCTGCAGACAGACAGACAGACAAGTATGAGCTGGAGTGTGTTCAGTGTACAACTTTCTAAACAGCCCATTGATTTAGCCTTTCATAGAGAAGTTGTGTGAAGTCCTAAAATGTAAGCAGCCACAGTCTTGTGGATCTTTAGAAAGCTCTGGCCTCAGAATTGATTTGTAAGTTCAAAGCGGCACTGGGCCCTGATGAAATGTCAGCTGCATACAGGATGTAGATGGAGTTTACAGAGAGCCAGGAGCTGCACCTAAAAGTCTGAAATAAATATCAGACTACAGTCATCCAAAAGGGGGCAGTACCACGGGCCGGACCCAGAGCAAAATGATTAGCTGTTGCATTGTATCAGCTTATAATTAACTAGCATAGAGGACTCTTCTGAGTTTCTGATTATATGTGTGTGCATGTATGAAAATGTGGGTGCAATAACAGGGACTTACTTTTTGACACTCAGTTTTGCAGCCTTTCATTGGCTAAACATTTATACATTTGTTAGCCACAATATTTGGCAGTACCATAACAATGATAAAGCCTCCAAAAGTTCTTATTACATCAGATTACATTACCGAATGTTTTTGTCAATGATTTTGTTCTCTTGAAATGTTAAATAATCCATTTGAATATCTGAGAGTAAAGGAATGACATAATATTTATTTCTAAGCTTTCAGCTTCATGTCTTTGAGAAAAATGTATGTGCTGGTGAGAACTTGCCAACCACCATATTCAGTTTGCGCATCTATGTTTGTGTGTGTGGGTGGTGTGTGTGTATGTGTGATTGAAAAATCTGGATCTACCAGCTTGCGCACATCAGACAAACAGCTGTTTATGTGTTGTTATTGCTGGGCTCTGAGCCCTGTGCAAATCCAACACGTCTCTTGCATACACACAACCTGGCATTGGGACAGCCGGTACCCGATACATACCATGTAGGGTGGGTCTTTTTAGTGGCAGAGCGGTGAAAAACCTCTACGGTCCCTTCTACACATTATACTGGCATGGGAAGAGATTGGTATCAATGTATGTGCCATGGCAGCATTGTGATATTCTCAGTTTCTTCTCTTATGCTGCATGCGTAGACTGAAAAATATGTACATATATCATATTGCAGCATTTGCCATATATTATTTAATTATATCTAGATCATCATTATGGAGATCGCCTTTCATGTCTTTCAGGGTCCTCTAATTGGAAAGCTCTGTTGTACCACGTGATCAGCAGGATCTCTGCTCCTAATATTTTTTTGTCTGTAATTTCCTTGGTGGAGGGGTGTGTTATTGGGGTCGACACATCTGGAGACAACTTGAGACAGACGAGACGCGGGGGAAGGCGTAACTTTGACTGGTGCAGTGTGTTCCTGGACATCTTTAACTAATAAAGAGGAAATGGATGTTGATTTGATACAGAGCAACCTTGTCATTATATACAACATGATAATCCAATTTGGGCTTTTTTTCCATACAATCTTCCTGGATAAGACTACATCCAACCACATGTAAGTAGGTCGTTTTTTGGTGGGGGTTTCTGGTTCTTGGTGATAAGAACAGCCTAAAGGGCAGAAGTGTTAACAGGAGATTGATGGTCCCAAGGGTTTTTGAGATGCCTTTCAACTAGTAAATGACAGCCAGGCATCTCGAGTGATTGCCAGATACATCTCTTGACAATGTCCATCTAACCATCTGCATCTGTACAGCGTCACAAAGCTAAATTCAGGGAGGAAATGCAGTCCAAAACCTCATGGCCGAGAATGAACGTCATGCTGCAGGGTGAAGAAGAGGAGAATTCCTTTCAGCGCCCACTCCCAGAAGACAACGCAAAATGCCACTGCAGTTTCACACTGTATTTCTGTGTGAGGCAGCAATTAATACCTAAACTGGAGGCCTCCAAACTCGGGGTACAGGGACCCCAAGACATTCATAGTTCATAAAGATCTTCAAAGTTTCTGAGACATCTGCAGAAATATCATACAATATTGATATGAATCATATATCGGCCTATCATATGAAGCTGTATATCCTATTCTGTAGCCACAGTTTAACCGCATGTAATATAAAGATGTTAAGAGTGATGTTGATGCCATCAATTTTGGGTTCAACTTATCCTAAGTTAAGTGGTGTAGTTTTAATAATCTTCACAATAACAATGGTGAAGGGAATGTTGTATAAACACTGTTTACTCATGGATGTGAATCACAGCATTGTTCACGGCACAGAGGTATGCCTTAGAAAGGAGAAGGATCTGATCTCTGTCACAGTAAACTGCAGGGCTATGTTATCCATAGTCCTTGTGCCTTTTCTCAAAGGATAGACCAAACAGAGATGGCAGGAATCTCTTCAGAGAGGGAAGGAGAAAGTATTTCTTTGCAGCATCCTCAAGGAGCTAAGGAGAAGGAGTGAGAGAAGGGATGGAGAGTGGGGGAGGAGGAGAGAAAAACGATACACGAAGAGGCCTGCGTTTATTTTCCTCCCTCGTCCTTATCAGAGTCCGAGTCCTCTCCCTCGCTCTCTCCGCTTCGCTGGACTAATTGAGTATCTAAACAGACTAATTAATCACAGGCTTTGGGTGAGACGGACAGGCCTGGAGAGGTGATGTTCATCAAACACCCCTAATTTGTTTTTTTTTTAATCCCCGCAGTCGTTTATATGCTGAATGCGCGCATTTCTCCCATGAAATCTCTTTTCCGTGACCAAGGTTAACTGTACACAGCTTCATCCACTATTTATGATTTTGCATAGAAGATACATTTTTTACCTCCCCACCCCCCTTCCCCACTTCCACAGTCAGAGAATTCAGTCGCATTAATCAAACATAATGACTAAAATGATGCCTCAGACAATCCCCGTAGCCGTTTAGGTTTCAGGAGAATAACAAACTAACTTTATTAATCAAAAGCTCCCGATTAATTGTTACAAATTTGTCATCTGTAAATTTCCCTTTCGATTTAATAGTACTCGCTGCACTCTAATGATATCCCCTGTGAGTGTAGATTTATTGTGGCCTTGCCAAACACTGGAAATATGGCATTTTTGGAGCAGAGGGTGCTAAATAACTTGGCCTCTAACTCATCTTCACCCCACCCACAGCATCTCCCATCGACAGAAGATTCCGGGTGGACGACCAACTTTCGCTCACTGATATTAACCCTCCCTCTAAAAACCGCTGGGTGTATGCGCCCATTTCAAGCTCACTCTCCACCCTCTCAATGAGGCAAAGCTTCACAGAAAACCATTAATGGTGACAATTTCACTTTTCCCTCCTAATTACTTGTTCTTGCCCATTCTGCCCTTCAGAAAAAAATGTGTTTAATAATGACCGGCATTAAAAAGGCTCTTAAGAATTTATACGCAGTGCTTAATTTATCACGTACTTTCCTTTTTCCCATCACCGGATTTATATCCAAAGTGTTTTCGCTCCTCCTGGGCCCGGCTTGACAGAGGCATCATTAAACCGTATGCGTTTGGTAACAAATCTGAAGGCACAGCGGTCACGGGCAGAGGGAGAGTGAGCAATGAGGTGACTCTCTCTAGCCGAGTTTACTGTTGCCATGGACACAAAGGAAATAACGCTGATCATTAGAGCTCATCACGTCCCCGAGAAGACGTGGTAATTGTGATATTCAAATGTTAAATTTGATTTGAAATGTGTCAACTGTTTTCTATGACAGTGTCTTTTGGCCACACTTTCCCCATCAGACCCTGAAAATCACTCAAAAATGATCAATTCTCATGTGTACAATTTTGCAATAAAGCAATATTCACATCATATGCTGTAGCATTTCCCTGATTATTTATTTTTTTTATTTTATAATCAGGCTGTTGAAATAAAATATTATCATATTTTCCAATCCTGTTCCCTAAGCACCTTTTCTGTTTTCTGATTTGCAATTTACATATCTAATCTATGGCTAAAGGCTGAATTTAATTTTAGAATCTACTGTTAATTTGTTCAAGGAGCACGGATGAAGATTATTCTAAGAATGAACACACCTCTGACAACACGTCTCTTTCTCTGATGTATGTACAGCAGACAACTGTCAAATCTATATCAGGCCTGTTAACACTTCAGTAAGTCCTCTTCAACAAAGCTGGTGGGAGCAAATCTCTCAGGTTTGAGAAACAGTCACATATTGGGCCTGTTTCAGCACCCTTAGTGTATGTCACATGGCAAGTAGTAAATTGTGAATTTAGGGTGTATTGAAATCATCTTCTCAATGATCTTTTGGTGACTGTGGTGCAGCTGTAAAATATGTTGAGCTTTGTTTTCACCAATAGTACGTGATTCCCCAACAATGTATCATATTGCAGTTAAGGTTCTTCCCCATTTTCATGTCATCCTCCATCATTTTTATTTCAAGCAACAAATAAGGCCTCCGCTGATCTCAGGGTATCTCCACCTGAAATATCAAAAGCAACAGGCACAGTTCCCACCTCAAACACAGAACTGACTTCCTGTTCTCATTAAAATAAAAAATGTGAAATTTGTGCCACCAAACACAAATGATGATTCTCTTAATTAGATTGATCTAAAGGACTAGAATGACCTAGAACTACCTGATACTATTATTAACTGATACTAATGACAACACAGGGAACCCTACTGCTCCACATGCAGGATTCCATTGAGACATTAAAGCTGTATTAAAGAGGGCAAAGCCATTGAGAATCGTTCGCTACAATAAAGCTGGATTCCAAAGACTAGGCTCTTGGATAACAGGCTCAGCTGAAGCCCTACTTCTTGGTGTACACGCCCCTTGGCCTAAAATGGAATCCTGAAGTTGTCTGTCTGGATTATGGCTGGAAGTCAGGAGGACATTCCCCAGCTCAGCTCAGCTCAGCTCTGATGCTGATGAAGAATCTGCAGTCTGTGTCCTCCTGCTACACTTGAGGAGCGGCTCAATGACTGTGATATTTATCTGGAGGAACTCGGAGGGAAAAGAAGAGGAGCACTAGGATAGAGGAGAGGTCAAAACTGGGACATTCATTCTTAAAAATACAATAAACGTTAATTACATACATAGAAATAAAAATATTGGGAAATAGCTTACTATAAAAAATGGTAAAATTGTATCAAATGTTTTTTATATATATTTTAACAAAGAAGATATACTGTTATCTCTTTGAACGACATCACATGGTCTGTCATGTCAGCCAGTGTGATCAAACAAAATCACAAGTACCCCCTTCATGGTCATAGTAGACCTACATACACTGATATGCAAATCACATGCTAATAAATGCAAATAAAACAGCCATTATCCCTAAAGTACAAGAACATATCAGAATTGTAAAAATATACATCTTTAAATATGTTAATTGACCGCTTTAAAACCAAGCCTGCAGTTAAAGTTTGACAGTGTTAATTCCCGATGGTGCAGATGCAGCTCTGACAGAATTATCCTGAAACTTCTCTGTGACAGAAACTGACCCTCATTTCAATATTTTACCATGCAGTCCTCATTCAGTACCATTATCCTACAATATTGTACATTTGAGGGCAAGAGCATTGACCTCTAGTGATAGAACAGCATCATGTGGGTAAAGGTATTGTCAATGCTTTTGTTTTAAATGCCTCCCTCTTTTTCACTTAAAAGTCAGTTCAAATATCGACATATATTTAATGCTCACACAGGAGAACATGATTTAGCTAATATAGTCCACTGGGGTCCTTTGACTGATTTGGTCAAATCCTGTTTGCCACTTTTAGCGGTCTAAAACTGAGTGCATGTGGAAATTTCAGCATGACAATGACCCCAGACACACCTCAAAACAAGACATTTGTGACTAAAAAATTGTTTTGTAACAATACTAGAGTGAAATATAATATTTTTCCCACATTTTTGTGCATGAAATACAGCTCATTATCTGAGTTGTTTACTTTGTTAATCCATTAATGAATACTCATGCTACCAGCAGAAAACTGCTGGCCTTGATTGTCCGTACCTGTTTAAACAACAAACTGAATAACACAACACCAGAGGTCCCTTCTTCACCTCAGGCAAAACCTAAAGCAGACCAGGGCATTCTCACATCACCATGTACTCACTTAATGTAGTTGGTATATTTCGCTCTGTGAACTGTAACTGCTTGTCATTTAAACATATATGCTTTTAGTCTTTGTTTATTCTGTCAAGCTCTGACAGATTTCTGTTCATGCTTAAGATGTTCTCTCTTTTTTGTCCCCTATCCCAAATCTCCTGTAAATGTGCATCAGTTGAACACCCATTCCCAGGTTCATACCCTGATACCAAAACCAAATTGAGCAAATATATCTTTTGTAAAGTGTTCCTTTCAATCAAAATGTCAATTGCCCTTAAAAGGACAAGCTTATTTTGATTGAATCTAATACACTTTTCAAGAGGCTACACCTATTTGACTGAATCCCAGAGTGAGTCTTTGTAATGGTCTTCTATGACATGAACACCAAGGTTGAAGTTACTGTGTTAAAACAAGCAAGGCCAATGTGTGTTTTAGGAGTATTATGTCATTCCTAAATACACAACAACAACACACTGTGATGTTTTGGCAAATAAGCAGAGGTAGAACATATGAATATTCCTCACATTAAGTTGTGTTTTTTGTTTCCTCCTTTTTTCTTTCTCTCCCCCACCCCCTCTCCCTTTCCCTGCAGTGTTACTTTTTTAAGTTCAGAGACTGAGAACGCGTCTTCATTAGGCGCACTGACATTCACGGACTGTAGTAAATTCTGACAGCAAAAAGGTCCCCGTAACCTTTTGTCGTGTGAAAATGTCCAGGGAAATTTACAACCAGTGCTGTCTTAATTAGCGCTAGCTCTCTTTTTTGTCTGAAAGCTGAGGACATATTAATAAAAAAATACAAAAAGAAGAGAAAGAAAATGGAAGGACAGGAGGAAATTATATGTGGAATCTAAAAATAACAATAAAACAGTGAAAATAATGTTAATGTAGGATGCAGATTTCATCGCACATTTCTACTTTTTGAAGTGTGAAAGATTGTGCTGTAAGTAGAAAATCAGAATTTTAATACAAAGTACTTTAACAGTTGGAGCTATTGTGAAAATTAATTTGTCATCGGTGTCCTGCAGAAACATTGTATGTTCATTTCTATTTTTTTGGAAATGCATTGTTAAAGTTGTCATCTAGTTCTGCCCACTATAAATGTGTTATAACAACAATAATTCAGGTAGTTGAAAAGCCCATGTAACGACAGCAGAAACATAACTCTGTGTTAGGATCAAGGTCTTCCCTGTTCCGCAGATCTCTCTCTCTCTTTTAAGTGCATGGGCTGGGCCCAATAAAATACATGTAGTACCTTTTAGGATGTATGCAGTATTCAATCAATATATGCCTACATTACACTGTAAGTTTATTTGGTCATCGAATAATGGCACAGCATATACCCTTAAAAAAAAAAGGCTAAAGTGTGGTTTGATTAAATAACAGTTGCCCTTAAAAAACTAGGTTTATTTGATTGGGTGCTGTTCAAGACAATATAAACTTTACTGTGTAACTGTTGCAGGTTGCAGGCCTGCTGAAGAAAGATCATAAGGCATCAGACTTCAGTGAGGACAAAGTCCCCATGCTGATTCGGTCAATGATGTGGGCTAATGCAAGCATGCAAGAAGCATGCAAGAGCCTTGATCTCGCTTGGAAGAGGAAACCACAGGAAGCATGCTCTGGCTGTAGTAGTGAGGTTTTACTGCATATTTTTCAAAAGTTTCATCGCTTTTGAAACGTGCATTTATGAGGCTTTGACCAATAAATGTTACCAGACGGACAGTGTGGCATGAAAAAAAAAAAACTTAGATGCTAATTAGAGATCTGAGTCACTTCTGAGAGAAATGTCAGAAATTCTCCAGAGAGTTATTAATAGTTGATTCAAAAGCCAGAGGGAGATTCTGAGAAATGAGTGGACTTCTCCCATAGATGTGTCACCATCTTCACATTCTTCTGGCCAGTGGAAAATAAAAAAAGAAAAATAACTTGTCTTTCTTTTGAGGTTTTTTTTTTCAGAGCCTCAATAATGGACTGCATTGACCAGTCTTTCTGTTAAACCTAAAGAAGTAAATATTGACAATAAAATAAGTCCAATTAATTATCAGGAGATATGCACTGAACAGAATAGATTACTGTTGCTGACAAATTTTAGATACAGTGAATTTAAAAAAAAATGGTTTGGTACTCAAATGGCAACACTGACAATTGGAGTCACATTATCTTTTGGAATACTGATAGCCGTATAAACTTGAAAGTAATAATGTTTGTATTTTATTGTGGTGAATTGTGGTAGTGTTAAAAAATAATCATGTAATTATCAGAACAGGATTTTGCAAAGGTAGAAACAGCTGTAACATGTTTCAGTCCTGTAGCTCACACAGAATAATAAGATACTTTCACTGGAAGGATTTCACCAAATATTATTTATAATTCATTATAGCTGACAGTTATTAGCATATACCTTAATTAGTTAGCTAAATAACATCTCTGAAAAAATTAACTTTCTAGTACACACAAAATTCTCTTTTTCCTTGTGAACTAACCAAGACCCAAAACTAGCTCTCTCAGTCTGGATGGCTGTGCTTTCTTAGTTTGTCTAAATGAAGGCAATGGCTGATACCTGTGTGGATTCTGTAAAGTGTGATAGAGGGAACAGGATGTGACAGCAGTCAAACGGGAGGAGCAGAGGAGCTGGTTCCTCCCTCTAACCCCGCCCCCATGCCAAAATGTACATGTACAAATGCTGATAGTCAAACAGCTCATAGATCCACATTCAATCAACATTTGTTCTTACCATGTGCTCACTATTAAATGAAAACATTAATCTTTAATCTTGAATGCTTACATTTATTTGTCAGCCAAAATTAAAGAAAAATGTTGATGGGATCCTGGCCTTAGACTTCCAAATGCATCTAGAGGAAAATTTTCAAATCTTGATCCAGGAATAAGGTAGCCTAATATTAGGAACCAACCATTTGATAACATAAACCATGTACACTTTCTTAAATTGTTCTGTTAAATATCATCTGTGTTAGCTGCACAAAATCTTTCCTCCAATCAATAATAATGGCTGCTACCTTAAACCTAATCTGTTAAGGAATGCTCTATACCTCTTCAACACTACAATAACTGGCCTGCAGTCACAGACATTAAAATAGCCACATCAGACATAATTAAGCTTTTGTCATTCCCTGTATTTAATTCAAAGCATAAGTATTCCACTGCTCCATAAATCACAATGCCCTGGATTCAATCAACATTTGTACTGGCATTTATAAGTAAATGCAAGTGTTCATTTTTCTGTCTCCACACACAGGTTTGTGAGTTTTCCAGTCATGCAGATGAAACCCCCACACTTTGAAATGTCATGTTTTATCCTTCAGTATCAGCACAGAGATGTGAGACTGGGCAGGGCATTTGGAATGCTGCAGCTGGTCCTGCAGGATTCCACTTTCCTCTTGAGTAAATGGAAAAGGTGAGCCTACCACAGGACACCTACTCTGAGACGAGACTAAACAGAATCAGCCAAGCAAACTGATGAGCAAGTCCTCAATGCAGATTTGGCACGAACTGTATGGGAAAGCAGACATGCCATGTTTTTAACCTCTGAGGAAATATTCCCTTTAAAATTACATTTAACTTAGAGACCATCTGTGACCCTTACTATGCCTTTATAATGTCATATTACTGCACCTGAGACACAAAGAACATAGAAAAGAGTGACAGGTAGATTAGTTATTGAATATCTGCTTGCAGGTAGCAGCCTTAAAGGCTAACAACTATTTTTATTTGATTTTAACAGGTTTTTTTAAAATATTCACTGTTTTTCATTTAATCATGTTATTATACATGTATATGCACTTCACGTATGTTAAGAGACAAAACTGTAATTGTCTTTGAAACATGATTTGATGAAAGTCAATCAATGAATCAATCTGTTCATGAGTGAGTAGAACATGAGTTGTCAATTAGGCATCTTAAAATCATTAGGTGAAAAAGATTTAAATAATGAAATCTTTCCTTTAGTGTGAGTGTACACTCACGTGAAATGATTTTCTCTGTTTAGAATCTGCTCTCGTACAGAGGCAACTGGTAATTATTAAAACCATATGTGCCTGGATTCATCCCCATGCTTAGTTACAACATGTAAATGGAACTGAACAAAAACAAGCACATACAAATCCTTGTTTCATTGGGTCCAACTGAGAAATAGTTTGTTTGTTGGTGTGTGTTTATTTATGTATTCACAGATCCTAAATGCATCCAGCAGAAAGGGATTTGTTAAGCAGGTGCCCCTATAGGGAAGAAATAAAACAAACAGAACGTCTCCCCACGGGGACAGATTTGACAGAGTTTAGGCACTTGATGGGAATTTTTCATCCTACCGCAAATGAATCCTCAGGCTTTGGTTCCCCAGGCTCATTTGACTGAAGCGCTCAGGATGGATCAGGGCTTTTTTCCTGCTTTTTTATGAGGAGTCTGATGAAATCCAAGGAGAGAGAAATCAATCTATGGCTGGTTTCCCCAAAAGGCACGTAACACCAGGAACATGGAGTGATCTTGTGTACGATGCAGATTTCACAATGCTGGAGTTTCCCTGAACGCAGTCGTAACTCACTCACAACACGGACGCTGCTGTGAATTTACGAGCAGTCCAGTGAATCACAAAAGGCCTCACCGATGCTTCCACAGCATTTTACCTGGAATAATTTCAGCAGAATAAAAAAATCACTCTGTAAAACAAATAGAGAAGCAGATGCTCTTAAAATGAGTAAAATCCATTTTGATTGAATTGCTTATGCCCTTAAAGAGACTACAGCTTGAACCTGATCAAACAGCCTGGGACAATCAAACAACATTATTCAGTTTTCATTTATTATTACTAAATGAAAAGATTTGCTTTGAATGAATGCAAAATAATACAAAAACACAGTGTAATTAAATAATACAATAACTCTTTAATGCACTGAATTCCAGTATAAATGTGCAGAACAAACCGCTATCCTTGATACAGGAACAAGGATGGGGCACATTTAGCGATACACTCCATGCCTCTTGGAGATCCTGTTTCATGGGCAGTTTTGGGAAACTCGTGAAAATCCATCATGGACGGCTGCAATCAATCATGAGAACCCGCGTGCGGGCTAATGTTTGATCGTTATCGGAAAGCGGGCTCCTGGCATCGGGAATCTAGAGTATTGATCATAGCGTACGCTCACAGTCTCCACTTGTTTTCGCTATCTGACCAGCTCAAGCTCCTCAGATTACACATTGGGCGAATGTCTTCATTTTGATACATTCATTAAATGTTGTGTTGCCAAGCCAGACAAAGATGCATGTTTTACTACCAAGCCAGTGTCAAGCTGGCCAGATTCAATCAAACACGCTTAGGGGTAGAATTACTATCACCCCATATAATGGGTATTGTTTTTCATGCAGCTACCTCAAAGGAAAACACAAAAACGTAACATAACAGATATGTCATGGAAATCAGTTCATTTCTGAAGTCTTTTTTTTTGTTGATAAAATAACATTAAATACAATCATATATGAAATACAATTCAATAGTCAATGTAATATTTTTGTATATGCTTATTGTAATTTAGATCTAATAGTATGACTAGGTTTTCTTCATAGATGTTCAAAACATTTCATTTGACAAACGTGTGTGTCATGCAATGATTTTTTTTCCACAATAAACTTAAACTATCAGTTAAAAATGTTGTCCCACCTTGTTAGGCGTCTTCCTGCTGTGGCCAACGTGTCTGGAGCCAGCAGATGATTATTGACGATAAGTTAAGCAGACATAAATCAGGGGTTTGTGAATCATTTGCTATAAGTTCCTGAAGCCATTTCATGTTTCTTTTCCCATAATGCAATGCTTAGGAGTGATTCAGACATAAATTGGAAAAAGGATGCACTTGTGTGACCTTTATCAGTATTGTTTCAGTAATGAATAAAACATTACATAGTTTGTAGTGTGCCTTTATTTTTTTAAATAGGAAGTCAATAGAAAGGGAGTATCTTGTCCAAACAACTTTTTATTGCATTGCATGAAATTGGTCCCTTGAATTTAATTAGTACTGTGATGTGCATTCTCTGGCTGCTTAACTTCAAATGTATGAAGTTTTTGAGAGTTGGCAGAATTGATTTTTCAGTTCTGCATGTCAAGTTTATGTCCATGTCCATAAGGTAAGATAGTAATGGCTGGATCAGCAAGCAAACACACCTAGTCTCTCTAAGGGTGTAAGAAAATCAATCAGCACAGACTTTACATTACAAAAGAAGCTTCTTTCAGTATTTTCTGTTTTGTCTGAGACAAGCAAACCCATTTTGAATGGGTTCTTTTCATTCAAAATCAGAATAGTACACTATTCTTATACTACTAGTAATATTAAATAATTTTGATGGAATTGCATGTTCCCTTGAAGACATTGTTTGTTTGTTTCCTGGACAAAATGAATTTGCACTTGGACCCGTACCTGCGGGCACTACATTTTTAAGCACCGCGGTGATGTTTCCGGAACATCTGGACCTTGGACCCATAGCATACTACCAGGTGATGCACATCTGAGCTGAGTTTGTAACTTTGGGCAAATTATGAGAGAAACTCCTTCCAGGTGGCCACATGTAAACCTCTTTACACAGCCACATAAGTACAACTCTCTCTCTCTCAGGCCCGCGGTGGAAATGTCCAGACTGCTCCTCTAGGATACAAGCTGCAGATGGCCCATAAATCTCCTCTCACTTTATCGACAAATAAAATATTCAGGGACGTGAGCTGGACGACTTGCCTCAGCGGTGCTATTGTAATCACCATGGGCAACATTAATTTAGCCAGCCACGGTGTCAGAAGAGGACGAAGGGCATTAAAAGAGAGAGATTAGCATTCAAACAGATTTATAGGGAGTGGCCCCTCTTAATGATGGCCATCAATAGCTGTTTAGGCAGCCCAGAGTGCCAGCACAATGACTACATTTCTTAAGATTTTTTTTTTGACTGCAGCTCTTGCACATGATCAGTGATATGAAAACTTAAGGGAAGTAGATGTCAACCCACATTTAATGTAAAAGACAGAAACAACACGGCTTATAAGGTATTATTATTATCATTATTAGTAGTAGTAGTAGCAGTACTAATACGCAAAATTTATAATGACCCTCTAAACACCTCAAAATATAAATATTTTAAAAACTATGTAATATAAAAGTATAGCACATAAAGCTATAAACATAAAAGTTAGTGACATATTGGTTGAATCCATGCTCAGGGCAAATGAACATAGGCTTCAATTCAATCGACATTTTTCTTAACTCTGGTTTGGGTTCATTTTTTTCCCCAGAAATTTCATGTACAATTGAATAACATTGTTATGCTTTTTTCGAGATGAACAGCTTGGTGAACTGTTCTTACTTCTTATTTCCTGTGATAGACATTACCCACTGAAAGTTAGGTCATAATCTAAAGTCTCTAATGATTGAGCGGCATATGGCCCTCAAGGGACTAAATACATTTGAATCTCAGTCTATGTTAGTTGTGGGTATTCCTATTTGTTTTAACAGTCATCAGCCACTTTAATGTGGAGGGATGCAGATGAATGCAAATAAGGGAAGAAACAGCACTGTGTTTCAGAATTTGAATAAAAGTGACACAGAGCGACAGAAGGAGTTCATGATGATTTTGTCAGCATCATGTCAGGACGACCTGAGGAGATAGATAAGGACACCTCTTACACATGTCGAGCCGGGCCACACAAAGCAGAGCAGACAGGTGAGATATACCCTGGCCGTGTGCAGAATTAAAAAAGAAAGAGCCGATGAAAAACGTATTTAAAGAGGGTCTGAAGCCACTGGTCCCAGTTTTTCATTGCGTTCATCAAACATAAACCTGGAAGTGCTGAGACAGAACAAGCATAGAGTTCTTTCCAACAACATTTTCCCACTGTGGTTGCCAGATTTTTCAGAATCCATACTGAGTCGGAAATGCACCTGAGGTGGCCAAGTTTGCAAAGGTATTCACCACAAGTTAATCCAGTCCCTGGGATTCAATCAAACACACTTAGACCAAAGCACACCTTAAGGCCAAAGCAATTCAATCAAAACAGACTTCACATTAAAAGTATCCTTGCATGTCATCTGGTTTATGGGATAAAAGTAAAATGTCCTTTGGAAGATGTTATTTTAATTGTAAAATTGAAATGTATATGCCTCAAAAAAGACTTAAAAATCAGTTTTGATTGATTTGCATAGGTTCTTAAAGAGGCAAAGTGTTTTTGGTTTAATACCAGGGAAAGTTCACCAGCACCTCAACATTTCTGATCATTAAGAGCTGTCTCTCCAAAGACTTTCACCAACGTACCTGTATCTTTATGGGTACGGTGTAAAAACATGCCTGCCTTTCAGGGAGTGGATATGAAAGCATAGCATTCTGTATTTAAACAGGGAAACACTGTCTGTCCAACAGTTCATACAAGGTTGCAGGATCAATTCTAAGGAAGGGCACTACTATTGTACCCTTGAACAAGATATATATAAAATGCCTCAGTAAATATCTGGATGGTGAGTGAAAATGTAAACTACATGTGTTGCTCCGTGTAAGAGTGTTTGCCAAATGCCTCAGTGTCATGTAATATGAATTTCTTGGGTAAGACTTTTGGCCATAACATTCAGACACTGAATTTACGTAAACCACACACTTGTGTTCTACATTAATTACATTGTTACACAATGTGGGCACATAACAGATGCCAAGTTGTTGTGATGTAACTACCCAGATTATTCTATTTCCAAGAAAAAATGACAAAAATATACAAATGTGTGAAGTTGCCAACAGTACACTCAGAGTGATAATTTACTCAACAGATAACATCAAACCATTTCCAGCAAAACTACACAGCTAAGGGTTCAGCTGGTTTGTTAAGTTACGATACATATCTGAAGGACAACACAATGGTGTCCTTTATTATTATAAATATAATAATTATAATTATACATTATCATTACACATTACAATTTTTCTTTAGAATAATAGGTAAACATAGTATGGCTATATCAAAATGAAAGAGTTTTAAAACCATTAGCTTCAATATACAGTTCAGTTATGACAGGGAGGAACAATGGGGTCTTAAGCTTGTGACCAAGACAAAATACAGCATGCGTTTCTCACTGATAAGTAAATAAATAAGATGATTTTTTGTCAGCATGGAGCTGTGTCTTATAAATGAATGTACATAGAGGAGTTAAATACTTTTAAATGTTTAAGGAGCAGAAAATTGCTGATGACTGGAGCTCCTGACTTGTGACTCCCCTGTTGGCTGACCGCACCCCTCCCCCATTCCCCCCTGCCCCCACACCACCACATTACTTACTCTTACATCAAATTATGATGGATGATGAGGGCGGCGTATTCATACAAATCAATGACTGCAGTGTGCTGTGTCATTAGCCTGAGAGAGGCAGGAAATGGTCAGTGTGATAAATCATGTGATGATCTTCTGTCCACCATCTGCCAACAGAAGAAATGCATTATGGGGACGATGGGATTTTTTTCATGTCGAAAAAGGAAAGCAAACCATGGGAAAATAGACCATAGGGTCTATTCACCACAATTATCATGTGAATATGAGATATCCTTATTCTGTTACCTGAATTTATATTATGTTAGGGTCACATACATTATTTTTAATTCATATCATTAAAAATTATAAACAAATATAACTGACAAGTCATTCTGCATAAACCTATTCACTATTATTTAAAAAAATAAATTACATCCAACAAATGGTATATATTTATCTGTATTAATAAATCAGACTGATATGAAATAAATAATGCTTGCAAAAACAAAAAAAATCAAAAAGTAAAACATTAAATTACCACTAAATAAACTTTATGTATTATTTAAACTTAATGATTTAATCATATAACATCTTAGCATACATTCTGTTGTTGGTGTTTATGCAGGCCACTTCTGATATGTATTTCAATACAGTTTACAGTTATCGCATGTCGTCAACAGTGATACTCGTTTTGAACCAGAAAGGAAGCCAGAGTCAAAATAATAACATTGTTCTCCATGAACACTACAAAACCATGCAGAGTTGTACGAGCTTAAGGGTTCTTCCAATAATATGGCACGACAAACTAACACTTTCAGTTGTTGTGAGGTTTCTATGAGTGTCGAAAATAACAGGTCAACAATCAGCTCCAATGTGATATGTGCAAAACAGCCAAAGTGGGTAGCTCAGATACAGTTTTGAGAATAATATCCAGTAATAAACACTGCAGCACAATGATACTAAAATGCATCATTTCATTAAGTGCAATTTGTTGCTGAATGAAATCTCTCCTGATCACCAACAGACAACAGTGTACAAACCCACATTTCACCATAAGATAATGGCCCTTCTGGCTTCTAGAATAATGGAAGAAATGACATGAAATGGCAGGTAATGAATTGCATGACACCAAAAGGCATTATTCAGGTCATAAGAGATTTGTGTTATGTGTATTGCTTTGGAGCAATGAAAAGCTAATTTATCAATCTATTTATTTAGTTTATTCCATTCTTTTGATTTATTTATTTTATTTTTTTACCAAAGGTAAAAATTGCTCTCATATTCTTTTCAACATCCTAACATACATATATAAATGCATTTAAGAGAATCTAAAGATTACAGGTTTTCTTGTTCTAATAAAATCTAACCACAAATTAAGGTTTACCCAGAGGTTATCTCTATCGTGTTGTACATAAACCAGGAAGCTTGCAAACTGCACTCTATATAGGTTGACTGTGGTGATAAACGGACAGAGCTGTAGTCTACAGCAATGTTGTCCAATACATGAACTGATAGTGTTATAAAAAGGCTCATTCAATATAATGAGACCCTGCAAAGGATTGTGGGAAGTATGTGACCCAGGGTGATATTTGGTTTATATGGGTCAGTATTCCACTCAATAGATAGCCTCTCAGTTCTATTCAGAATAATTTAATATGGAGTCTTAATGGAAAACATTCCCTGTAAGTGATGCATTTATGGCACTAACTCAGTCTTGAACAGCAGTGAGCTTTGTCCTTAAATATGGGTATCGTTTCTAAATGAGTGATAGCAAGTGTCACAATATTTTACATTAATTTCAGTGACTACTGAACTTGTTCTTATTTTCAATATGAAATGAAAACGAAAAGCACGTAAATGTTCTGCTCAAAATTCACATCAGGAAATTCAACTCAGTCAGTAGATGTTATGTGCATGATGTAACAAACTGATTGGCTTACTTTCAATATGTATTTTGAAACATAAAAGGGATCCTAATAATTTTACTTCAAACCACTCATTTGCATTCCCTTAAAGAATGGTTAAAATAAACCTTTGTTTATCTCTGAAGATACATGTAAACAATTTCACTAAAACAGTATGATAACAAAGCTAGCAATATCTCATGAGACAACTCATTTGATCTGGAGAAATATTCAACATTTGATCTAAAGAAATATTAAATAAATGATAAAAGATACTCAAATTACATTATCTATTTATAGATTTTACAAAAAAATGCTTTTTTATCTTTGAAGTTGGATTAATATTTTCTGGTGTTTTTTTCTCAGTTTGCTGCTGGTTTGGTATGTAAGGTAGGTGTCATTAATGGTCACACCTAGGGGTGAAAGCAGATGATGACAACATGGAACCTGTATGGATGAAAATGAACAAATAATGTTTAAAATGTTCTGTCTACAGAGACACATAATTGTTTGCTTACCCTCACATCACATCAATACAAATGCACACAAGCATAAACACAGCCAGACAATGATGTGTTCCAAAAGCAATCAGTTTAACTTTCAGGTACAAATCCTCTGTTCTGTACAAACTAGAGCTTCAGGGAGGGTGGGAGGGTGGGAGGAGGGACAGAGAGGAAAAACGGGAGATAGGTATGACACTTTTATGAAGCTCCTTTGACTGTCTACCTGCTTGTCCTTCTTCTCCTTTTATCCTTTTATTCATGAAGGTAGCTAATTAGTTGCTCCAGCGGGGCTCTCTCTTCATGCCCTTAAATCAGTAATTGCTTTCATCGCCGAGGCTGTCAGGAAATTAAAACATCACGTTGTGACAGCTGTTCATTTTCTCCCCCTGTTTGTCCCATGGATCCTCACTGATTTGTCAGAGAGCATATCAAACTAATGGTCTTTGGTCAGTGCCCTCTCTCGTTTGAGTACTGCACCTGTGTCACTCATCTCCTACTTTGCTCTTAACAGTTTGTGTGTGTGTGTGTGTGTGTGTGTGTGTGTGTGTGTGTGTGTGTGTGTGTGTGTGTGTGTGTGTGTTTGTTAGTAGCCTAGACTGTCACAGCTTTTCCTTAAAAATTACTCAGGCTTTTTCTTCACAAATGGAGTTTGGTGAGATAATTTTGCTAATGGTCAACTGGGAGAGTAAAGAAAAAAACAAAAACTGGCATTCAAAACTGAGGTGAAGTTAAGGACAGATGCTTGCAGCCCTGGCCTGTGTGTGTGTGTGTGTGTGTGTGTGTGTGTGTGTGTGTGTGTGTGTGTGTGTGTGTGTGTGTGTGTGTGTGTGTGTGTGTGTGTGTGTGTGTGTGTGTGTGTGTGTGCGTGTGCATGAGTGTGTGTGTGTGTGTCTCACAAATGAAAATAAAGATCATACAATAATCATGTTTCATACATGGGACTGAATGGCATTTGATTGCATTGATTCAGATGTGCTAAATGGCCTGAAGGGCAGCCACAGGTGAGCCAAGGAGCTGTGGCAGGTGGAAGTGGGGCTGTGGCCATGTCCATGTGCAGGTCAAACCTGGCTTACTCTGTCCTGCAGCACTGTCAATGGGTCATAGGAGCTGGGTCACATGACAATAATTCCCTAACCACTCAAAAGCATCTTTTTCAGATCAAGTGTGTTGTCTAACATTCAAATCCTCTAAGCTGAAGGTGATAATTGGATCACATTTACCTTTGTTATACATATATATATTGGCAGAGATTGAGTGGCCTGCTAGTTAGGTATGTACAGGGTAATCCAATCCATACATAAGCAAACCCACTGGTCCTGGCTTTTAACAGGCATTTTAACCAAGACGGACAAACAACAGAGGCATGTCTCCAACATGATTTCAGTTTCATTTCTTTTCCAGTACAGGCGTATGACAGAGAAAACTACTCTGCCCTGCCATGTTTGTGAAACAGGACTGCTTACTGTCATTGCTTTGCACAGTATCCTGCCAATGTTTGCGCAGACTGCAGCCTGACACACAGATCCTTTTACATGTAAACCTTTTCTCAGAAGATGATATGAAGAAGAAGACTGTGTGTGACATCTAGTACAGAACCTTGGATGGTAATCTTGATAATGTACATTGCAATTTTTCCTTTCTCTAAATATGAGATATTTAGTGAGGGGCTACGATGCACACATGCACAGCAGAGATCAGGAATTAGGCTCAGATTTGAAGACATTTTGCACATGCACTATCCAGGAATATTACAACGGCCTCTTTTTGTCTGCAAACCCTGTGGAGCTTTGGAACATGCTTTGTCATACTCAGTCACGGGCTTCACAGATTTTATGAATCTGAATGATTTCATAAAAGTCCCATTATGTTTGAATTTATTGATGTTATAGCTTATGCTACAAATATCTCCAATAGGTCTGAAACGTCGCCACTGGCAAAAGCCATAAAAATATGGCAGTCTAAAATGTATTGTTCACAGGGCATATTCTCGGACTGACTATATTTTATTGTGGTCCCCAGGGCAAAGCTATATGCTTATCAATATATTATCATGTGGTTATTCATCATTTTCATGTCATCTTTACATACTGTTAGAGGATTGAATTGCACTTTGTACAAATTCCTCCATGCAGTTTCATGCATTATACAGCTTTCCAAACTCAAAACATTTGTTTGCAGACAGATGTGGTCTATTAATGCAAATGTTAGAGCGTACTCTGAGTTGGGCCGTGTTGAAATTGTGCGGTGCAGCATCATGGGTATTATGGATGTATTCCCTTTGGATGCAGTGCAGTTTTCTGGAATATATGGGAGAAAAAGCTTTGAGTACAAACAGAAATGTGCAGGCCAAATGCTATCAAAAAAGCATTGTGTAAATCCAGTCCTACTAAAAATTAGAGTGACATGTTACACTTTGTTTCTTTTTCTTCCACACCACAATAAAAATACTAAGAGACTCTCATAAAGTGAAACATGGGGACTCTCTCTTGCTCTCTCTCAAACATAAAAAAGAAACTTGTTTATTTGGCTGTACATATGAAAGCAGAACATCATAAATCCATGAACAAAACATTACATGTCATAATGTAAATGATTTGCTTAAAGACCTTTAAAATATTTGGCAGTGGAACAGACTAAGTGCTGTCTCAAATGTAAAATTGTCCTCTTAAATCCTCAAATAGGCTCCCTTACCCTTAAAAAAATGGATGAGTAGTTGTTGGATACAGCACAGCCTTGAACATATACTTTGTTTTCGTTTTGTGGTTAACCTAGTGACTAAGGGCCAAATTCAGACCTGCGCTTAAATGCATTTTCCACACAAGTCCCCGAATGTCACACTGATAAGTTATGCAGGAAATGTACTTAAGCCCAGGTCTTAATTTGGCCCTAAGAGAGGATCATTACTTAAGTTATGCAGGAAATGTACTTAAGCCCAGGTCTTAATTTGGCCCTAAGAGAGGATCATTACTTACAAATCCATTGCACTGTTTTGATAAATGCAAATCTGAAGAACCAACCAAAGACTTCAGCAAATCCAAAAAATAAAGCCTAAAACTCTGTTTAAAGGTGGCTTCTTTGTTATTTTTTATTTGTTGTTTTCTGAGTGCATGTTCTGAGGAGAGTCTTCTGATTCACTCTTTCATCATGGTGATAAATAATTAAATTTTACAAAAAGTATGCTGGAGATAAATTGGACCATTATTTCTATTTCAGTATTATCCTCCGCAAGCACCTGTGGGTGAATCTGACAGAGAGTGAAAACTGACATTTCCAATAAATCCAGCTGAAATTTGAGAGAGAAGAGAAGAAAATGAGACAGACAGGGAAACAGGGTTTTCTGTCCTTTTCTAAAAAGTGACTTTTTTGATTAAAAGGCTGTTAAGATCTCCAAGCCTGCAAAAGAGGATTTTGAATTGCTTAATGCTGATTATGATTGCCATGCAAAAAGAAAAAAAGGAAGAAAAAATGAAATGGTCAGCATAATGGCACAGCCATTCAGACCATTATGTGTGAGTCTTTTCTAAAGCAGGGCCTTGCACATGCTTGACAGCCTAATTAATCTTGGGATAGGAACAAAGAAAACCAACTTGATTGTACTGAAGAAGCTTATTAAAAGTACTTAAATACATCTTTATATTTAAAAGAAGAAAACTTTGAAACAGCTTGAGGTGTCATTGTTTTTTACTTTGCAAAAATTGCCGGAAGCTGATTTTTATTATTTCTGTATAAAGCAAAACAATGAAAAATAACACAGCCATAAAATATTAGTTCAGCCATCTTCCCTTTTCTTTGTTTATTTAAATTTTTATTCTTTTCTTAAATAGTGCATCTGTGTTGCTGCAGATCATTAATTCTCATTTTATATTTTCAAGTAAAGTTTTGACTTTAATCTGGTCAACCTTAACTTTGAGTGAGTGGGCAATTTTACATGCGTGCCATTTGTGTGTGTGTAGGGGAAGGGGGTATGACCTCCCCACCAATCATCATAACACTTAATAGTGTTCAATGCTGTATGCCCTCAGTGTTTATGTGAAAGTTTCACCATTGGTGAGTGAACATTTTTTCAGACAAAAATGAGAAGTATTTATAGTGACAATCCAGGCCCTTGAGGCCATCCATCAAAACAGCAAAGATTGACTAGACATGTCTAGACTAACTTTAATTACATATTGTTATACAATCAGCTGGCAGGACACAGAAAATGGCTCCATGGTTAATGTGGTGTTTTTCCCCCTTTTCAGGGTTTTGAGAAGCCCCGGGCATCATTAGCACCCTCTGAGCAGCCTGCAGCTTTTCTCTTTGGCTACGTTGTGTTGTGATCCGGACATCTTTATTCAACTCAAACATGACCTCAGTTAAAATGTACAAGTGTATGTCAGATCACTGTTGTAACCACAGAATCAGTTTAATATATTCCCTGTGCTATAGATGTGAATATTAATTAAACAAAATGAATAATTAATTTTGCCTTTGGCATTGCAAGACATACTAGTTTTAATTACAGTATTGTCCTCTTATACAATTTAAAATAATTGATATCCATAGTTTCTGGCACTTTCTGTGCTCCCCTCTCTTGTTGACACTAGCAGCCAGTGAACAGCTACCATGTTGTATTATCCGTAGCTCTCCATCGCTGTGTGTGTACATGCATTTATGGGTGCATGCTTCCATTATTTTTTCTACCACCTGCATGTATGTTTTCATGTGTGCAAGCATTTTCACTGGGATACAAATCCAATTCCTGGCTGAAACATATATGGACCATCTGTAACTGTGCACTGCCATAATCCAGCTCTCTCTCCACATGATTTCATTTGCATGGAGTCATTACAAGTGGGAGTTTTCAAATCCACTGATTTATGCCCCCCTCTCAGACCACATCCTCCATTTGCAGCACTGAGAGAAAATCCCTGTTTGCCATTCTTCAATAGTTTGTGATTGTAATTCAGCCTCACTGCTAATGCTATGAAGGGTATCATGAGACCACCCACCTTTAGCACCTTCAGATGTAAGGGCAAATGCAGGACAGTTGCGCATAAGAGGCCATAGAATTGTGTCACTTTAGGTGCTGTAATTAAAAAAACCAGAAATTCCAAATTTCAGTTACCATAGAATTAAATAGTTCAGTATTGCATGTGGTTGATGACCTTTTGTGCAGTTGAGTAACATGATGCGACTAACTGAATAAATGGGAGTTTTAATATCAGCTAATGACACATTTACGTGATGTGAATCCATCTCCCAGTGGCATCTCCGTGCTCTGCTAGGCTGGGCAAGGATCAAAAGAAGATATCCCACTGGTATCAATAAAAGAGGAAGAATTAACAGGTTTTTGGAGGGGGGTGAGTTGGGGAGCGATACAGCTTTACAGATTTTGCCTCAATGTGTCCCAGTGCAATTCTCACACCCCACCCCATTATAGCTTCTACATTGCCAGCATTTTTAGCTGAGGTCTTTAACTACAGTCATATATTAATATTTCAAGGAGCTCAATTTGATAGACGAGGCTGTTTCCTAAGGAACAGGATGTTCACATAAATGTATATATGGAGAAAAAAAAATCCTACTGTACTCCAGCTGAATCCTGTCTGAAGTCTGGCTCCCACAAACTGTAACACATCCATAACCCTTTATTCCCCTGGCCCCACCGGATATACAGATTCTGTACAGGACGTTTCATGAGCAGATATAATGATGGGATAAATATTACCTTTTTGTGCTCGTTTTTCAGCTAAAAATATAGTGAGTGGGTGGAATGAATTGGACAATTGGAATGGCTTCTGTCTTAGAGGGCATCACATCACTATTTGTTATCAAACATCAATGCACTGTTTAAATTATGCGAGAGAGGTCTTGTCATTGCTTTAGCACTGTAGGACATGATAACAAAAGCCATAAATTGACAGTGTCATGTTTTCATCATTCTAATGGTAAAAATGAGGAGGTTGACAAGGAAACACAGAGAGCAGAAACAGCTGGCAATCCAGATACAATCACACATTTCATCTGACATGGCTGAGCTGGCATGGAGGTAGTGTTTGATATATCTGGAAAAAATTCAGGCTTAATTTATTGCCTTGTCTGTTAATTTAAGTGTATGACTTCAATCCATTGTACTGTATTCTCAGGCTAATGTCTTAGTTTCTTCAATTTTTGCAAATGGAGATCCGGAGTTATTAACTTGCAACAATCTAAAACCTTAAATGCACAAAGCATATTCCATTGGAGGGTAATACATGATCTAGCTATGTGTTTACTCACATTCCTGCATACCTACCGACCTACCTACTGAGCTAGCTTGCAGATATCCCTCACATTTTTCAGTGGCAGTAAAACAATGATCTTTAAATCCAAATATTCATATATTTTTAAATGATAAAAAATACAAATTCAACATTAAACATCAAACACAAAAACTAACAGATCATCAACATTCGGTAGACAAAATTAACAACAACAACAACAACAATAATAATAATAATAATAATAAATAAGATGAATTAATGCACATAGTATAAAGCCTGCATAATAATAACCCTGGTTATTGAGGAAACAATGGTTTTATTAAAAACAGATCCAAAAAGCTATTGCATTATTCACACAATAATGACTTTAAAAGACCCTGTTATGAATATGATTTATCAATGTGGGCCAGCGCCAGATGAGGGATGTACCTTATTGTTTCCTGCCAGGCAAAGCATCTCTCATTGAAAGTTTCCTCTGAATTGGTTTCTTGAGTGTCACTGTCATTTAAAATAGCCAATAAATCATACAGGAGATCACATGCTACAGGGCCTGTGTTCTGATTGGGAGAACAGCGATCTCTGCTGTTTGCACAGAGACATTTATATAGATCCTGACCATGCAAATGAGACCGCACTGGCTAATCAGTGAACTAGTTTGACCACTCAGAATCCCACAGAAAGAGGCTGAGTCTATTATTTTGGAGAAGGTGACAATACAGTGAATCATTTCATCATTACCTTGAAGGACTTCCACAAAACTTTCAGTTATTTGAGTTATCCTATTATTATGGCACATAATATAATTCTTACTGATCTTTTCATATGTAAGAAAGAACTTATATGACCTGATTTATTTAGTAAAAATATTTTCTCTCAAATTAATCAATATTGAGCACACTGTACATATTTAAACAGATTGATGAACATACTGTGGTCTACAAAACACTGAGGTCTTTTTCGTTTCTTATAGACGACCACAACTATGCAGTAAAACTTATTATATAAGAATCGTGGTCATGCAAAACACCTCATCTTAATGAAATTTGTCTTGTTTTCGAATGGCTACAAAAAAGATCATGATATGTACCCAAGGGCCAAATAGTCCTTTGCGTAAAAATCAGAGGATGAAAAGACAATTTTGTATTCACCTTGTCCTACATAGATTAGGATACCCTGGGTCAGAACACAGGTCAAAGTTCATGCCAAGAGGGATGAAGACAAATGAAAGGATACTGGGAAGACAATGGCGTGAAATAGATCCACGGCATCTTGACCCTTTGACTCCAAGGTTAGGAGAGCATGTGAAAATAAAGTATTCGTTCAACCAACTTGAATTCAGACCAATGCGTTTCTCCTTCTTTCTCAATGACAGTGACACATATCCTGCAGCAGTGATGACCAGGCATTTTTTTGCTGGGTGCTATTAAAAAAAGAAAATCGGCACAAAAAGAAAAGGAAAAAATCTTGGTGATTAAAATGAATTGGTGTCGTCCCTGTCTGTATCTGGCTATATTCTTGTACAATGGAATCTATAATGTGGTTAATGAAATTAGATTCAAAAGTATTACTGTGAAGATGTCAGGTGTTCTTTACTTAGTTTTTGTATATGTTTTTATTCACTGAAAATGAATGTACAGGAAGAACCAATGAAAAATATATGTAAACGAAATGGCTGAATATTTTTGCTTGACAATCAGGTTATAATCAACTGGTACTGCGGACAACTGATACAATCTGATATCTGAAACATGCAGACCCTTCAGAGGAAGCTGAAATCCCCCACAATCATATCTGGCCATTGTATAATGGTCTATATTACAAAAACCGTGATTGGAGCTCTATTTTTAAACATGTCTGTCATAGCAAAATAATTGCTAATTACAAATTAGATGTGCAATCTTATTATGGCTCTTCAGAAAAATAAGGCTTTCTCTCTGCATATACTTATAAGTTGTACAGAGTGCAGTCCATCAACCACATTTCAGTCCTGCCATGCACGTATACATTTTCACATCGATTCTGACTGTGACGAGTAGCAGTAATATCTCTGTGTGCCTTTAACCACAACAGATCAAGTTATAGTTTTATCACCAAATCTTTATTTTGTGAATAAAAGTAAACAGGCATTGACACAAAGGTAACACATGTGATGTATTTAAAAAATGGACTCAGGAAATGCCATTAAAGGACAGTAAAAGACCGTTCGTTGTCCGAAGGCTTGATATGACTTTGATAAATCATCCCAAGTATTCTAACTGCCTACATTTGGTAGTGTTTATGGTTTACAGAATTGTTTCAAAAGAGAAACAGACCTCTAGAGTGTTATAGTTTAGTTAGTATGGCTGTAATGTATTTTATTCACAAAAGTAAAGTAGAACACTAATGTTTTTATGTACAAAAGTAAAACCACAGGGGACTGGCACAGTGGAGCAGACTATGAAGCACTCTAATGTTGAAACATCCATGAGTCCCCTGTGTTTTTACTTTTGTGAGTAAAAGTTATTTAACTGTTTTTATTGTGATCTTGTATTAGTAAAGAGCATAGATTGCACGATAACATATTCATTTTATTTTTGCTGCTACCTTAGAATTATCAAGAGAGGGGTATTGCTGATAAGATGCAGGAAGATCTTAAGCCGTGAAGATGGATAATGATTTTGGAGTAAGATCTTAGGCAGAAGATGGATGAAAGACAAGACCTTTGAGAGATGAATGTAAAAGTAGTACTGACTGCCATCTTTGTTCGGCTGAATATACAGCATGCAGTGTAAGGAATAGTAACAATGCTAAGAGAAAGTCATTTAATGTCTCCTGACAAAGTGTGTCTTTTACAGATAATTAATAAATACAGCGCTCACTCACACAACTAGTCACAACATTTTAATATAATGTCTGTTCTCTCAATGGCTCATCTGACAATCAAGATAAATCGACACCCAAGTCAAACAATATGTTAAAATATATGAGACAAAAGCAACAACAAACAACAAATCTGGAGTCCTGATTCTATTTCTGAGAAGGAGGATATACTATATGCTTAGCATGAGTTTGGAAAATGTATATAAAGCTTGTACATATGCCTTCATTAACATTACATCAAGACTTTATTAAATCATTCATTAACTGAAGCAATATTTTATGAAGGATTACATGACAGTTCTGTAAAATGCGTTACTGAAATGTGGCACAGTTTCAGGTTAACCCTGACAAAATTCCCAGCACACAAGGTTATAAATGATTTGTAAAGATGGCGTCATGTGATAATGCAGACAGTATGTATTCTTTATGAATTGTGTTGGAATACATTCACTTAGTGTGTGTACAGTATGAACAAAGGTTTTTATTTATTTATTTATTTATTTATTTATTTATTTATTTATTTATTTCATTTTTGGTCATCTTTGGACCTCTAAGAATGCTTGCTTTATGCTTCTCATACCCTTGATTTTTTTGAGCTGGTGTAAAACATGAAGTATTGTTACATTTATCGAGCAGCTGAAGAACTTTATCCTAGGAAGAATAATCAGAAAATTCCAGACAATATGGATATTTGGCATACTATCCAATTTAAAATGAGAAAAGACCCCATCCTCCAAAAACATGCATGTAATATCTATAATAGCCCATCATATTTTGATGAAGTAAAAAATAAATAGTAGTATTCAGTTAAAGACTAAACTTTGCTTTGTGGGACAAAGATACACCCAGGGATGTGATAAAAGAGTGATTATGTTATCTTAAAAGAAACTGCTATTGACAGAGAAACTAGTCAGACATACTAAAATAAAATAACTCCTAAATCAAACTCATCAAGCCATGAAGGGAAGAGGTTCCTTGGGGGAGTCTACACTGAGCTGGTTTGATTAAATACCACTATCTCTTAAAATTCCTTTGTGATTTTTACTGACTGCAAGAGTTTAATCACAGGTGTTTCATTGGAAAGATAGGGAAATTCATGTGTGAGCACTGGATTGTCTTGAATTTCTTGGATGTGGCTTAGAGAGATGAGATATGTAGCTGCCAAAAACAGACTGAAGTGGCAGCCTCCTCTGACCTGCTGCCTAAGCATAAGACCGTCTGCAGCAAACAGCTCTCTCACACAGATAATGTCAGATTATTTACTAATTTAATCATGGCCTCCTTTCCCTCAAAACAGTTTTTATCCTTCCTATCCTTCCTGCTGTCATATGTTTTGAACTGTTTACAGTTGGATATTGAACATTTCTTCAAGAAGGACAGACTGCATTCTGAAATCTATTCAACACTCTGAATTCCAGACCTTTAATGATGATTAGATCTGGTAATTAGGGAGGCCATGGGGCACTGTAATCTTTCGACAGTCCTTACACCATAGGGTGAAGCTGGTTGTCTAAATTGGCTTCATATTCCTGAACCATAATTGATCTAAGAAGAGTAAAAACTGGACATGATGACTTCCGAAGAAGGGGTCACCTGTTTTATCATTTCTAAATACTGATATGTGATGTGGGTTGAAGGTTGTTTTGTTTTTCCCCATATATAAATCTGTCCACTGACAGAAAAAGAGTAAAAGATGACTCATCAGACAATATTACTTTCTTCCACTGCTCCGAAGTCCAGATTTACAAGGTTACAAGGTTTCTGACAGTCTTAACATTCCAGTTTGATTTGTGATTCACAACACATACAGTTTTTGCTGAGACTGGGTCATGGAATTTTAGTGATAATTTGGCTGTTGGGGATTTTAACAACTATCCTGCTAAGTGCCATCTATCTCTTTGACTTTGACCACTTTCCTAATGCAGTTTTCCTCTGTTTGGCATATGCTGTCATGATTTTCAACACTGTTCTGCTTGACAAGTTAAATAATTTAGCTGTTTCTGTGACTGACGCGTTTGACCTCTTTCAAAATCTGTTACATCTCTCGATGCTTTAGAAACTCAGAAAGTGTTGATTTTAAAGTGTCTTTAGAAGAACCATTTTGTACATCATTATTGTAGTATAAACATACATTTTTAATAACCTTCTTAAAAAATTAACATACTCATTATGTTTTTGGGAGAGGGAGTAAATGACAAAGTTATTTTACATATTATTATTATTATTGTGATCGCATATGCTTTACCAGAATAAATTGGAGGTTTACCAATTGACATATGTTCAGCAAACATTCTCATAGTAATGTATTCTGAGCATTTAACCAAAGGCTTTTCTGTGCTTCAGCTCTGCACAGCTTTGGGCCAGACCTGGGGGGGGGGGGGCTTCTCCTTTAGTCAGACTCACCAGTAATTCATCTGGACCAGAGGAGACCAAACCAGTGACATTCCCGTCAGATCAATGAAAATCCTTCTAACTTTTAAATTTCCCCCTTTTTAACACCTCTGTTGAACTTGTTATCAGCCCCAACCACAGTGGCCCCCTGCCCCCACAGTTTTCAGTAATGGGACACACAGCAGTACCACAAGCTTTCCTGTACTCCATGCACCACTCAAAGACCTAAACCTACAACTTGATAATACTCTGCACACATTATAAAGAATACAACACATCTCCATTCCCTGTTAAATTCAGTTCCTTATTCTGGGGATTGATGTCCTGCATGCTCAAAAAATGTCCACTAAGCAGCATATCATGAAATTTGTATTATTTTTGTGATCTCTTAAGCATGATTCTTGTAATAAATGTTCTATAAAAACACTTTTCTTGAATATTAGATGTAAGATGTACTTAATATACATTAAGGCCACTTTAGTGTTAATTTTGCTCATATCATTTTCTCTGAATTTCATAGTGAGCTAAATTTAATATACCCTCCAATATGAGCAAATTATTTTTCTCCATATAGTAAAGTCTTATTGATATTAATACAAGGAAGCAACTTTTGAAAAACAGATAAACAGTAGTTATCATAATCAATACACCTTATGATATGCAATCATTAGATTCATATCACAGTGAAAACCTTGATTAGTAATTACATGATTAACATATCTGTTTCATATTCACTGATTGACAATGTTCTTAATCACTATACAGAGTGGCCATCCTTTTCCTCTAACTAATAGACATATCTTTAGTCTGTCAGTCAGATAGTGAGGCTGTAAATTGATGAAAGCAGTTTTAGGTAGATAGATAGATAGATAGATAGATAGATAGATAGATAGATAGATAGATAGAGATAGACAGAGAGAGAGAGAGAGAGAGAGAGAGAGAGAGAAGAGAGAGAGAGAGAGAAAGAGATAGAAAGAGATAGAGAGAAGGGGAGGAGGGGTTTCCTCTCTCCATCCCCCCACCCACAAAAAGCCAACCTCAATTTATATCAAAGAGAGTTAAAAGACCTTGGGATTAAAGCAATAAACTGGCTTCTGTCAGGCTAAAACCCTGCTAACAATTTAATGCCAAACTCATGTTGTTCAATATGATTTCATATTACATCACATCACATCAAGCTGACAGCTCCCCCCTCCACCAGCCCACCGGAGAATTCCCAGAGGAACTCACCAACGTCCTTTGGAATCGAAGCCGACTTTATTTCTGTCTGATCCAGGAGTGGGAAATCTATCCGGACTTGCGCTCTGTGGGAAACAGAGGCAGCTTTCTCAGGATCACATTTTGGGTGAAGCGATATGCCAGCCACTACCTTGGGCACCTTCCACGTTGTAGACAGGTGTGTCGGGCTGCCTACAATATGCGGGTAATCCCTATCTACTGAATCTTAATTACTACATCTATGAAGTGGGACATGTTCTTTTATTTACCTAAATTTAGAAATAAAAAGTCTCAAGGTATACGTTTGATTGTTCCAATAAAATATAATACACTGAATAATTTAATACAATCTAGTTAAAGGAAGAATGTTATAATACTATATAATCTATTTATGTTACGTTATTATACTTCATGCTAATATACAACTTACTTAAGTCATTTATTATGATGCTTTTATCCAAAGTGACTGACAGTTGATCCGACTAACCACGGGCCAATCCCCCCTGGGAGCAACGTGGGGTAGACCGGACAACCAACCTCAAGGGTCCCAGTCATGTACCTTAGCTTAGCCACTAGACTACAGGCTGCCTTGGAACGATTACAATGCCTTAGAATGATAATACCATATTCCAAAGGACTGTCTACAGAAAAATAGAAAATACACAAAGAAACATATGACAACGTAAAGTATGTTTTGACTGAATCGCATGTGCCCTTAAAGGACTCCTCATCTGATTGGGTCCTAGGCCAGATGTTGTTACGGAAAGCCTGTTTTGATTGCATTGGATATGCCCTTAGAAAGTGTGTTTGATTAAATCTCAGCCATAGACCCACCTTTGACCCAACAGACTGCTTTTTTTGAAAAGGCAATGGTCCTGTCGCATAATCAGAAAGAGACAAATTGCAGCGGTTGGCAGGTGATAAGACCCGTAACAGCTGTCTGTCACTCTGCGACTCCACAGGGCCCGTTGTGTCTTATCTCAGATGTTCCGTCTAACTGCCCAGAGGAGATCTAGCCGATATTGCCGGTCCTTTGCTCTCTTTTCTCCTGTTTCACTCTGGAAGATTTTATTTGAGGGTGCCAAAACCTGACTCCCACTGCAACACACATCTCCTTGATAACTGGCTAATGATGTGCTCTGCCCTCTGAAAGTGGTCAATTAGAGACATACTGATAAACTGATATTCAAACACTGAGGGGGCGGGTATCTGGCTTTTAATCTTGTACCACAGTGATAACTCACACAACAGGTCTTGAATTTAAGATTCAAAACTATGACCTTGCCCTCTCGCTCACTGTCCCTCCTCCTTCTTGATTATTCCCCTCCCCTCTTCATCTGCATCACAGCCAGAAAATGGAAGCACCTGCTAATGCAAGAGACACTCACATACATAGGCGTCATTTACGCTGGGGATGCTGGGGACATGTCCCCACCACTTCGCCCCCACCACTTTTCGAAAGCCTTTAGTTAGTTGAACCCGTCGTTGTCCCCAGCACTTTTCAAAACAAACTGATGCCCATGCTCAAATACACTTGAATGTCTTTGCAAACATCCCACGTTTCCCTGAATCATCTGTGTGTCATGTTCCTGAATAACCAACACTTCTAAATAAGCTCAGTGCTAGGAAGGAGAGGGCAGGGTGCCATGGCAGTGCTCCATGCCATTTCTGCCATATAGGCTGAGAGAGCTGTGGCCAAAGAGATGCACTGCAGTACAGGGTATATGCTCTAACCAGGGAACCCTGCATGGGGCCTGCAGGTTCACATCTCAAACGGAACGTCACTGTCGCACCACTGACTGAGGCCTGATATCCCGAGATGAGCCTGACACCCCACACGCGGCTGTACAAATTTGTTACAGCATGAGTTCAGATTTAAAACTGAGGAAGGTTATTAAGAGATGTAAAGTCTTGTTCTCTGAATCAATACAATGTGTACAATTTTGCTGCAAAATAATTGAAGAAACAGCACAGAACAGTGCTTTTCAAAACATTGATTCAAAATAGGGCTACAAAATAGTACTGTGGAAGGGAAGTAAGGCTGAAGCAATAGATGAATATGAACTAAAGGTACAAAGCCAAATTACTGCAGCTGTGATTTACTAAAATACAAATATTTTTATCGAATGCAAAACAAAAACTTCATATTCTAGAAAGCAAAATGCATTCTTTCAAAATGGACAGTACTGTTAGCATTGACATATTATTCAGACACAATGTAATCACAGCAGCATTACACCACTGATACATGTTAGCCAGTTTTCATATGCCACTGCTGTCTTTGCATATGTGACATTTTTATTCTGGGATAGATTGTGTTTTTATTTGTAGATTCATGGAAATACTTTATAAATATAGAGAATTTTTTTATAGTTCTTTCTGAACACTAAAATAAATATAAAGCCTTTGTTCCATAATGAAAAGAACAGATAACATTTGATTTATCATAATTCATTCATGATTTGTGAGAGGTCAATCTAACATAGTCTCCATGTATCGCTTGTTGAAAGCCCTCTGCCATGTGCATTGTTCTCACACCATAATGTCAGGAGAAGGTACGTTAGCTCATATAATGCATGACAGAAAGGGTGCCGTCAAACAGCAAAGAATTAAAGGAGGCTTCTGTAATCCTGAGGTCATCCAGTTTGCTGAAAGGTTAGCCATCATGCTGAATTAACCTTCCATTTTAAATACTTAATACAGCGTCATCCATATTACAGAAGATTACAGAAGCCTGCTTTAATTCTTTAAAGAGGAGTTTGAGGTTAAGGAGTGAGGGGATCACTCTTTAGGCTCCTTTGCAGGAGTCATGCAGAGAGATAGAGCACCAGTGGTTAGGGTTAGGGGCTAAGGGAAAGGTGGGAGACATGTGATTTAGCTCCACACTTGGATGGTACATCTGTTAAAGACTTCATCTGGGGTACCTTCAACATTCAGAGAAAGTATCAATTCCTTCAAGTACCAGCCAAGATATAGATGCTTATCTTGTTATAATTGTAAATGCAAGCATAGGATTCCATGCACTATATCCTTATATTCAAAGGCTAATTTCAAATACCTACATCAAGTTTAAAAAGGAACATTTTCTGAACTTGTAACAATATTGCATTAGTATTCTCCCAGTATTCTGCATGCAACTAGCACACATATATGAAGCAGAAAATCACACGCACGCACGCACGCACGCACACACACACACACACACACACACACACACACACACACACACACACACACACACACACACACACACATAAACACATGCACATCACAAGCACTCACATGCTGTGCTGTGTCTCCCCTCTCAGCATTCTCTGTATGCTTAACCTTATTAGAGACCGAACATGAAATGAAAAATGTTTCTCGTCTCATCGCAGCAGGAGCGTAGCCACATAGCTGTCTGCAGCTTTGCATGTACAGGGTTCCTGGAAATACACAGCATCTTACAGCCAAACGTCCCCAAAAACAGAAGCCATGAAGCAGTCCAATCAGGCATCATGATTTAGGCAGCATGGTTCATGGCTAGGCATCATGGTTGTGGCTAACACAGCCACACTGTGCATTTCTGACAACTGTGGATGTCTACAAAATAGTTGTGGGATGTTAATCATCAAAAGATTGATATTCATATTTTCCACATGGCCATATGCCTGGATACATGCCCCTTTCTTCACTTGCCATGCAAACATACACTTGACATATATTTCAGTGACACACTGCTCAGCTGCTCATATCACTGTCCCTCTGTACAGCCATCCAGCTAACAAACAGCCCTTCTAAAACCCACAATTTAGGATATTTTCTATATTTTATGTTAGTATCTAATGTCATAGGATTAGTTCTGTGATTGCAGTTTTGTTGTTCACTGTTTTGTTGACACTCCTTGCATTTGTAGATTTGAGTGTTAGCAAGGAGAAAATAGCTGTAGATCCAGTTTGCTGCATGAAATGAATAAAACATATGCCTCTGCTATAAATGAGCTTAACATAAATGTTCTTATAATGTATGTGAAGAAGTGAAGTCAACCTCATAAGCTTACAGCAATGATTCATAATTCTTCTCTAAGTCCAGGGAATCTACAATTCCCTGCAAAGGTAACATTTGGTTTCAGTATGGAACAAGATGGAGTCCTTTTGATTTTATTATAAAAGTGTGTCTTAAGATCTCATCATCCAGAGACACGTGTAAATGCCTTTGTGCCATTTCACCAAAAGGCCAAACCGAATGGTCCTTTCAAAGATATAAATTATTGAAATCAAATCCAAGGTTATTAAAATAGCCTCTTCATACGATGTGTCAGGCAGAAAAAATGAAGACTGCTATAAAACATATACATCTACAGGAGTGCCTATTATAATGTGAGATTATATCATCTTAAGCAATAAAAAACAGAGTGACCTGCCACGTTTTGTTCTAGCATGGTTCTGTGTGTGCAGCGTCGCAGAGAGGGAGGAATACTTTGCGTGGCCTCCAATAAGACGACCCTGCGTGAGAATATTCTGAGACCATGCAGTAAAAACACATGGGGGTGACATCACTGTGCAGTCTGTCCTCCCATGATGCAGCTTGACAGTCACAGACCTCCAGAACTGAAGAAGCCATTTGCAGATCAGATCAGCTTGTCCTGGGATCTATGGAAACTTCTACCTTTGCCGTCTGTCAGTTCAGATTTTGTCTTATCAGGTAGTCATACTTTTTTGTAAACCAGAATATCTACTTTGACAAAAACAAAAACTGACACAGTCTTACATTATGTTTGATCTTGCCCTGATTGGGTAATACATGTATATTCAAAATGCAAGTGTGAGTCAGTTTGTGTTTGTATGGGTGTTGCACTGCACATATGCGAAAAATGATTAAATAAAGACAAGGTTCATTTGCATTTCATCTTGTGAATCATATTCATGCTTTATATGTGTTTTTCCACTATCCCCATGTCATAATATGTGTACATATGTGCATGTATGCATTGATGCTGATGTCACATTGCTAAACAGCAGTCTGAATCCATTTCATGCGGCACAGGCTTCACGTCATGTTTTGTGATGTTGATCTCATTTGTGATGCATCGCCTCAGTCGGGAGGCTCTGGGTATGAGCTTCTCTCTTGCCCTGGATGCCCTGAGAAGATTGGCGGAGCCTAGCGCTCATCATTCAGGCGGACACACCGGAAATTCGTGAAGATAAACAGGCAGGGAAAAAGGGAGTGTGAGAACAGAAATTAATGATGAGAGGCTCATGGGAGAACCAGAGTGAATACGTGGGATAGGGGTCATTGAGTTGCCTCTGGAAGGTGTGAGACCTGAAACTAGGTTTCCAGTCCCAGCCACACCATTACTGGCAATGACTTGACATCTGCATTGGTTAGGCAGAAGCTGGTCTAGCCTCGGCAGGTTTGTGCCTCCACTAAACCTGGGGAATGATTAGGTGGCCAGATCGAAAAATTCTGTGGTAGACAATCGACCAGAACAGAGTCAAGAATCCCACTCTTTCAATAACTACTATGTGATTTTGAGTGGCAACAGTGTATGTTAGGATCTTTGCTAATCAGCTCTTTATAAAAATTTGAAATTGATTATTGGCCCAGAAAGATGTCAGTCTAGAGGCCCACCAGCACCTTTTCCAGCAGAAAACTTGTCTACCCAGAGGGTATCTCATTCAAAAGAAACACATCAAAGAGAGAGCTGAAAGAAGTGTATAAAAATGTTAAAATGTTCATGGGACTTGTAGATGTGATTAATCCTGATGGATTAAATGTGCATAGCATATTTAACTGATCCCAGAGCAGTTAACAGTGAGGGATGTGATGCAGCCCGACCGTCAATAATGTGCAGCTCTGCCTGGGAAATGCACGTCAGCTGTTTTAACAGAGAATACTCCACGTGCATCATCTGAAATGGAAATGGAGAGGTTAATTTAGTCGTGTTTTAAAAATGGACATCAATATCAGATCTGGGAGCTTTTAATTAGACCTCCGTGGTTCATACATTTTCATCTTCAAATCCATCACTAATCTCATAATTTCAGCCCACTTTCCTCAAAAAGAAGAAAATGACACAGATGTGTAATTGAAAAAAGAACAGGGCTATGAGGCTGTAAGAAACTATACATCACAATAATATTACTGCAAACAGAATTGTTACCATTAACATGTTAAGAATTCTGGACCAGATTCCATCTCTCTATACATATTGTGATATAAACATGCTGAATCGGTGGCCAAGTTTTGTCTGAGCACGGTAAATAATATGTGAGTTAGCATATAGTCTGGTGCTTCCACTAAGCACTCACATTACCCAAACGAGCAAAAGAAACCACATATATAAAAAAATACTTTACTTCACCAATTATGAGGATCTTCACTGCAATCTAATATTATCAGTCAGCTTGTTAAGCAAACAGAAGAAGAGCTGGAAAAAACTGCTTGGTTTAAATGATAAAAAAAAACATTTCTGACAGATTTGTTTGCTTTTTTTCAGCTGCAACAAGAAGCGGTGTGATGCATCAACAAGAGACAAATAGCTCAATCCTTGGGGATGTGCCTGCAAGACCAAGACACGGGATGACTCCATCCGCAGCTTCTGCTCTGCAGAGCCCCGTCGAGCTTGTGCTCTCTTCCTCCCCGTAACTCCCCGAATTTAAGCAGTTTTGACAAGCGGCTCGTCTATAGCCATTCCACGCCATGGCGCTTTCGTCTGCTGTCTCGTTAGCGTAATGTGATTTTACAAAGTGGAGAGTGGGAGAGTTCGGCACATTGGTTGGGGAGGAAAAAAAATCGCCTAAACTCCCCGGTTCCAGGGTTGACGGCCCTGACGCGCCCTGACAGCAAAACTCAGGGCGAGATCAGTGATTGGCACGTTAACCAAGTGTAAGTGAGTCGTGAACACAGACATCTTTGGGAATTACAGCAATAACGATATTGCTCTCCTCTTTAGCGCTTTTCGCTGAGTGGCTGAGGCCAGTGAGGCAGAAGGAGAGAAGCTTCTGTAACGTGACAGAAATGCGGAAGAGAAAGCTGAAACGTTTCCCCTCTTCACGGTGCAGCAAATATATTTGCTTAACCTTTAACTGCTGCTGCCTGCACAGGCCTTTCTGTCTCTGTAATTGACATTGTTAGGAGGCTCTCGGACACGTAGGTCATGGATCGCTGACCAGTTTTGAGAAGCTGACTCACCCACCTCCTTTCCCTCCAGTCTGGGTAATTCAAGGTTTAGTTACTGAGCACTGAGCAATACCATTAACAGATACACGACGAGGAAGGTCTGATTGTTTTTGAGGCCTCCTTTATGACAGCTGTTGTATCAAAAATGAGTGTGATGAGTGTCTACAACATATCTGAATTCATGCCCTCACGTCAACAGTAAGGTCACGGTCATGCATGTTAGTTACTGTGATATTGACTCTGTCTGCTTGTAGGTTTGCATTCTGCATTGTAATTTGTTTGTAGGTGCATTGTACATTCACCCTGTAGGTACAATGTTTATGGTGTTTGTCTTTTCTGGTTTGTGTGCTTCACACAGTATATTGAATTCTTTGTATAGTAGTGATTGTCTATGCACAAGCTGCTGGAAGCAGTTTGTTCACATTGCATTAATGATTCAAGACAAGCACGTTGCTTAGCTTTAATAGACTGCCATACAGAGCAACTCCAAAATTAATCAGGGGAGACGTTTCACAAATAAAGTTGATTTATTTTGCCCGTTAAGTTGACGATAAAAGATTCATATTTCCTCTTGGCAAGAATGTACTAAAATCCCATGAAGTCCCAAGAATCTGACTAATTTCTTTTTTTAATTCCTTTGCAATGCATATATTGATAGTGGTAATGCATAATGATTCATTTATGGTGTGCATTCAATCTACATATTCAGGTATGCCTGGCAAACTGTTCTCCTGACAATAAAAGTGTGGTAGGATGCCAGAAATGCCACACTTTTAATGTGAAATGGAGGTGGCAAAGCCAATATGACACTTGCTAATGACTCCTCAAGAAGGCAGACATTTGAAAAAGAAGGTGTGCTTTGTGTCAGAGATCATTTTCTTTAATTTAGGTATTTATTTCCTCTTTTGAAGGGTAGTGGTTCCATTTGAGTATCTTTAGGAAATTCTGTAACCAGATGCAAGTGTATACTCCATTTTTTTTCTTTCTTTTTTTTGGTATGCATGTTTGCATGTGTGGGTGAAGTGACTGAGCATCGTAAGTGAGGACAAAGTGGAGGGTTAAACTTCCCTGTTACATAAGCAGATTCATCACTAGTTTAAAGGTCTGTGGAAAACAGACTTGATCAACCATCCCTTGATATGTGGACAGGGTAGGGATGTTCAGAATTGGTCATAATGAATTGGTTATACAAAGTGCCATCATGCCTGACTGTCAGGCAGGGCTGAGGTGAGCATACCCAGTGGCAATCATTTCTTATTAAAAATAAGACAAAAGATTTTACACATCATTATGACATTAGTGTGAAATGTCACATAATTGTTTGAGGACATCACAACACAAGATGGCAGATGTAGCCTGCTTTTGCTTAACTTAAAATAATGGAAATTTTTGTCACAGTTCAGGTTGAACAATTTCTACTGGAGCAATGTGGCAATATTCCACTCGGGAAGTGAACCTGCAACTGTTGGGGTTAAAATACAACTCTCATTAATCACTTCACTGATGAGGGCTTTTTGGATTAATGATATATTTGTTCATATTTCATATTTTCTTTTCCATAAAATTGTAATGTTTGAGATAAATATAGTTGTAGAATATATGTACATCATAATGGTACACTGCTGTAATTTTGAGCAATGATTTTTAAGAAGGTGTAAAATAAAACAACTAACAAAATTTATATGCCTCCTGGTGGTATGCTCATACCTACAGCAAGATGCTGGTTTATGGTAGCCATTTAATTTTATGAATACAGTATATCAGAGAAAATGTGGCAAATTACCCTTTACAGAGAGATAAATAAGCATAAATAAAGTTTAGCAACTAAAAGAAAAATATGTAATGATTTGATTAGATTTGTCTGCCTCAGCAGATGTTAGCGCATTACCTTTCAGAGGTTAGTGAGACAGCAGGAAAATGGTGCAGGTTTCATAGGATAGAGAAGATGAAGAGGAGGTAGAATGGGGAGGGGATAGTGGAAACTACTGTCTACTGTCTCGGTACCTCTCACTCTTTTGATGCACAGAAAATATTACGTGGGCCTTCCTTTCCCATTGAATTCATGTGATTCATTGCCCAATTTTAAGCTGCCAGGCTGCTAAATTGCATCAGGTCTGCCAAAATTCATTCCAGGACGACGGAGTAGATATGAAAAATGAAACGTCGTCCGCCCAGTACAGCTGAAAACTTTTACCTTTAGCAGAGAACAGAGCTCGGCACAGCCTCTGATGATGGATGGTTGCCCACGGCTACACTTAACCTACTTAGTAATGTCAGCGTGGCGTACAGCATGTTTACTTTTAAAGAATGGCGGAGGGACATAAACTTCATCAGCCGCCGACATGGACGCATTCCTCCCCTGAATAAAGTGGCTTTTTATGTTGATTCTAAGACACCTAAGCTATCTTTCCTAAAAGCCTCCAACTCTGGTGAACGGTATGCTACATATTTCAGTTTTGGGTGCAGAATTCATTATATGGAGTGTAAAATCTGAGCTTTTGAGAGTGACAAAAGGTTGTCAATGTTTTTGTGTGGCAGTGTCGAATGTCAAATGCTGGTTTTGCAGACTGTTTGGTTCGGGGAGGGGGTGGGTGGTGGGGGTCGCTGGGGGTGGGGGTGTTGTGGTATGTGAGGTTAGGGGACACCTGGGTCTCTGTGTAGATTAATCAGTGGAGTAATATTCAGCCATGCACTGCACCAAAAACCGTTCATATAGTTGTATAACAGTGGAAAAGAAGTGGATTTGATGTCCTGTGTCTACAGTCTTTCAAGAATCTCAGAATAACAAACTTAAATAGTATAAACTGGAGAAAATCTGGGAAAAGAAAATGCATGTAGGAAACATAAGATTGGCCATTCGGCTATGGATTTCTTTCAATACTATATTGCTTTTAATCAGAAGCATCTGCTTAGTGACTTAAAATGAAATGTTGTTGTATGGAAGATGGGCTCACTGGGTATTTCACCTTCCTACATTATGCTCAGTGCATCAGCAGTCCCCTCCTCATCATTTGGGCCCACCCCACCCCACCCCACCCCCCCCACCCCACTCCTCAGTACCCCCAGGCACTAAGGACTGCAAGGCTGATATTTGTTATTATGAATATCATCTGTATTAATCATTTCGATAAATGACTGGCTCGGCTATCCGAATAGCTCATTTAAAGCATCTGTTCTCCTCTGTCATTGTTATAAATAACTGCCAAGGGCAGCTTCATTTTCTCTCTCTCTCTCTCTCTCTCTCTCTCTCTCTATATATATATATATATATATATATATATATAGAGATATAATTTTAGAGATATGTATTTTTTTTCTGTGGTTCGCAACTGTCATTCGAAGCAAGCTTAAGGGCATTAGGAACTGGTAGCACTGATGGTGTAGTAAAATGTGGGAATCCTAACACATATTACACACACACACACACACACACACACACACACACACACACACACACACACACACACACACACACACACACATAAAAAAACAGGTCTGATTATAACCCCTCCTTTGCATGCTAATGAGGTATATGTCCAGCTATAAACTATATATAGTACATGCTACACTTTTGTTCTGTTTGATTCAGAGGGATATGAGCTTGTTATAAAAATATAAAAATTCATGCAGGCGAAACGTTTTCAGATACAACTTTGAAATTTGTCACGTACAATTGTTTTTGACATCACTTTCAGTACAAAAAACTTTGAGTCACTAACAACTCTATCTAACAAACATATCCACATAAATAGTACAATTCAAAACCACACTTACATTATTTTTACTCTGATCTCCCTGCAATTACCAATCAGTTTGACCAAGTTTTACCAATTTGCCAATAATATGCAGTTCAAATGCTCATGGAATATCACAGCCTGTGTAAAGTCTATGTGTTAAATTTTATCGAGCATTGCACTCACAGCCGCAATATTCGGATAAACATAGCTTGTTTCCTACACATTCAAAGCCACTGTATAATTTTTATTCTGTAACACATGAATTCCCAACATTAAGAGAAAGCTTTGGACTTGCCCCTTAATGATTCAGGTAATTGCTGTCATTGTTGATTAAACAACCTCACATTGGAGATTTCTCAATAGCACATAAACTTCAGACAAGCTGCACTTTGTGAGCATTTAAACGGAAGAATTTTGCAGATCAGATTTATGCTCACACACACATATATGCAAGTAGGTACACACGAACATACATAAACAAAAAGCAAATATAGAAGGGGATTTAAATAAAATAATGGTTTCAACAATGCCATCAAAGTATTCAGTGCTAATTCAAAATCATTACAAATTCATCCAACTGCAGACACAAAAATTGTTGGTGGCTTTTTTCTAATTTTGCCTATTTTTTCAAGAAGAGCTGTTGAAACGATGTAATCAAAGAACACTCCTGTGTATGATTTGTAAATATGAGGACTTTTAATTTCATTTAAATGTTTGTAGCCTGTTTTTTAGGTAAAAATATTTGTTTGCTATGAAAATCCCATCAGGTTGTTTTTCATGTTATGAAATAAAGGTTATGTCACATGCAATGTATCTAACATTTGCATGTAGTTCAAACAAAATTAACTACACAGGCACCTTTCAGTATTTCCTTGTTCGGCAATCACAGTATATTGCAATGCATGGTTCGTATAGAGGAGTAAAAAATATCTGTATTATCTATTTTTCAAGAAATACCCTCTTATCCACCCATGTACTTAACAATATTATTTCCATAAATCAAATATACATGCTAAATTTACACTTCAAAGCTGAGTACATTACAGGAACCATTAGCTACCTCTCATTCAGTGTAGGCACCCTATAGTCGGGCCATAAATGACTGAACAGCAGCTTACTGCAAACCAAATTCAATTTCTTTTAAATCAGCCTGCTCTTCACTACTCTGGAAAGGGGTTGGGGGGGAGGGGGTTCTATTGAATCCTGAGCAATGACCGGCTACTGCTGCAATTAAATTTCAGGGCGAAGACACAGAGTCTTCATTTAACTTAGAGGACATGCCATATATCATCTTAGGTGCCATAGGAAAGCAACCAGATGGATTCTCTGATTTGAGACTCAGAAGAACATAAATCAAAATCTAAATTATGGTCTTTCAGAGATACTGCTAGAATTATCTATTTAAAAAAATAAATTAAAAAAATAAATAATAATAATAATAATAATAATAATAATAATAAATATTCTGAGGGGGATCCCTTTGGCTCCTCTCCTCCCACTACGATATACAAATGACAAACTTACAGAGACTCCCACTCACTTTCCAAGAGTGCATCACTGCTTTATTTAAACTGTCCCACAAACTTTATGAAACACCATTACAACTTCAGTGTAATTGTTCCCTTTATCACTCAGAAGATGAGATAGTTTGAGGAGGCCTGAACACATGAACAAGCAGCAACAGTCCTTCCTTGTTGTTTCAGAATGACTAGGGTAAGCAGCCAGGCTTGTCACCTGTGCTTTGGGCATCTCGCTCTTTGATTAGCCCTGTTCCCTGGGCCATTGATCAAGCCGACATGTCCTGTCAGTGGATCACAGCTGGCCTGCGGACGATCTGACCTGCCATAACCACCCCCTTCCCTATCCCCTCCCCTCCTCTTGCCCCCCCAACATCCTGCCCACAAACACAGCAGAGGACGTTTAATGGTAAGTCCATGGGGTGGGTGTAGCAATCCATCTAAATAGCGCGACAGCAACGGCTAATAAATCATTCCCTCACCCTTTATTCCATCGTCCATCTTCGCAAAAGTCCAGAAAACAATACACTCCCAGCTCTGCAGTCCCAGGCATCTGCCAGTGGGGACTGGCACACAGCGCGGTTTGAATCTTTTCAGATTCTTCATCTGCGACATCAAATATGAATTTGCCATTAGGTGCCAAATGCTTATATATCACCAAAGCCCACAGGCTGGCTTGTTTCTTCATCTCTTCCTTAACAGGCAGAGGGAGGAATGACATGATGTCATTTTTACTATGTCAGTGTTGTGGGTTCTCCATACTGCAATACCTATTACCCCTGTATATGAGCATGTTTCACTTCACAACTGCCCCATGCTAAGGATATGAGTTGGCATTATATGTGCTGCCCTCTTTGGCCACATAAATAAATTAAAAAGCAAAAAGCCAAGTGAGCTGATCTCATCAACTTTTATAAGCTGGTGGAAAAAATATAAGACATTCCAAACAGTTATCATTCTGGCCATCAGGAAAGATGCTAGGAAAATAACAGAGCAAATGGATGAAACTGTGTTTATTTCATTTCTTTAGGCACTGAACTAGGATGTACCCTTCTCTACATCGGTGTTATGCTACAAGACTGGGGTATTCGTCCAGGTTTTTTTTTTTTTTCGTTCTGCAGATTGTTGTTTCAAATTCCTAGAGTACATTGAAAGCATTACAAATTTAGTATTCTGTTAAGTTATACTGTACTAAAGATTCCATTGAACTGCATTATGTGGATTTTCAACCAATTAAATCTCAGTTTGCTTTGGATAGCATTACTTAAGTTGTATTCACTTTCATGTATTTTAGTTATATGCCATATGTGCCCTGTCTACAGCATTTCATGAGATTGTTTTGTACATATGTTCATGCTTCCCTCTCAACAGGCTAAAGTCACTGCTTAATTAACAAATGCAATTGACTTATTAACTTGTGTATTCATTAGTTATTTCCTTCTCTCATAATCAAGCCTAAAGATCGCATCTTCATTCTCACAAACATCCTTGAATCGTCTCCTTGTCAGACTATGAATCCTAATTGCAGTGACTTATTGCAATCTATCACTGAATTCACCTGGTATGATGATCAAAAGGTATGACACATTTCATATAACACTACATTTCAGCTCCCTAAAACCTCTGTGTTCTCATTTAAATATTAATGGAAGGCGGAGCAAACACTTGATTGTCCTCCATTCATCACTGACAGCTTCCATTGTGCAACATGGCTTGAGCTGAAGCTCGGTTCTAAACTTTTCAAGGGTCTGCAGTCTTGCTCTTGACCGCAGACATTCTTGGGCATCGCCAAATGAATTCACACCCCTTCCCCTGCCCTTAGCCAAAGTGCCATCTTTAATTTGCACTGCTTGCAGCCTGAGCTTCTCCTGGGTGTCCAAGCGTGGCACTGCACCTGACGATGTCATGACAGAAAAGGCCGGTGGGTGATCTTACAGTTTAATTAGCCAAAGGCCTCTTAAGTGCTATGGCAAGGAACTGTAGTTCAGGTGAAAGAGAGGGAGAAATTTCACAGTTCTGAAATAATTAATGGATGACCCGTTAAACCGAGAACATGCATACGCACCTTCTCATTTTCTGGCCGCCAGTCTTGGAAGCAGAAGTAACTGCAATGTGATACCGCAACTGTAAGTGTTCACTTCTCCACTTAATTCTCTACTCTTCTCCACTGCTCAAAGAGAATTGTGTAGTTTTTTGTATTTTTAATAGAATATGAAAATGGTGACACCATCATGGGTAGCGCAAATAAATCTTGTATAAGTATTTTATTATATCCAGTTGTCATTTACTTTTGATGTCTGGTAACGCATCAACAAGTTAAAAGCCAATTTTCTCCTATATTGTTTCCACCATAAATGCTCATATAATTGAGGACAGAGATCCTTAGCATTACCACTAACAGCACATTCATGTTCATTGTATCAAATGGTTGCTTTAGGAATAAAACAACATGTTACTGTGGTTTTATGTAGCTACATAATGCTATCCATTCAGTTTGCCAGCAGCTCATTAGCACTGGGCATTCATTAACATCCTTGCTAAAACTAGGAAACACTGTCTTTTTGAGTAAATGTTGACTAAAAATCCAAAGGATAAAACAATGACCACTCAGCTGAAGTTACTATAAAAGAGGCTGAAATTCCCCAGGACATGCCATTTTTAAAGTGGAGGCAGTGGCACCTAATTACGCCATATCACTCTGTAGCTTTTATCTGTAATTGGACCATATAGTCCTTCATTATAATTTTCAAACATCCCCCCACAAACTGTTAATCAAGACAAGCAGAACTGAATGGCCTATAAACGGCTAGAGAACTGACACCACTTAAGGCCTAATTATAAAGACTCAATCCAAGAAGCTACAGATAGAGAGATAGGAGATCGTAGAATTATCGCAAAGCACTTAATTCCACAGGAACACTGTAAAGGTCTTAGATAAAATCATCATTTGAATACTCTGATGAATAAACATGGACTACTTAAAAATTGGTAAACACAATCAGGACTACATTCATGAATTTATGGATTATAGAGAGACAGACAATCTTTCTGACTGACTGAATTGAGGTCTGATTACTGAGGAAGGCATCGGAATAAAATAAGGTTCTCTGGACCACTCCTGTAATCCTGTCTCTGTGGAATGGAACATTACCATGCTGAAACAGCCCATTTGCAGATGAAGACACTGCTGGCATGAAGGTTTTTACCTCATCAGCAACAACGTTCAGATATCCTGTGGCACTCTAAAAAATTGTCACATGTATGTGGTTCTTGTGTTAAAGAAATTAACATAGTTCCTTCGCAATACAGGGACAAGTTCCTTAGCAATACAGCTGTGCCTCCACTTGCAGGCCAAAACTGACCACTGCAGATATATGCTACGAAAAGCATCCAGTGGGGCTGATCTCACATCAGTAAGAGGGGGATCCTCTCGAGGACACTCCGATTGCTTTGGCCAATCACCAATAATATTCTCTGTCAGCTTATTTCGCAAAAGCCAAGTACAAATGTGTTCCTGCAATGCACACGATCCTGAATTCATATGCCCACATTCACATCTCTGTCTTAGTTGCAATATTTCTTGTTTGCTTTCGTTTTTCTGGACTCCTCATTGCAAAGCACAAAAGAGTTTTTGCTGAGATGCAAGTGTTCTGAAGCTCCAGACTTATTGATTTACATCAGTTAGATTTCTTGCAGAAGGGTTTGTGTCGTGGACAAGGTAATAACCCAAGAATAACCTCATTAAATGGACAGCCCATCAGTCTAAGTGGAGTGACCTCATTACTGAAAAATTAGTGACCTGGAAAGAAACAGGGGGGGTTAATGGTGGCACGTCGGAGAGCATGTCACTGTTACCAAAATCACAAAAGAATGGAGCAGACAAAAAATGAATTATTTTATTTTTATCTATACATTTTATCTACATAACCTGGCCATAATTTTCAAAACTCAAACCCAGAAAGGACATAAAAGCTTCAGTTATTGTTAAGACACAACCATATTTTGCTGACCTGTTGTGATCAATAAATTACAGTATTCCTCTTTTTTACTTATAGTTATTTTACATTAGCAGAATGAATGTATCTGGTCACAGAGTAATAGTTTAATCTGTAAACTGCTTGGCTTCCAACTGTTTACACACACTTTGAAATATTGCAACAAAACAAATATGACAAAAAGAATATGCCAAGCATGCCAATACCAAAGAATATTAAACTTAAGAAACTGTCTTCAGAACACCTCGTACATCTCCCCCAACACAATATATATCTAATTATGTGAGTCTGTAGTGTTTTACATTTTTCTATCTAGCTCATCTCAGCCGGAAACCTCTAGCTTTTAATCTTTCGGATAGTGAGTGAGGCAATTAAGAGCAAAAAAGCATGAATGTGAACCATAATCATCGCTTTGATTCCGACATCAATACACGTTTGGGCCACTTTGATACGTGCGCTTGCCTTGATGAGGCTTATATTAACATAGCTTTAATTACCAATTCAAATGACTGAAAAGAAAATAAAATGTAATGAAGGGGGTGAACAGGGAGACAGAAGGAGATGATTTATGGGGCACTCTGATGAGCAAAGGAAAGGAGGCTCACCAAGGTGTGTGTTTACCCTTGTGCCTCTCCTCTGATTTTAAATACAATATAAAATGTTCTCATTTTTTCTTCTCATTTCCTTGACATAATTGTCGGTGTGACCACAAAATTCCCATAAATATTTAATTTTACACTGCTCATCCTCGGTAGAGAAAGACGCATGTGCATGTCATTGTATGCTGGGGCTATATCTATTCTTTTATTACCAGACCCAAACTCATCAGCAATATATCACTTTGTGAACGGCAGATACAGATTTATTTTTATTCTGTGCGCATTTTAACTTGTGGATTTTATTTGAGAGTGTTTGCATTTCTTTATTATTTGAATGCATTACTGTATACTGAACTAATACAATATCAATTTTTCGGAGAGACTGATAAGATGATTTGATAAAATGACCAGAATAGACCGGTAGGGACATTTTTTGTCACATTGGAACCGTTCACTCTCTCTTTATTTGTTGACTTAGCATTGAATTTTTCTGTTCCCATGGAGACAACATCAAGTCATGTTTCTATACATTGGTTTTGAGTTTCCCAGGTGTTATAATGTGTTCTCTCAGTGTTCTGTCATCCCCTTACCAAAGAAGATGTGAGCAAAGAAAGAAATACACTGACTGAGAGAATTAAACAGAAATATGCTCTAATTATAAACTATAAAGTGACAGTAAAAGTGAACTAAAAAGTGAAACTCATATATTTGGAAAATGCAGTCCTTTCAGAGTTGGTCAAAAGGCCTTACATTTTTATGAACAAACAGCTGGTCTTTGAGGAACAGAAAAGAACAGAAAGTTATTTTAAACATTCTAGTGAAAAGTGTAAACCAGAAAAAACAGTCATTATGTGCCTTCACGATACCCTTGAGTATCAAGCTACATTTTTATTCAAAGTTATTTAGTTTATTACTATTTTAAAGCTCATTACAAAATATGAAGTTGTTATAATATGGCCAAAGAACAACAGTAGTCAGCAGGCAAACTGTGAATAATGGTGTAAATGTGTCATTTACACCAACTGTCAATGGTGTTTTGGTTCCAGTTCTGGTTTTGTTATTGTGAATGTGGATATGCTGATTGGGGTAATGCATTTGTCTGACACATGCATGCATTAGGTTACCCACATGTAAATGTTATACAATGGCAAAATGTTGTTATTAAACTATTACATATTTGCAAAAGCAATATGGAGAAATGAGTCCATTCAATACAGTGCTACATAAAATCATTTGTACCACAGAACAACACACTGGTCTAGCCAAAGAGGTTAATATATGGCTATGCTAATTATTTTTAACAAGAATTTACTGTTAAAAAGAGCTACAAGTGAGAGATTCAACAACCACTGTGGCCAACAGCTCCATATACCCCCAATAATCAATGGTCAAATTGTGAAACCCTCATTCAGGCTCATTACATTACAGAATTAAACTCCCTCTACCATAGTTTTGCACATTTTACTGCATATGAGGACTTTTGAGGGTCACTCATAGCTACACGGATGCTGTTTCTCCTGTACATGTCAGATTTTTAGTGTATTCATTCTGTCAAGCTTAATTCAATGTTTGTCCTAGCCTCATGACATGGGACTCAAAAGAATTGACTGTCCTTGTAATATACAAAAATGTCACAAAATATGTATGAAAGATGATAAAAGATGGATAAAATAAAAAAAGTGCCTTAATGACATTGGCATGTGAGGTGAGCAGGACAACTGTCTGTGCTTCTGGGGAGGAACTTGCCAGGGAGCAGGGCAAAAACAATCTTCAGCTGGATTAAATGTTTCCTTTGTTCATACTATAGGTGGTTTTGCTGTGCCACGATATCTCTGATCATCTTTATCCTAACTTGATGTTGAACAGCTTCATATGTGCAATTAAACACAATAAAATTTGTATCATAATTAGGCAAGGAGAATCTGAGCATAAATGACATTCAAAAATCTGTGGTGGAGAGACCTTGATCCTTCAATCTAAAAATCAGGACACCATGTGAGCTCCTCTCTGTGATGCATGATGTTTTTATAACAACGATGAACTCTTTGCTGCAGTAATTCCCAGTTGGGCCACAGATGTTGTACCTTTGACCCAGATTTTTAACCCAAAGAGCGTCTGTAAATATCCTCCTCTACAAATGAAGTGTAAAGTCAGACAAAAAATAAAAATGAAATGTGTTCATTACTCAGTATTGTGTCCCCTGGGTTCTACTTCCAGTACAAAATAATGAGCATGTGATGTGAGTAGCTCACGATATTATCTCAGAAAATTATGATAAATCAAGTAAGACAACTTGTGTTTCATACAACCTCCATCATTTGGGTTTGGGGCAATATCAGTAAACATATAATTTTCTGGTGCATATTCCTTGATTCCATCCTTTCTATATCTTAATCACACTGTGCGAAGGAAAATATGCAGAAAGTTTTGCTCTGGTTTGCAAATCTCTGAGGGCTTCTGCTGAGTCTTCCATCACTCACGTCATTCCAAAGGCACACACACACAGACAAATAAAAGTAAAAAAGATGAATCTGTTCATGAGTGCATCTTCATAATTGTGCATCACAAAAGCGATGGGCTATGATGGATATTTGTACATAACAAGCAGAGATGAGTTAGCGCTGCAGTCATTTTTCAACTGGTTTTAAACCATTAAAACCCTCTACTATCCTGTCAAGGACTGAAAAGCTTCCGATATATTGCATCTTAATGCCCCCCTTGTAAAGGAAACATGAAAATGTGATATACAGTGTCCCACTCTTATCTTACTCTGATAAACAAAGCCAAATATTGATTTCAGTATAAATTGGAGGGAAAAACAATAATGCTGGATTTGTAGCAATATCAAATTACAAGCTGTAATAGCATAAATGCTACTTTGGTCTGTCACAAGTGCATTATTTTGCAGTTCTTCTCCATGCATAGGATTTATATTCACATCAAAGTGGGGCTATATCACCATGGCACTGACTGGAGGGAGGTAACGATATAAAATTGAGACTACGCTTTATTGCTTGTAAGCATAAAAGTTTGTTTCCTCCATACCCAACATGCACTGCTGTTTCCATTATTAACCTTGCCCACCTTGTAGCTGCCACATGCCATGTCAAGGGAACAGTACAAGTGCCCATATTCATAAGGTAGTCTTCCCTTCCATTATCTCCTCAAAACTGTTTTGGTTGGGACAGCTTATCTTGCATTTAATAAGTGGAATAATTTTAAATAAATAATGCAAACATTATAGCCCTATTGAAATATGTATGTTAAGGTTGAAGCTTATTGCGGTGTTATTTGCCGCGAATAATAATATTTTTTTGCTTAGTTGTAATGAGAAACCTCAAAAGTGAGAACAGCAAAACCTTGGTCTTTGTTGAGAAACGGATAATTAATTGGAAATGAGACATATCTGCCTGCATATGGCACGAGGAGAGACTGCATGCCGCTTTATCAAAACATTCAAGGATGGGCAGGAGGACCAGAGAATGAAGCAATATTTCTTTAAGAAATGTGTGTTTGGGTACAGCAATTAAAGTCTCTGTGCAGTGATTAAAAAAAAAACAATTGTTTTGGAGTACTGTGGTGTGAGAAACCCATAAAGATACACTGTAGATTCTTAATGGTCGAGTCAAGACAAAAAGCAGGAAAATTACATTTTAAAATGTTTCTTATGACCTATCAGACCCTGAGCACCATAAGAATAAATTATGCTGACAATACAGTAATGAGGATGACAAATCGCCCATTGAATCACATTGATACGTAATGTAAAATGCAAAAAAAAAACTAATTGGTCTGCTGCCTAGCAACAAATCAGTAATGCTGCGACTGGGTACCATGGCACAGCACAATACCAAAGTCATTAGTTTGTGACATCACATCTATATGATGATCTTCTTCCTGCCGAACGCACACTAATTTAATTCCCTAATGTGGCTATTATGAAGCAAAATCTTTAGAAGCTTTTTAGCTTTTCAAGTCGGCCCTTAGATCTCATGTGTAGTTCTCATGTGCTCTGGTTTGTCTGAATACGCCAATGCTAAGACAGACAATACATTGGTCGTTTGATAGGTAAAGTTTTATTACATTGGTGTTATGTCTCACTTTATAAAGTATGACATTTGCTTATGTGTGGTTTATGAAGGCATTATGTCATGTTTATGAAGGCTTTACATATGCTTCATAAAGCCTTTATAAGCTACACTTTGTTTAAAGTGTGATCCAAAGTGCTACCAAACTCTTTGCATATTGGTTTTCACATATGCTTGTGATGTACATTTACAGATGAAATCATTCAGGAGTCTTTCTTTTAGAAAGAGCTCTGCAGCATGGACTTACATGGATACAGTTTGTTGCTGTTGGTTAAGTGACGTGAATGTGGAAACTCAGATGTAGGCCAATTTCATTAAGTCCTCATGACAGATACAGTAACTATATGTCACCCTGCGCTCTACTAGCCACACACTCATGACATGGTTCATGCATCTTTTAGTTTTTTTTTTTGGTGTCTGTGCCTTAATTTTGCCACTTTTAATGGTAAGGTATTTATCTACATTGCGACCAAATGACAGAGTGCTTTTGAGAGATGCATGCAATAATTAGAGGAGGCCTTGTGAAATAAGAGAGAGGGGCTTTACGGAAATACCGTATAACTCCACATACATGTCCACATCTGAAAAATGGCCACCACCCTTGAACAATTATCAGTTAGACAAATGGATGTGGACATACACATTTGTTACCTTAGAGGTGGTGTAAATAAAGTTAATTTGTACAGATACATGTTTTAATACTGGAAAAATACAGGTGTTTTTAGAAAGAAAAACCTCTTTGGCCCAGAGAAAGTTCATTTAAAAAATATATGTATACATGAGAAAAGATGTTGGGGAAGGTATATAAAGGGAGAAAGATAAAGAAGGAATGAGGAAAAGTGAAAAACAAGGCTTCAGGGAAAAGTCAGAATTTTTCTCTCTTTTACCATCCATTCTTCTTGAACAAGACAGACAGACAGAGAGCTGGGAAAGCAGCAAGCTGGAGAGCATTCTCTGCAAAGCATTTACCGGGATCACAGTTACAAGAAAATGATTTAAAAAGAAATCCTCAATGACAAGCTTAATGCGGTTGAGACCGATTATAATGTACTTACTTTTCTGCACCATTCTTAGTCTTATGTTAATGTCATTTTCACTGGTGTCATTTTTACAAATAGGCTCTTCTGTAATCATTCATACCAGTGAATAATTTTAAAGTGTCTGTCCTTCTGACAAAATAAGTGAAAATACAAGAATTACACTTATCAAGTACAAACCTGGCACCTGACACACTTTAATTAATGCCACTTTGCTAATGTAGTCATTACTGTATTGTTTTGTTTTCAAGCTTTGGAATTAAGGACAGTGAAGTCATTTTTCAGCAATTGTTTTCATGAGTACATTTGAGTAGAAAAACATGTTCTACATTAGATAGGGTGGGAGGGGATCGCATAAATCAGAGCATATACTGCATTTTGAAATAGGATTTATGGCTCTCTCAGATTTCATTTCCGTAGCACTATTAGTCATTATTTCACTGCGCCAAGGAAAACACGACCTTATGAGGGCATGCACAGATTCTCAAGCAGGGCTCTATTTAAATCAGATCAACTAAAACTCAACAAATGAAGACTTTGATGACAGTAATACATTTTTCACAATAAGAAACTGCTAGAAAAAAAATCTCTATACTTTATCAGTGCCAATATATGCACACCATGAAAAAGGATAATTTAAGAACAATTACAATTTCAAATGATTTTTATATTCTTGTCAATTATTTTAAGAAATTATGCTGCACACTTTTTAAGTTATCACACTTAAATGTGAGGCGCTGTCCTGGCATTTTTAATTACCCCGAAGACATCACAGTCTGAAACAATTTCCTGCCAAATTTTCTTGTCGGTTCCAATTAACTGAAGGTTGATGTCTTGCTTTCCAGGATTAATTACACTATTCCTACCTTAAATGTTAGCCCATTAACTACAAAATTAAAAAAAAAGAATATCAAATTTTCTGCAGCATAAAATATTAACTAAGCTGACAGTCCAACCTCATGAGCTTTCTGCATCCCCATATCAAGCTATGACTGATGAGGAGGGACATTCTTCCTCTCAGAGGATCGTAGAGGAGGAGAAGAGAATACGCACTATGAACCCTTACACAGCACAGTTGACCCCTTCCTGAATTGTTGCTCTAGCGCTTGGTTTTGTTGGACTGAAGCCCATCTTTCATGTTCTGAAGAATGGAGGATCACTGTTCCTGCCACCAGCAGACATCATGACTCTGAGTCTGTTTTCTCCATCACCTCTCCCTCCTTCTCTCTCTGACATTTATTCAACTCTTACTCTTTTTCCATCTCTCTCTCTCACTGCATCCATCAACTCCTGCTCCTCCTTTGCATTTTTCCTCTCTTTCTGATGTGCTTCTGGAAGACTGAAGTGTGATTTATACCTCTGCTGAAACGGTCTGTGTGGGGATGCATGGGGGTTTCATGGAATGTGTGTGGGTCACAGACCAGGTCTGCGAAGGTGATGTGCACCTCCAGAAAAATGTAACCATGTTCAGAACTCTGCAAATACTGATTGCTAAGTACTGATTGGTTAACCAGAGAAGAATGACAGGATTTGAAATCATTCAACCTAAATCACTCCACTAAGTAACAGCCTGGAAACATGCTGCCCTTGCAAACGCTAGCGGAGTTACTATGTGAAAATCTTTCAACTGAGTAGATACTACAGCCCTACCTCAAGCTGCTTTACAACTTGTAACGTGTAGCAATGAAGGTTTTGAAAGATATTATTTGTTTTATGTAAAGATTTACTAATTTTAAGAGATTTCTTATGTAAATATACTCAAACCTAAACTGACAAAGTACAGTTCCTCTGACAACAAACTGCTCTTCTAGATGCAACTTGTTGAAAATAAGATATTCAAAGGGCTCAGACATTTGTATTATCCATAGATATACTGGTAAAAAGTTACAAATAAAGGGCTAATGAGTTTGTATTCATGGCTTGTAACTTATAACCTAAAACCAAAACTAGTGGTGGTGCTCTGTAACAACGTTTCTTGATTAGACCAAAGCATTTATTATTATTATTATTATTTTAATTAATTATTATTTTATTATGAAGAAACATGTCAACGGCATTTGTATGCACATATGTCTATATTGTTCTGTTCTGTTTATGCATTCGTTATCCTATAATTGCTGCTTGCAGCTATATTTTTAAAAATTATTTTTTCTTCATTTCCTAAAACTGTTTGCAATGCAATTCACCATACAATCAAAACCAATCCCAAACATTTTCACAAACAAAACATCTACATTTGTTTGTGTTTAAAAGAGTTTGAAACACTACACGTTTACTTATGAGGTAACTTTTTTCACACACTCTTGGCATATGCAGAGAGAAAGAGTTTTATGAGGTATGGATTTTTCGACCACTTGACCCCGAATGTTGCCGCATAGAAATCCATCAGGGGTTACAGACAGCATCCTCTGTAAAATTCTTTTACAGTTTACATATATCAACTGTGGAGCTGAGCTCCATACATGCTTCAGTATCAGCAACCGCTAACACAGTGGATATACATAAACCCTGGAGATAGATGAAATCCAGATGTCAGGATGAACTGCCGTGTGTAGCCATAAACTCTAAAGTGCCCTCTTGTGAAATACTTTTAGGAACCCCCCTACATACATGGCCTGTGAGGCTGCTAAAGGCAAATGAGCCTCTTCTACAGAGAAACCCAAAGAACAGGAGAACAGCATCGTTAATTATTGGAACAATGCTAGAGCAAAATGTCTGGAATTAAACACCCAAAGTGACCCATGCACCCATCGGCCTTTTGAAATAAAGTCAAAGGGATGGGTTTGTCCGTCTTTATAATATCGGCTAGCTAGATTATTCTCCATTTATTAGCTATGTGTTAGAGAACAAATGATCACTTGCTGACCATCTAGGTGATGGTTCTGAAATCAGTGTATGCATGTGTTTGTGTGTGCATTAGATTTGATTAATGTTTTTTACTATGTACTATTTTTACAACTGGTTAAAAATAAAACAATTCAGTTTTCATCAGTACCTATAAACTCATTTCACAAAAAGGTATCCAATAGTTTGTCCAGGAGATGTAGCTGCCTTGTTCCATTGCAATTCCTCTTGCCCTTATATCCAGCTAAAAAGAGACTTGTATTAAAAAGAGACTTGTATGTCCTCTGTCATTCAACATATTATTTTCAATCCAGAAGAAATGAACAAACAAAAAGTACCAAGAGTATTACATTTAAAAAAGAAACAATAGAGGGCCGTTAGATAAATAATCTCCCTTCTTCCAAAGATCGATCTTCCTCCATAAGATCTATGATTCGGACATGCAGGAAAAGGTCAAGATTTACGGCCAAAAGACAGGTCCACTGAGGAGGATCCAGCCTAGCCTGCTGTGCTCCACACATTCCCCCCCGGACCACTCTCTCTCTTTAAGTTCTTCCTACATTTACAATGATTTACTGTTTCTGCAGACTGTTTTACAACTACTTTAGCTCTATTTAATGAGATCAGCAAGTCATTTAACAGATGCATACAGGACTCAAGGTTAGAAACATCTACTTAGCTCAGCATTTTATAGCAGAAGGTTACAATAAGGTATTTCCTGAGTTCACATCATAGATTTTGACAAATATTTCATTACTATTAGTAGTATTATTACACAAATAATACTGTAAAGATATACAGTATGTTGAGTAGAGGGCTCAAGATGTGATCTATGTGGATACATTTAACCAGCTTTAACATAAACTGTAATGGTCTGTGATGTGAGGTTATCAAGACTGATCCTGGAAAGGTGCAGAACTGGCCAGTTTTTGGTTCATTTCTTTCTAGAGTTTCAGCACCAGGGTTGGCAAAATTCCAGTGCATATTTAGAGGGCACATAAAAGTGAACTAAGCATGTTTCAAACATGCATTTTATCTTTTACATATATGTTTCCTGTTCTTTCTTGGTAAAGAAGCATCACTCCCAACTTCTCAGTGACCAGGAATCTTTACTGCATATCACTTTAGATGTTGCTGCTCACCTTGTGCACGCATCTGCAGTAAGAGACAATTGTGGACGCGTGACTATTCTCTTCTCTGTATGTTTCCATACAGTTGTTGGCTTATTAAATTAAAATAATTATATTATGGCAATGAATAATTGCAATCTTGATGAGTTAATTTGCAGTGTTTTGAAAAATGTGATGTGTTGTGCAGATCTACTGTGAACACGCATGAAAAATGTACAATTGAAGTTCCTTTATATTGTGACCCTAGTATGTTTCTTTATGACACAGATTTAATTATCTATTTACAACAAATTAACTTGGCAATGGAAAAAGGCTGTTTTAAAATTAAAAGTTTACATAATTCTCAAATGTTCAATTATTGCATCCATTACTTCATAGTAATATGTAGTTTGACATTTCCTAATTACATGTTGAACCCATTCTTCTGAAGTGATACATAAAATGATGCTGTTTTCACCATATCAACGAATACCACCAATGAGCAGGTGGTATGGATACTGTTGCTTTGTCTCTGTGAATTAACTCAATTTAAAACCTGAAATAATGACAGTTCCAATATGTATGGTCACCAAACATTTGTTTGTTTGTTTGTAAACTATGGCTGCAGGGTATGGAGCAAAAATGTGATATGCGATTAACATATGGGTTATCGTGATTGCGATATGTGATGCTACAAACCAAAGATTAATGTATTTTGTCAATTTCAATTTGTTTTTAGTACATTATATGCTAAAGTAAAGAGAGCCATTTAAGCAGAAAATAACTGCAAGCATGGAGAAAGGTAGAGTACATTTTGAAAAACCCATGATGCATACCTTATCCACTCTTTCTGCTTTAATATTTCCTGCAATTCATGAATCACTGCTGATGTTTTATCTCTTTGCTTAGTATTGTGACATCATGTACAATTTTTGAATTCATATGTAACAGATAATGATCATTTTTTTCTGTCTCAGTCTTATCTCAGTTACTAAACTGAATTTCAAGATTTACATCTTTCTCCATGAGGTGAGGGAGCCTGTCAACTTTATCAAGGGCTGTAAGGAGAGCGGAACGGTCGCAACGCCCTCCCACAATTTCTTTTGCAGTTAACGTTATTCTTTGTAGCCAATTTAATTCTTCTTGGTTTCCCAAATTTAATTTTAGTGTTCCTTTAAGAAAATAATCCCACTTCCAAGGTGGGTAGGGGTCAGACAGCAATGTTGGAACCTGAGCAGAAGCCCAATGATAAATGACAGTCCTTCCTTATGGATGTCCCGTATCCCTGCCCTCTACCCCCACTCCATCCTCTGACAAATTAGAAGTTGTTGTCCCCCCATCCCAACTGCATCGACAATGCTCCTAAAAAGGGTCAGATTAAACAAAGCACAAACCGGCCATTATCTCACTGCATAAAGAGGCCATTTAGAGGAGAGCTTGGGGGTACTGGCCGCAGCAGAGGGTTTGAGCGTGTCTGAAAAATGACCCCCATCTGGAGCCACCAACGCTGCCAACCACCCTGGGGAAAAATCACTGGATTTAATAACATAAAAAAAGAAATAAAACTGATGCAAAAAAAAGAAAATTCACTTGTTTCCCTAAATAGTCCCTGCCACATATTTGTGCTTTGTTAGGCAAGCACACGGCATTCGAGTGAAAAACTGTTGTTGTTGTTGTTGTTGTTGTTGTTGTTGTTGTTGTTGTTGTACCATTCAGCATCAGAGAGACATGTTTTTAAGATCATTTTCATGTGGCACATGCAATTGTGTTTTGACATTTTTCCTTCTGTGGACAGGCTGGCCTTCACTACAACATTTTATTATCAAAACAATTTTAAAAAGCAATGGAAATACATACAAATTATCAAAAAGTGTCCTGTCTGTTCCTCAAGCATCAGAATAAAAATCCTTTGATTTTTGTAAGTTGATGTCCTTTCTGTTTCAATATTTTAAAGTAACAGTTCTCTTAAGACTGGCCAATCCTGGAGCTCAGGCTCCACACAGAAAGGTGAAACTGTGCCGACGTGTTGATGATTTCTGGGCATCCATGACTGACTGTAGAAGGATGCTGGAGGAAATACATGGAGCTCAACAGAGCCATTTGGCTCAAGAGGCTGTTGCTTTTGAGAGGATACCTCAGGCACAACAGGAGGCTGAGGAGAGAAGATTCCGGGCTTTCCAGGCACAGCAACAGGCCACCGACCAGATGTTTCTGCAACTAATGGGCCCTCTTGCAAGTGCTTCGCATCCTGGTCAACGTCATTCCTCAAAAATACCACCTTGTACCACGACACCCCCACCAATATCAACCCCTAGTGGCTGGTCCATGCCACAGCTGTATCAGCCAACACAGCCAACTGCTATGATCCCTCCACACCAGCACTGGTCACAATCTCCATCACCCAAAACAGGCATCCCAGCACCTCATCCATTCCACATCACATTTATAGTAAGCAGGACCACTACAACCTGTAGGTTGGTCCACTCTTTGAAAGGCTTTGTCTGTGTAGGCCTTTAATGTTCACATTCTTTATTTGTGTTGTTTGAATTGCTATGCCGAGGGTACTCTTTCTGGCTTAGTGTTATCAAGAATGTTATAGACAGATTTTTTAGAAGAACTATGACTTCTTTGTGGGTGTTTACATTTCGAAGCAATATGCTACCTCATTTTCAAGGTTTTATTCTTTTCAAGCTTCTGGGCTACGCATGAGGTGAATATATCCTATAAAAAGAAGCACTCTAAATATTTGTGATAGAAGTAAAAGGAGGGTTCAGTTTGTATTTGCACAACACACATTTTACTTAATGTACAAATTTTCATTTTTGATTGTTTTAGTGCTGTATTTTTTATGGTAATTTCAAACAATCTCCTAAAAGAACACTGTTGAAACCATGGCAGTTTATATTCTAAATGGAGGCAAAGAATTTTTTTTGTACAGTTGTGGCAACGTTACCTTTGGGAAGCTTACACTGGCCTGTATTGCTTGTGAGTTTTTTACATTCACATTGTAGAAAAGTAGCTACACAATGCATTTCTGATGTCATTGTGTTGCTGTTCCACATACACCTGCTCATGATGTCCCACATCCTCACCCTCCTCTTCCTCTGTAACTCTTCCTCAATGTCTCTCAAAAGGACATTATGTACCACACAGTAATTATGCAGCACACAGCAAGCAGACACTATGCGGCTCACAGATATGTGGGCATCACATTCTTTTAGAAGGCAACGCCAAAGTCACACATTTCATTTAATGGTATTGGAAATGTGGTAATGAAAGTAATTTTTACCCACAATATTGCTATGCAGAGCTAGCAAATGCAGCGAGAACTGCACTTTGGTAGCACGAACAATGAAATGAGCCATATCTCGGTTTTGCCAGATGTACAACTGAAAGAACGAATGAGAGAACCAAACGAACAAATCTTTTGAACAGATGGAGCCAAAAGAACCAGCTCACCAAATCAAACTTAGGCTCCCATCACTACTCTCATCTGATTAATCACAGAACGTCTGCGCTCTTTACTGGGCACTTTTTTAACTATTAAATTTTAGTATCCGAATACTTAACCGAGTTACAATTTATTTCCACGGAGGTCTTCAAAAGACTGCCTGGAGGTTGGGTATAGGTTGGGTTTGAAATAAGAAGCATGATATTAATTTGGTTTATTTCCAGATTCCTTGCTATTACTTTGAAATCCAATTAAACTGGCTGGTGTTCCTGTGGAATGTGAAATATAAAACGTTCAGTGGGCAGTAATGGGACAAAATTTTGTTTTGTCACAAATGAAAAAATGTTTTGGTCTTATTGGTCAAACTTCCTAGATGCACTAATCTTACAAGTTATTGGTGACTCATTGTCCGTCATAGAAAGATTACAGCAGGTTGTTGGAGTGTCTCACGCTACATTAGACTGGGATGACCATCATGATGCTGAGAAGTGCAAGGGTCAGATCAACCCTATTCTAATTCATCAGTTCATCAATAATGACATCATGGCTTTCTCAATGACAGACTTAAAACCATGACAACGAGTTAGCATAGCAGCCCAAAACTGTCACATTCCCACCCCTGTCTGGTAGAGGAATAAAGTAGTAATACAGTGGCCACCCATGATATGTGTCTATATACACAAACTCAACATCTGAACATTCACACATCTTGTAGGTACCTGTTCAGAGAAAGACAGCAAATTACGAGCTTTTAAAAAGACTGTAACCCTCTATCTACCTCAGCAAAATTATGCCAATTTTTGTGTCTGAAATGTTGCAACTAGGACCACACAGCTGCACCAAAAACATGCGCCTTTACGGCATGAACCACCCAAAGGCCTATTGCAGCAGCACAGTTTCTGCCTCCCCTTAAGTCCAGCATGCACACAGTGTGCTCAAGAGCAAAAATCCATAGTATTGATCCCCCCATGTCACTGCAATTATTCTTTTGAAACAGCCATTTAAAACAAATGACATGTGCACTGCCATCTCATCTGATTGCACCAGGTAGACAGAGCTCAGTTAGCGCCCTCAGCTCAAGCATCTGCACTTATCACACTCTGTTACTAATGATGGTGTGGGGGATCAATGGAATGAAAGAGCTACTTAGCAGCAACAAAGGCTTGAATCAGTGACACTGTAGGGGCACAAGTCTTATTAGGAGGAAGCAAGGCATTTTGGACGGAAATGAGTGACTGTGTGAGACCTTTGCCCACAGGAAAATACCCTTCTGGTGCATGCACCACTGATAACCATTCTATGGACAACAATTCTATGTACAGAACTGCTACTAATGTTTCAGTAATCTCCAACACTTTGGCACAATGGTCTACTTTCACATTGGTCACTTTGTCACATTGACGGTAGATTTGGAACAATAATTTACCGGAAAAGATTTTAACCTCATGTAAATACAGTGTGAATTTGACATTAAAAATTCAAGGTAAGACTACTGTTTAAGTGTTAGTGTGCAATAACATAACTAAAAGGAATAAGGACCTGTGTCTGTTTTAGTTTGTGAATATTAGTTTACTTAGCCCTTAGGTGAATGAGTGGAAGAGCCCTTTCGATATGCCTTAACCACAGAAGTCACAGTATCTTTCCATCCATGGTGGAAAGGCCAAATCTGAAGTGTTAAGGGAGCCAATAACCTTGTTAACATGAACATGGAAAGCTAACCCCTGAAACCTCCTATTATGAAGCATTGATTTTTTCAGTTCGGTCACAGAGCTAATAGCATTCATTCTCAACTGACAGCAGTACTCATAGAGTCAAGTCCAATATTCTCAGCTTTTTTCTATCATTCCTATCATGTCTTGGGGCAAAATCCAGCAAAATACATTTCCTGAATGCACATTCCCCTGCAGTGATCTGTGCCTGGCTTATGACCAAGCAAAGAGTGCTAAACATCTTAGAAGCTTCAGAATGGGCAGGCTGATCAAACCTGGGGCCCCAGGCCTCATGTGGAATGTGGAAAGTCTAAATATAGGCTCAGCAACACATCCCATTCCACTTTGATATGTGCATGAATTCACATTATGTTTAATTCTTTATCACTCTCCCATCAGTGTCTCAGTTCTGCAAGCCACTTCAACCAGCCATGCATAACAGATCACTCAGTACTGCATTGTGAATCATGAACAAATATATTGTTTTTAGACAAATATTGAAATTTAGGGTGAAATGACAAATGGTATGTCACCATTTAAGTCTTGTATTGCACAACATGCTGCAAATATTTAAATAAGAATTTTGCATTTTGCAGAAATATACAGAAATCAGTTAAATTTTGAGGTATGATTTGGCAGTTAAAATAGTAAAATGCATATATATTTGACGATGTTAAGTCAAACGAGGTACAATACAAAATTAAATGTGAATATTAACCAGATCCCAAAGCATGTGCTGAATGTTAAATCAATATTTGGAGGATTTGGCGAATTCACAACAAAAACACATGTGACAGTTGACTGAAGCTGCAAGACGTAGTGAAAACATTTAAAATTTAACCATAGTCTATTGTGCTTTAATTCAATTCTGAGCTGCCCTTTAGCACCCCCTTTGGACATTTTTGAAACTGCAACAAAATGTACCGCACAGCTTGTAATGGTGAGTCTGCAAAGCAGTGATCTGAGGTATGGATGCCTCAAGAGACCAGGTAGATTCTTTCATGAACATTAATGTGTGCACAGGTTCATCACTGATGTGCTGCGGAAAGCAGAAAACAGCACAGTAATACCAAACATTGCTGAAACAGAAGATAAGGGACAGGACTAGCTGGCTGTAATGTTGGACTGCCCTGAGACACACTACTTCACTCTCCATTGTGGCAGCTTTGGTGTCAAGCTATCCATATATTAAATACTATCAGCTGGAAACTTTTGCTGAGTTAATAACATATGTAAATACAGTCAGACTTACTGTTTCCTAAATAAACTTAAGGAACACCTTTTGAAAGATTTTAATTTTCACCACTGTGGTATTGGAAATAAAGTAAAGATTGCTGCTCTGAAAAACAAATCCATGTGGGGTCATATGAATCACAATGTTGATGCTTTCCAACTCATTGATTTTAAAGGACATACGTGAACAATTTGAGCCATTTTCCTATATTTTCAGTCACAATATACATGTAGGCCCTATATTCTCAATAGGTACACTGTGTTTAAGAATATCAGGAATTGTCATTTGCAATCTAATGAATTAATTTGCCTGATACATTAAGAATGAGCAGAAAAGACACTGAAATGAAACTGACAGTGATGATGAGACTAAGAATTTATGTAAACAGCACAATGATTTATAAAATGCTTGATTAGCCAAGCCAAAGAAGAAACTCAAAAAAATGTGTGTGAAGTGTTTTTAACTGTCATACACAAATAAATTAAATGGACAAGATTTGCATGAGATACAATGCTAATTTTATGAGTGCATGTGACTTGATTACCAGGAGAACATTAGAGGGACAGCCATATTTTAACAGTATAATTACCATATTTTCCCCAAGACAGCGTGGCAGCAGAGTTAATGCATTAGCAGGGTGTAGCTAACAAAGAAAGTACAGCAGATTTTCAACATGCTGGTTGTAACCAACATCATTAAAAATTTATATAACGTTCCCTCAACCTGACAAGTGTGTTTGGTCGGAGTGAAGATGTGTTGTGAGCTTGGGAAGAGAGCAAACATGTTATTCTCTCTCTCTCTCGCTCTCTCTCTCTCTCCCTCCTCCATGCCAGCCATCATCTCCAGGGCTGACAGTTGTACCCATTAAAGAGTGACAGTCTGACACACAATGACCCATCAGACCATTTTTCTCTCTGTGTTTTCTTTTTAGCGTGGAGCCAACACTGAGACGGAGAATAAGCCAGTTGTTTCAAAGCCCTGGAATAGGATCAAACCCTCCCTGGCATGACCACTCAGTCCCCTTGATTTACTGTGGGTCTCTCAGGGCCTGATCACCCTGGGAGAGCACTTAAAAACCTATAGAGAACCCACCATTACACTAGTGCCATTCCGTCTGCTTCTCCCCACTGCACCCAGTGCACTCTGAGCTGGCCTTGCCAGTGAGAGGGACTGTAGGTGAAGAGTGTGAATGTGTGCCTTTGTGTTTGTGTGCCTGTATATGTGTGTGCGTGTGTGTGTGTGTGTGTGTGTGCCTGTAAATCCATGTGTGTGTGTATGTGTGTTTGTGTTCCTGTATGTTTTGGGGGAGCATATATGTGTGTGTGGTGTGTGTTTGTGGTTTGTAGTTGAAGAGGTTAGTGAGTGTGTCTCTGTAGATAGATACATCAGTGAGGGCGAATGCCTGCTTGCCACTTTACAGTGGTGCACATTCATGTGTGTCTGTGTCTCTGTGTGTGCTGCAGGTACATCCTTTCCATGACTAAAATAAAAGCTCACCTGAGCTCCCTTGCAAAGCTTAGTTCACTGAATTCCATTCTTCTCATTTATTTGTCCTTCAGCATCTAACGCCAATCCCCTCAGGAAATCTAGGGGATAAACCGAAATGGCTTTGCTCTCTTCTTGTTTCTTTTTCTGTTTCCTTGGCTCTGTTTTTGCTTCATGGGAAAATCTAATGTGTGGGTGCTTTCTTTTGGTTTTACAATCATCTGAAGCTGAAGGTGCCTAGCAAACAGGGGCTTCCCGGATCTCTGCCGTTCCCATGCTTAGACCCAGGTTCAGTCTATCAGCAGTGTGCTCTTTATATACAGCTTTCCAAAGCTGCATTGAGAGGCACTGTGTATCCATAAATACAGCTTTTTTCAACCGTTTTTCAAGGTTTGCCAGAATTAAAATAGCTTGTAATTCAAGTCTGTTTGAAGGGAATAAATTGTTTATGCTGTATATCAAACACCAAGTACGATAATCTGTTAGCAGATCTAGCCATAATGAAAACCCTGTTCAGCCACACCATTCAGCCCCCATTTGGAAAATTAAGGATATATTTCACACAAGATTAGCTTTTGCATTTTTATGGATTAGGTCTGAGTCCCGCTGTAGGGCGTCAACGAATTGCTCTTTCAAAGCCCTCTGAGTGAACTGCTTGTTCATGCTGAGAATACACTTCCAGGCCCTTTCCTTCTGCTCACAGGTCTGTGTGCACACAGACCTGCACTTCAGAGTGTGCAAGTGGAACGTTTCTCCCACATTGATAGTGGTCTTCAAAAACCTGTGAACAGAAGGAGTCACTCTGAAAAATCACACTGTCCTTTCTATCTGATAAATGAATCAAGAACCGTGTCAAGTCACGGTCAGTTCAATTAATCAAACTGCAGAGGGATAGACAAAATCACCTGTAGTATTACAGACAGAAAGTCAGTTTCCAGTGACAGTGACTATTTCATGTAGAAAATAATAAACAAGTATCTGTGTTAAATGTTACAAAAAATGTGGACTGAGGGTAAAATGAGGTTTAAATAATGGCTGGTGAAGGTGAATGACTCATTCATCTACATTTTGCGTTTCCTTTTTGGTTGAGAAACGATATCCAGCTCAAATTAATTTTGGCTACACCATAAATCAATAATCATCTAATGATTTTAAATGGTAATATTTATTGATAAATGCATACCTTGTTGCTTGAATGTATGGATAAAACTGTGACAAACGTTTTGAAGGAAAACAGTACAGCAAGCCCACAATGCAATTGTACTGAAATTACTTGCTTACTTAAGGTATCGGGAGTGATAACTGTGGCCTGGTTTACCTTAAACTAATACAGTCTCTTTCATGTAACCAAAAATTACATTATTGTGTGTATGGCATGTTTTGTCAAATAGATCTTGAGATGATGTAGCCACACACAAAAACTGAAATAAAGGCTCAGTATAACCTGACCAGATATGACCACCTACTGTCTGACATGGCACGTGATATCCTCCTGTGCCAGATGCAAACCATTACTTCCTCTAATCCCACAATGCTCTGCACCCCCTGCTCAGACAGATAATAGACTGCTGAGTCACAGACAACCATAATGACACCCTCAGACTTCATAGCATCAAATTCAAGCAGATACTCCCTACAAGGAAACACACTGTCAAAAGAATGGAAAAACAGATCTTATAATTATAAATTATCTAATATCCTTCAATAATAGTTTGGATTGTTGTAATTACTACCTGTCTGCTGCATTCCACAATGGGATTAATTCATGTTTGAAACCATATTAAACATATTTGTGTGTGTGTGTGTGTGTGTGTGTGTGTGTGTGTGTGTGTGTGTGTGTGTGTGTGTGTGTGTGTGTGTGTGTGTGTGTGTGTGTGTGTGTGTGTGTGGCCCACAGCAGATATGTGAACAGTGCTTCAGTATTTACGAAGACAGAAATATCTCAGAGCAGGTTTTTCTTCTCCCCTTCCTGTCTCTAATCCCTAGAGCTGTGAGGACAAAAGGAATGCTAAAATCAGAATATCACTGAAGATTTACAATCCTGTTCCCTTTTCTGGTTGATCATTTCTTGCCCCCAGCTCCCCTCCAACAAGCCTTTTCGGCTGTCCTCTGACTCCATTTTTATTTCAGACGAATAAAATGATCAAGATTATTCAGCTGTGCCTACCAGGCCCCACAAATCACCCACCGGCTCCGGCAATCGCTCACGGCCGGACGTTTTACGACACGCTTGTTTCCTCACTGACACAAATGAGCTGCGCCTGGAAGCCTGCAGTGAGCTAATTACGTGGAGGATGAACCAGGCCGTTATTAAAAGAATCAAAGTGTTTTACGCCCAACGCTGCAACCAAGGAGACCTTGCTGCGCTGGACAGCAGCCGTATGGTCAGAACCATGCCAACCCGCTGTGGTCAGACCTCGTTCATGGATACACCTCTGTGCCTTTCGTGGGCGCCTGGGAACAACAAAGCAGAGTTGTCACAGTAACAACTGTTTTTTTGCTTTTGCAGTCAGCCAGTCAACACATATTTCTGCAACAGCAGAGACATCAAAGTATGGCATCAATTAAAAAGAAGCATGTTCATCTAAAAGGCCTTTGACAGTGAAACCATACCAGTACACCTAATTCAATTTCATTTGTGATCTGGCCCACATACTCCCCCAGAATGCTCTGTTCTCTTTTAAGTTGGAACCTGGTACAAAGCTGAAGCAGGTGTAGAGAATCTGTTGGTGCAATAATGTTAGTCTTGATAAAGACATCCTCCAGGATGTCTGTGATATAGTATATGTTCTAACCCAGCTATAGGAATCATTGCTCCCAGGGTGGGTTGGACAAATAGCTTACAGGGAGCCCAGGAAATCAATGAGAGAACACTGCACTCAGTGCCCCAGGAACCGCCTGTCAAATTATTGGCTAAAGAGCCTTCATCGATCTGACCAATGACTACTGAGAGATGGCAGGTAGCTCCATGCAGTTGAGTTATCCCATCCATTTTAATCTGGGTTCTTATCAAAGAGGTGGCCAGATCTGTTTCACATTTCAATGATTTGGTCCTTGTACCTTTACAGACACACAGGCACAATCTTGTTAAATCTGTCGGCGACAGGAACCCTGTGTAGTGGATGATCCATGGGTTTTTGGATCTCCCTCCAGAGCCTTCTATCTCAAGAGTTTTTTACACACCCTAAGATATGCAGAATTTACACACATCTGAGAAACGTGTGTTCAGACTTGAGATACACACCGCCACGTGACCTTTTCACATTAAATAATCCACAATAAATAGATTTAAGGGGGTTTAATTGTGTTATTTCAGTCAAATGCCCAATTATTTCCATTAGAGAAGACCAAATTAATCAGCCAAACAGTGCTGCCACAATCACTCTGAGATTGTAGTTTTGTAACTAGAAATTTGTGTCATTTTTCCATGTCACATGTGATTTGTTAGTTTCAAGAGGACTGTTTGCACAATGACAGCAAAGAATGGTGGAGTTGAAATATCTCCTCTTGAAAAGTACTAAAAGGGTCTCCTCTGAGTTTTTTGGAAGTCCGATGGACATATTTCTGGTGTCATGCTTCTTTGTGCCATAGACGTGTCCATATTTCATTGCATCGCTGATAAAATTATGATGTGCCTCGAACAATATGAACTGTGTGGAGAAATAAACCCCTTACCTCAGTGGATTGGAAGGCAAAATCCCAATTCAGACAGAATCCCCAATCCACGGAGAAACAGACATTCTGTAAGCCATTGTAAGGCACAAAATCTCTCAGATATCAGATAAAGTATTATAGAGCAAATAACTGTGAGCGATTGTACTATCTTTGTATACACAGCTGAACCTCAGTTCACCAAATAGAGTAAACGAGAGTAGTAGAGTACAATAGAGTGAACTTCTTTATTGAACATTGCAGTTGCCTTAGGGTTATTCTCATTTTGTACCTATAATCCTTTTCATACAATTCACCTCATTTTTAATGACTGTCTATCTTTAGCCAATCATAACGTTTTTATTTTGCACTCAAATCAAAAGGGTCTGCAATGCAGGTGTTGAGTATTATCTTTTGATAGATATTTTTGTTTATTTTTATAATATAACACAAAATGTCTTTGAGAGTGAACAAAAGCTAAACTTTATACAAAGTCTTTGTTCTATTGCATTGTGTAAGTTACATTATCGATTAAATTCTTTTTGTTTTCAAGTTGTTTAATGTATGCACTGCAAATTATGGAAAATCAAGGAGTAAAATCATCACTAGTAATACAGTGGTAATACATTGTACATAAATACATAATTATATGAGTGGGCACTTGCACTTGTTTGGAGTTGGCCACATGTTTAAAATTATGCTACTGATGGTAAACTATGCAGGACAGCCCTCAGAGGCTCTTATCTCTGCCTGCATCTCCCATTCTGGCCTGCAGAAGCAACCTGATATTGGACCAAGTAACTGGGAGCTGGACAGCCTTTTTGCATTAACTCCATGAGCTAAAATATACGAGCAATGGGATAAAGACAGTGTGTTATCCAAAGTGTAATTTCATCACATAACTCCTCTCAGCAGGAGTAGAATAGCTCACTCCTCTTGGCAGTAAATTGTGTGACAATATGAATTTTAATTCATATATGGTGCAAATTACAGGCCAGCTACTGCTCTAAGACCTATTTTCATGGTCTTTTTAATAGTATTAGCCTTACTTTGCCTGAAAAGGAAATCTAGTCCCTGGTTCAACAACTGGCAGTTAGTTTCTGAACTTACATCAAATGTTTCATTCATCAAGTGATTAACTTTACAACTTTACAGCAGCCTTTTTATTATTATTATTATTATTATTGTTGTTATTATTATTATGATTATTATTATTATTATTATTATTATTATTATTATTATTATTATTATTATTATTGTTGTTATTGTAGTGTCAACTTCCTGTTTAGTATTCCAAACGGAGGATAAATCTTCAGTACAGGCTCTCTCATACCCAGAATGCACTGTTTCAGTGTCAGGAGGACACAGTGAAAGATGAGCACAGGTTAATTAAAGAGGAAAACCCTTAATGCCTGCGCACAGGGAGGTGACATATACCGCAGGCTTCCTCTCTGCCTTTCAAACCCTGCCAAACTTTTCTGAAGGGGCCTCGTCAGTTTATAAATCTTCTCCCCAGCTGCGTGGAGTCTGGCAGCGCTGCTTTGACAGGCCAATCACGACGATGCGAGCAATGGCAGGGGAGAGAGACAGGGGCTGAAAGCAAGTGAGAGAATACAGGTGTCTAGGGCTTTTCGAGACATCTGCCGCTGCCCGGGTCTTTGACAGCAGCCGATGTTATCAGTGATGTTATTGGCCATGGACTACGGGAGCACCCCACCCCTCAACCAAAACCACCCCCCCAGGGCCTCTCCCTTGGCAACAGCCCCTTGGTTTGATAACATTTGGCTGAACTTTCAAATAAGAGACTGGCTCCTGACTCTCTCACTGCCAAGCCCACCCTGAACCAATCAGTGTGTGCTCAGGCACGCGCATGTGAGAGAGAGGTGAGCGAGAAAGAGAGAGACACTGGAGGAGGTCAGTGAAGTATCATTGACCAGTGTGTGCTTCATGTCTGGGAGAGACATTATGGAAAAGGAGAAGGGGAGCAGCTTGGAGCACTGACAGGACAAAGTGAAGGAAGAGGAATAAAACTTTACCAGCGAAAAGCTCTGCGCCGTCACGCAAACGGTTGCACTGTGAAACCAAAAACAAATTAAAAAGCGGCAAATGAGAGATGCCTGCTTGCTCCCGGTTCCTCAGCGTCAGTATTTGGCATAACTCGTTATTCTATTTACCCTGGAAACAGAGGTGTCAAACGCAGCACACATTTTGTGTAGCAGCCTGTAGCTGGCATGCTAATAAGCCTCTGTAAACATCTCACGCTAAAACCTTTTCCACCAGCAGGGAAGTGCCTGCAGATAGGGGGGTATGTGAAGAATTACTCATTAGAATCATGCTCTTATGACTAAGAATACTCCCAGCTAAACGTAGGATGCAAAAGCTATTTATCAAGCATCCTACACCCTCTCTGAGGAGTAGGACTTAGACTCATGAGTGAACCACAGTGTGGATTTATGACAAAGAATAACCACAGACCAACAATTACTTCACTTCTGCTATGTTTTGGCAAAAGTGGGCAATGTACCTAGCAGAGAGGCTTCATCATGATTTCAATTCATTTGGAGGAATTTACTCATAAAAGATCTCAACTATTTCATAATAATTTGTGTACAATTTTCTGACTGTCACCCACCTGTTAATTCAGGAGAGAGCAGACAATGTAATGACAAAAAGTGTCAAGGCACGTTCAACCTTGTGTATGGTGTTAATTAAAAAAGGTCAGCAGTTTTACAGATAAATAAGAGGTGGAGTTAAACACGGAGGCATCACATGAATAGAATACGATGAAAAGTCCACCATATGATCCAGCTTTTATTAAGTGTTTTATCTGGCAAAAGCCTCAATGTGAAAAGATTAGCATGTGGAGGAGGACTTAACACTTGTAATCCTTTTTCAGTCATTTTTTTCTTTTCGCTTGTCCTTCTCATTGGTATTCATTTTTGCATATGTATCGTATGTGTATGAATATTTTACATTTCAACTGACTTCAAATCAATAGTAGTATATATGAGCAGGATTTATTATATAAGTAATAAACCACGACTGGCAGTGCAGTTCTATGGAAATAAACCACGACAGGGTGGTGTGATGCAGCCCGTGGTGAAGCCAAGGGGCCGTTAACCACCCTGAAGCTGTTTATTTCCATAGAACTGCACTGCCAGTCGTGGTTTATTCCTTATATACATCTTTGGCTATTTACCAAAGAAATAATTCAGCGCTCATAAAATCATTTATAAAATTAGGCTACTATTTTATTATTTAAAAAAAGTATATATATATATATACTTTAAAATGTATTATATTAGCCTACATTAAGAAACACTATATGTTACACATCTAGTCTTCGGCTACTAAAACTACAGTAACTCAGCCCACTAACTAGAAATTTCTGATATAGCGAGCCAGCCCAACTATACAGTGTCTGCTTAGCTGGTGAAGTGGATAACGTTACATTTGTGACCATCATCTTAAATGTATGTATGTGGAAATGATGACTATAAGCTACATCATACTCATTTATTGAAATGAAATTGAACGTTTCCATTTATTGTAAAATTTGACATTGGATATGGTAGATCAAACAAGGTATGTGGGAGACTTGACTTTTGAAATTCAATGACTGTACCCAGCTCCAGCTTTTCCTCTCTTCAACAGAACATTGCCGTTCTGCCAATCAGAAACAAGTATTTAACCAAGCTGTGGTTCAAAAAGTATTCATTCATATACCAGATTTTCTCAGTGTATGTACAGAAATGAACACACCATAGTAATGTCAGGTGCCAAATATGAATGCCCTTCTGAGTTATCTCAGAGGCAAACAATGGGTTTTCTTCAGGCTCCGAGATCCCAATAATGAAATTACAATTAATTATCATTTTGGAAGACACCTCAGTTAAAGTTTGTAGGAGTATCAACATAGAATAAAATGAATAGAAACTGAATAAAAAACTGAAGTATCTTTAAGCACTGATACTGGACATTAATCGCAGCCATAAGCTAAGGTCATACAATATAACATTCAATATTTAATAACTGTGAATTAATCTGTAAACTGTTACTCCAGCTGAGTAAGTGGTGTAGTTATATGCATGCTGATACAAAAGCAGGTTGCATGTGTTCACAGCTAATGGATATGCTATCAATTACACAAAGTGTATTTTCTCTGCATGTGTAGATAAAACATATGAAAACCATATGCAGTCCTGTACGTTTTCCAGCTTAACTCTAACATTTTACTGACAACATAGTAATTTAGTATCTCATAAGAAATACTGCACCATTGTGTCTCAAGTTTATTGTTTCATTGCTAAGAACTAGTTTATTTTCCGTAGGCATGGGCAAACAGTGATGCAGTGTCAATCTCACTTTGATACTCCGTTTATGTTTTGACACCCAAAGGATGCTGATTCATTCCTCAGTAACTCCATGTTCACTCACCAGAGGTATCATGATGTTCTACACAGGCCTAATGTTAACCTAATGCCAGACAGAGAACATTTGAATGAATGAATGAATGAATGAATGAATGAATGAATGAATGAATGAATGAATGAATGAATGAATGAAATTGTTGACCATGAAGCCAGCCACTGTATGCCCTGCAAAATGGGTAGACCTGTAATTGCCTGTCAATCACTGATGTGAATGAATCCATTAAAATTTTTTGTTCTTAACAGCAAAACAATAAAGTTTCAAGGAGTTCATTTGACTGTTTTACCATTTGGGTGACATACTTAAAGTCTCCAATCACTGCGTTTCCAAATTCCAGAAGGGCTAAAACTAATCTTACACTTCCCTAAGCTGATGGTGGACTTTGAAAGGTGAGACAAATGTTCAAAAACTGTTCAACAATGTATCAAATGAGTTCATGATATTGTGTTCATCATTTACTTAGGGCCAAATGCAGACCTGCGCTTTAGTGCGTTTTCTGCGTAAATCTCCCATTCCCATAACGGAAAATTACGCAGAAAAAGCACTGAATTAGGCCCTGAGTGCCATTTTTGGAAATGTAATTATATTTAGTTCAATACAACTTTATTAAGAGTAAGACAGTCCCTCAAGTACCATCCCCAACAAACACAGTTAAAATCCACGATCACATATCGGCTTCAACAAATGTCGCATCAATAGCTCTTTCAACATATAATGCAAACCAAGCAGTTCACAGCACAGCTTTGTGTGCAAACTGAGCTTGCACTAAATGCCAAAAAAGTTTGACTGCAGGTATGGAGAGTGAAGGCATTCAATTCATGCATGTGGCAATTCCAGGGGATCTTAAAGAGAAAAGGTCTAATATAAGCTATCAGTGATATTTCAACCATACACTACAGTACACTACAATACTCTACAATACACTACAATACAAATTCTGCTTTCCCTGTGGTTTCAAGAATCACATGTTTTGACTGTTTAGTTTACTCCAAACTGTATTTCTATGATTCAGTCTATTACTTTTTTATTCCAGTGCATTTAATCCCCACCACTTATGAATGAGTCTTTATTTACTGAAAGATATAGACATCAAAGTTTTAACAAACAAGACACTGGGGATCAATCAAAATCAAAGCGTGTGCCTTCTCCCCACTCCAGTCTTTAGTCTGATCAGTGACAAATTTAAACCATCTCATTTCCGCTCACTATACTGCTCTTACGGGGAGAGTTGCATGTTTGCTCTCTCTCCGCCTTCAAAGACAGTGAGCGCTCAGAGCGATCTGTTCCTCGGCAACCACATTCTAAAGTGCTGACACCAGCATATCCCCGGCCCTTCAGTGGAACTGGCATAAAAACACAGGAAGTAAACAAGCGTTCAAATCCATCTGCCTTTTTGTGGTGCCACTGCCTTTGATGAGATTAAACAACACCTAGGGTTATTTTTATGCACTTATCATTTAGCAGCTGTATCTAATTGGACTCTGAAATCAATTTTGATTCTTCTGGACATAGTCAATTCCATTTTGTTTCTTTTTTTTTTTTTTGGATTGAACCACCCCCTTGGCCCCCAAGCCCACCCCCCACCCTTCTCCCTTTGCCAGGAGGAAATCGATTCAGAAGGCTATAACAAGCACACACACAGCAAGTCAATGGCACTGTACAAAGAAGGATTATAAATGGAAGGTGAGTCAACCAAGCACTTTCACTGGGTTTAATTTTCTGCTGGAAACACCATAGAGATAAAATGAATGGAAATTCCCCAATCTGGATATACACCCCCCTCAAACCAATACCCAACCTCTACAGCCCCAACAATCTCTCTGCCACAACACAGCATAATGCTTGATATTTGCCAGAAAAGTGGATTATGATTTAAATCACAACGAAAGCTTTGAAGAAGGGAACCAGTGGCTAATCACAAAAGCTCTGTTTGTCCGTGTGGTTTTTGTGTGTGAGGCAGAGATTAATTTCAGCCACTCCAACAAAACAGCCCTGTGGTAAGCACAGAAAGTTGTAATGCTTGGAGCATTACAGGCGATTCCAGGTGACTGAATACCTCATTATCATCCTACACAAACTGTCCTTACAAATTTTATGAAGAGGAAGTCATTTCATTTCCTCCAAGGAGTAGCCAATTACAATCATGGGAGTTGAAAAAAAAAATCATGGAAGATGATTATGGAAAATTTAAGATTATATTTTTATTCGGGAAAAGTTTGCACAGGCAGGATAGTTGATAGACTAATTATTCCCAAAAAGGGACAAAGACAGGAAACATGTTATCTCAAGATAAAGTTATACGGGTCAAATTTCAGTCTTTAATCAAAACCAGGTTTTTAAATTATTTTTGAATTAAACTGGCTTTTTGCAGTACACTTGAATAAAACAATTTCAAATTTATACCTGAGTTTATACGCACATGACATTATATTTAACCAAACACTGAAATTTACTTTATCCCATTTACAGTTTTAAGGGATAGTATTGAATGTTTTTTTCCTTGAGATGTTGCAGGCACAAAGTGTTCTCAGTGTATGAGAGTTTTTTCAGAAGTGTTTTTACTTTTAGTTTGAATATCAAGGTACAAATATTTGCTCTTAATTTCAATGTTTATATGGACACTAAATGACCACGTCTTGACTTTGACTAGTCTGAGAGACCTCTCCTTCAGGGCCTAGTCAACACAAGCAAGTTCATACCACAAACTTTATCCAGGCTCCTGCAAAATCCACAAAGGATGAAACCATCATAAAACGGAGAACAATCCTTCAAGAAATGGCTGGAATCTCACTCTTTAGACTATAAAGGTACGCCTTGCAGTCCTATTTTTTAAGTCAGTAGGGGGAGAAAATATATAGAATGTACAGTAATTAATTATGTACTGTATGTTTTTCATGATGTGGGCTAAAAAAAAGCTTGTACTCGCTTTAATTATATACTGTAAATTTCCAACAAACTTAGAATTGCTGCATGTGTAAGATTCAACTTTGCTTCAAGGAAGGTGACAGGAGGGTGAAAACATATGCTTTGACCCCCCATAATCATACCCTGCCCAGTCCATTTTGTAATTAGCTTTAGCAACATCAGCATTTTTATGAAAAATTCCCCACAAACACAAATAAGCTTACATACACACATAAGGAACAGACCAATCTTGTGCTACTGCGCAGGATTCTCTGCAGTATCTGTGTGTCTCAATTCCTAAGCTGCTTGCTAATCACACAAATTATTGCATCTAATTACCTCCAGAGTCCTAATTAATTCTTTCAGCGCCACATCATCAAGTACTTGTTCACAACACGCCACCTGCTTTGCAAATCCTCTTAGTTTATTTACTTATAAACAAATATAATTTGCATAAAATGTTCCATGAATGATTTTTTAGCCTATAGAAATGACTGTGCGAACAGTGTGTGGGTCCCGTCCTCTACCATGATGTTGATTAATGGAATGAAAACACTCAGTGCTAATTAATACAGGCGTGCGCTGCTAATTATTCCGCTGTATAACAAGGCAGTTGTTGAACCCTTCACAAAAACTGATGCCAGTCTCATTTTTAATGCATTATCTGAGCATGGACTGTTCAGACACCAGATGAAAACAGACAGTTGAGTCCTTGGACTTTGTTGGACATAAGCAGCAGTGTCTTCCATGTAGATCAGCTTTCATTCCTAAAATATAATGTTCTTATGACATAGTAATAACATTGTCCCCATTGCTGTGACTCCACTGGGGACCACTCTCCATGTTTACCGAGCTGACTCTAGTTACAGGAAAATGAGGTGTCGGGGCAGAGGTTCCATATATTTCCAGTAACCCGTTTGAATCAATCATCGGGTTTTGTTGAAGTAAAGATTGAATTCTTTACTAATTCAAATTACTGTTAACCAAACAGCAATTTGCCTGTGATTGTGGTGCTCTGATACCTCATTAACAAATTCCTAGCTGCAGAGGTCACTCACCTGATGCCGTTTAGAGGCCGAGTCCCAAGCTGATCCACCATCTTGAAACCTCCATATGTCAAGCTTGGCTTTGGTTAGGTGAACCAGATGTGCCCACATGTAGACAAAAGTATTTTTATAGGTTAGTTTTATGGACATGCATGTCTGAGAGATTAGTCCCTAAACTCCTTTAAATTAAATCCAACACATTATGAATCAAGATGGATATTTGAGAATGTATGACCTATGTATACCATAACTCTGTACAACTAATACAGATTTCTAGCCATTGTCTGTAGTCTGGTCGATATTAATTATTGAAGATATTAGTATTTGTTTACTATTTGTTTCTGTGGACACTGGAGTATTTCATAATTTGGGGTTAAGGCATCAGTCGGTTAAATGTGGGAAACATTTTGAATTGGATGAAATTCAACTGGATGAAATCACTGAGCTTTCAAAAATATTTACAAAACTTCTAAATCTTGCTTTGTGAAATATCCCCAAGCATTGATGTATAATTGTGTAAACAACAATAGCAAATTAAGTTGGCCAAGCAATTATCTGATTGTTTTTTTTAGCATACCACATAAAGCCAGATTGCTTTGTTTACATTAGCCATGGTTACTCATTTTTAGCAAGCAAGGGGCGGAGACCCTGCATCTGCATATTCAGGAATCAGGCAATGCCACTGATGCAGTTTCTTCTTAAACTGGAAAAACATACCTACTTACCTACAGTAGGGCACCTGATCATGGATTTGTGTGTAGCTTATTTTTGCCAGGATATCTTTGGTTTGAGAATAAATACATTACTGCATATGAACCTAAAAGAGGCAGTTTTGGCATATTCTAATGACAGCCTCCCCTGCAAATTGCACTGCCCTTTCACATGTGCATGGTAAGCAGTTTGTTTTCTTCTGCCCTGGCTTTATGGCTTACAAACACAAACTCGGCAGGGTTTGAATAATTACTCTAATCTATTAGCGCTGTTGCCTTGCATGCTTGTTTGTAGTGCATGCGATTCAAGTCAGTTTGAGTAGGGGCTGTCATTAATTCCTAGAAGGGTCACTAAATGAAAAATGGTTTCCTCAAATTTTCATGATACATCTTAAGAGGCGACAGAGAGTAAAGTGTGGTGCCGATGATTCCAGCATACTTTTTCCATCATTAATGAAATATATTTTCTGTGCGGAAAGATCCTATATACATATATGCAAGCTGACTTCTGAAGATTTTGCATGTAAATAATAAAGAACAAGCAACCAGGAAAGTAAATCTTGCTGTCTTTTTGGTAATCATTTTTTTGATTTGTAAATATTTTGGACAATAGATATTTAGGATACATGCACACACATTCACGCACACACCCGACTTCTCACATCCACTCACCCATTTCACTTTCTGAGAGTGTGCATGCTTTTTTTGAAGTCTTCTGCTGCACACACAGGGCAAGCAGAATGTGTGTACGGTATGTCTAAAGAGTTCATCAATTATGTAGTATTTGTCTCACAAAAAACAAACTATATGGTGTTGAGCAGTTCACATTAAGTTAAGCTGTGTTTAATCTCCAAACTTGTATGCGCAAGAGCGAGTATATATATATATATATATATATATATATATATATATGCGTGTGTGAATGTGTGTGTGTATGTGTATGTGCTGAGTGAGAGATCAAGAGAGAGAGAAAGAGAGGAATAATATAAAGAGGTAAAACGTGTTATTTGTTTAAGGGACTGTGTCCATGTGTTCCTTAGTTTGGATATTCACTCAGAGAAGAAAATCTCTGTTTGCTAAGGCCTTTGTAACTTCTCCCCTCTCACTACATATTGTCAATCACTAGGAGGAGTCCCTCTCAAACTCACTGGTGACGGCCCATCTCCCAGCACAGCAGATACTGGGCCTGCAGTTTAAATACTTCCTGTAAACCTGGGTAGTGGTGGCTTCCCTTAATTATTCTCAGTGGGAGCTGAAGCATCCAGGCCTTAAACATCACCACAGCCCAGACTCTGTCCTTCACCCAGCATTCACAGAAGTATTCACTTGTGGAGCCGCAAACTCAAGTGAGACTGAATAATTGGTATGGCAAATAAATGCATACAGCTCTGGAAGTTTCCCATCATCATCACAAGAGGAATCTTCTCAAGATTCTCAAACTATCCTCTAAACAGAGCTATTCTCACTTGATCCTGTTTTAAAGAAGCAAGTTCAGTTGTCTCATGTCTGTGGGTTACTTCTGTTAGTATAGCTGACACTACATAATTCTGTTTTTCAATGGTTCCTTGTCCTGTATGTACTGTACAGAGACATCTGAGTTTGTGCATTTACTGTATTTCCTTTTTATTAAAGCACAAAATGCGTATCTTTAAAGTTTGGGCTGTGAAGGGACTGTCCTCCACTGACTGTCTCTTTGCTCAGAGATGAGAAAGTTGGTTGAGAAAAGAGGAGAAAAAGCGACACATCGAAGCCCTTTTCTAACACCCTCGCTCGAGTGGCGTGCACCGTCGCCTCTCTCCACGGATGAATATGAAAGCTCTATAAATATTTATGAAATGCATTTTGAAGTGGAGATGAAAATGATCTCTGTCCGCCTGCTCTTGTCTCCCACACAGGAAAGGCCCATAAAAAGACATGATCAAAAAACCTCTCCCAAAAAAAGGAAAAAAAGTGGATTAAGTGAAATGGATTATGGATGACCGTATGTGAATCCTGACAGGATAGGAGTGGTATCTTTCTCCTTAGCAAACATCATTCTCGCAAAGCCTGCTTAAAATTCTTTAAAACATTGGATATCTTCACCTTTGTCATTTTAGAAAGTGCAATATTTTATTGGCGGCAGTGTGGCACAGCGGTTACAGAACTCACACAGGAAGTTACAGGTTCACTTCCTGCACCTGTACCATTGAATAAGATTCTTAATCTTAAATGTTATAGTCACAAGAAGCATCAAGTTAACTGTGAGCTATATAAAGTTCAGCAAATAATATAAGTAGCCTTCAATGCATCTAATGAGCAATAGAAAATCATTTGTGGTAAAAGAAAGTGGTTACTGTGAGTGTGTGTGGCTGTGACTGACCCCCGTCCTCAGACAAACCTGCCATCCACCGAGTGGGAGTACGATGGGGCAATCGAAGGCCATTAGCATGTCCTCCTAAAGTCCAAGAGCCCATCGAAACCTCTCACTCTGCCTTGACGCTTTTTAACGAAGCCGGTACCACAAGTTCATTTCGCACCCATCCTCTTGTTGTGTTTTAGAAAATAAGTTTGTGATTTCAAAGTGTGGGTTGTTAAACTTTCACCTTTATTTAAAAGCATTTATATAACACGACTTTTTAAAATTCATTACGTTATATAACTGCGTGAGGAGGGAGGGGGAAAGCATGATAATGAATCATTATTTATTCATCATTATTAACTATTAACTAATCATTATGATCAAGTGGGTTGTGTATAGCCAAGTGTGAGCTCCATGTGGAAGCTGAGAAATTATGGAGACAAATGATTGATTACTATGATTGTGTCATGTAGTCATTTATACATTTGCATGGCTGTGTTTTTCCAAATATATAATGCTAACTTCAATAAAGGGTACTACGGCCATGAGTGAAACAGGAATGAGATGACCAAATAAGCTAACGATGACTTTGTTACTGTCAGTGTGAATTTAGGATCTTTCTTTAAAAAAAAACACATAATAAAGATCTAAATGTCAACTACATGTACAAACCATATAATTCAAGCTGTTATTGTCCAAGGTAGTAATAGTAACTATTGTGTTATTGTTCACTACCTTCGACTTTCCTTTTTATGTTGAATGAATCTTTATGAACTATGATTTTATGATTTAAGCTATTTATTGTATTGTTCTTGTACTCTCTTATTACTATGCAAAAATGAAATTTTACCAAAATTTAAATCATGTTTTTTTCCAAATTCAACACATTTTTACAGCATTATTTTTTAAAAGTTCCAAAAAGCAGGGTTTCAGCACAAACACACGTGCATTGTCAGTATACAGTTCTGATCCTTGAACATGTATGTAGCTGGAGTTTCTCCATGGGGATGCCCTCAGCATAGCAGAGTAAGAGAAGAAGAGGCCTGAAGTGAAAGACAGAGAGGAAATGAATGAGGAAGAAGAGTCCAGGCTGGACAGCACTCAGGTCCACAGATCAGCCTCATCACCTCAGAATGACCCTGGGCATTACTTTTACTGTGTCACAGTCTTGCATTGTTTTGCATTGTACATTTTACAGTTATTTTCTTTTTCTCCATATGAAACAACCCCTCCTCTTCCTGTCCCTCTATTTTTCATCTGCCAATTTCCATTTCTCTCGCTCTCCAAGCCTCAACATTTTCTCCCAATCCCTTAATCTGTCTTTCTCTTTTTCCCATTTTCTCTTCTCTCACTTTCCACCTCTCTCTCTTTCTCTCTCACTCTCTCACTATCTCTCTTGCTCCCTCTATGTGTACACATGACCACCCTCTTTCCAGGTTGTCTCCATAGGTCTATAGCTGCTCACTGTCCCCACCTACAGGCGGACTTGCATCTTCCTCCGCTATTATTCTCTCCTTTTTGTGTTAATTTCAGCAGTTTATGTGCATGAAAAATGAGGGCCCTTCAGATGCAGGCAGCTTCACTATGATTGAAGTGAGTGATCCCCGCAGATTGTACCTGCAGAAAATTGATGATAATGCAGCTGAAACCATTTATTACACCTTTAGTAAGATGAATAAGAAGCACATTTTTATCGCTTTGCGAATGGTAGAGGATAATATGTCCCTGCTTTCTATAGAAGGGAAAAGAAAGTTTAGCTTTTTTTGCATTTTGCCTCATTGTAAATGAATTTCAGCATTTGTTTCATCCCACTGGCGATTAGATAGGGTTTAATCAGACAGAGTGGAGTGTAGAATAGGAATAAGAGGGAAGAGGGTAAGCATTTAGATTTTTCGGTCTCAACCTAAAACTTTAACCTGACTAGCTGGGTCTTAATGGATTGCCATGTCCAGCATAAACAGGTATTTTGGTGTAATTCAGGGCAAATATCTCTATCAACAGTCCCAGTTGATCATTTTCTGAGAAAAGAACTTCTGCATAGCAACACTGATTTTTAAATGTAATTCACCATTTCTTCTTTTATTTTTGACTATCAGATGAGGAGATATGTGTATTTCTGTGTGAATAACTATTTTCTGTTGCACATTTGAAGAGGAGTTCCTCCAGAAGCCCTCTTTGAAATCAAAGGGCTCTTCCACATCACTGGAGATCACTTTGAACCCCAAAAGGTTTCTCATGGGACCTGTTCTTTTAAAAGTGTACTGGCCAACAATTTACCATAAAATATATAGAATATTACTATGGCTTCTAATGAACATGGAAAGCCTATTACATTATGGCGATTTCCACAAACACAAATAAAGCAAGGCACCATCATAAAAGTGAGTTAATGACTTTTATCACTATTTATCAATTAATATACATTTTTGATAGTGAATCTTGTAGTGGTTTCCTGTATGAATTGCTGTGGTCTCTGGCAGTGTTACTCTGTAGCAGCTCCGTTCAGCTGGGGGAGGGCTGCTTTGTGAAAGGTACAGACACACGGGATTGATGGACAACAATCAGGGCTCACTGTCTACAGTATTGATCCAGAGTGGGATTAGACCCTCCCCTTCTGCCTTATGGCTCCTCCAAGCCACACTACACACTCTGTCTGACCTGAGCAGCTGAGCAAATGCCACATCCATCTCCTGTAGTGCTCAAAATGTCACCTGTCACAAACACACACACACACACACACACAACACAGATAGAGTGAGAGAGAGAGAGAGAGAGAGAGAGAGAGAGAGAGAGAGAGGCTCACACACATTTGGCTTGTTGCTTGTTCATGTTGTTCTTTGGTAGAGACCCAATTTAAACACTAATAACACAGACAACCTGCTATCTATGATTGTAAAGGGAAAGTGAGAGCCTTCAGGTGAGCAGTGGAGTAAAGGTGTGTTTGTGGTTAAGCTGTGCTATCTGGGGACCAGCAGGTTTGTGAAGTAAACACATGTTTAGCAAAGCACAAGATTTAGAGGAGTCACTTGTTCAGTTACCTGTAAGTATGATGTAAATATTACATTTACTTCTGAACTGTGCACTGCTACTCTTCTCTGTTTTGGAAAAAGGATTGGCAGATTTAAAAAGCAAACATGTTGCCTAGAGACACGAATAAAGATCTGTACTGTGATTGGACATTATGAAACATGTGACATGTGCCCAACTGTAGCTTCATAACAAAGCGGTGGGCATGGAAATTAGCACCTTAAGGGTGTGTTAACTCATAGTTTTCCAAGTCAGGTTTATTCATGTGTGTGTTTTTAATGCAGCATACACATATTAAAGCATGCTCGTTATACAGCAGTCAATCTTCATAGTTAGCCTTCCTCCAATGATTTTGCTGGGAAAGAAGTGCAAATCATTCACTCCTGTTTTCTGTCATATTTCTGTTACCTGGATTGCTATGGGATCCTATAGAAGTCCTCTATAAGCCTACATGTTCGGTTTGACTCAATCATTGCAATGTTTACACACAGTCATGAGGCATTTTGTCAACAATGTGTCATTTGTCAAAGTGAATCATTTATTTCAATAATTCATACTATTAAAAAATGTGACTTAATGGTTGAGGATTCAATACATTTTACATTGTTGTTGAACTGGGCTGGTCTATTTACATATGTTTGCTGACCTGAGTAGTGATGCTCTTCTCAACTCAATAAGGAAAGAGGTGTTCTCAAACTTTCCAGCAGTACAGCAACACAGTAAAGTCTTTTCAAGGAACAGAGTAATGAGATCAAAGACATGTTCACTTGTTCTGAGTGATCTAACAGAATCTGATTCATCTCCATGAGGTGAAAACTTGAATACATGTAGGAAATGAATTAGTTAAAATTGGATGAAGGCTCAGTGGGTGGCATTCTAAGATGTGAGTATTCACTGTCAGGTCAGCAGTGCATCTTGGAAAATATACAGTTGACTCTCAAACCCCTACATATGAAACACGGAGGGGTGTGGGAGTAAAGACAGAGTTTGCTTTGTGAGTAGTTTGCAAAGAAAGACTTTGCTTTGTGAGTAGTTTTCAAAGGAAGACTTTGTTTTTGTTAATTGTTTGCAGAGAAAAAATGTGTTGTGTGAGTACTGAATTTGTTTTATGGGTGGTTTTGATTAAATTAGAATTTCATTGAATAGTCTAGGAATATGATATTATTGTTCTATTAATGTTTTTGCAAGTTGTTTTGTTTGTTTTATTTTTGTTAAAATGGCCTCAGTTATTGAAAAAGAAATATAGCTTTGTCTATGACTGCCATGTTTAGCCTGAATGATTTCATGGAGATGATTTTAAATTCCACAATTATTAACAGAATACATGACATGTATTTTAGTTCCCAGAAGCCAAAGAGTTCCCTTAGTCTCTCATACACAATACCCAATTTACAATGGACAATGTATACAGCAGTGCTGCACCCTAAAATAAAAACGTATTATTTACCTAAAGTCTGGTAAATAATAATACCTTTCAACATGAGGGACAAAACCACACATCAGGTTATCCCATCAGTCCCTCTTAAACTGCGTTCTAAAAATGAGGTATCTGACATCAATGCCATTCAGGCAGGACAATTACCTGTTATTTAGAGTATGGCAGAGGAATTGTTGCTAATGTTTTAAATACCTCAGGAATCCCTTTCAACTTTTGCTGAACATGTTTCACCTGCTGAAATTGGAGAAATACAAGTAAAGTGCTGGATAATGGGATCCAACATAGGTAATCCCAATTCCATTTGTCTGCACCATTGGATTTATTGTAAATACAGACTTGGTTCAACATGCTGCGTGGAAGAAATGGTTTACGATCAAGCAAAATAATTTAATTTGCCTGTCTGGTTGCTTTACTGTGGACAAGCATTACTACAAGAATCAGAAAGCATGGTGCCCCAGCAGGAGGCTGTGTTTTAACAAGCTTAACTTTCAATGAACTGAAGAGGTGGTGATCATAGTCATGAGTAAGCTGTGGACTTAAATCAGTTCAGTAATTCATGTGTTGTGTTGGCTTTAATGTGAAATTTTGTTTGGAATTTGGATCAGCACACTAATGAATGAAAATAGTTGAGATCTGGAGGGTTGCTGTTTGATGATACAGCTGACAGAGAGAGAAGACTGACCAGACTGGTTGAGTTTGCTGCTGCCAAATCAATAGGGGACGGTAACAAGTATGTGCTCTATTCACAGTGTATTGATTGACAGAATCATCTTAAAAATGTTCAGATGTTTTTTTAAGTAATCCAAAAATAGTTGAATTATGGTAATAATTGGAAAAACTTTGCCACACATTGCAACAAAATCCTTTTTTTGGACAACCTACCTCACCCCTAACGCGCACTGCTGTAAATATGTGCTGCTCACTTTAGCAGAACAATATTGTGGCATAAAGGTACAAGTTACACTGTGAGCATTGATCTATGATCAGACAATATGCTGTTAAATGACAGATAAGTCACCACAAACAAATCGGTTGAGCTTTCGTTGCTTACTACCTTGTTCCACTCCCCCACATGAATCAAGGTCTCTCTCTGAAGATAACACAAAAAATGAGAATTTATACATCTTTGTTCTTCTAGAATTTGGGGGAGTGCAGTTAACTGCTATATGAAACACAAATGTTCCTGAATACTGTTTGTTATTTCATCTTCATTCCCTCTGTATTGTCAACAGCTTTGTTCTCTTTTTTTGTTCTTTCCTTTCATCTTTGAGGATATTGGGCTGGTAGCATCACAGCAATATCAAAGGGTGCAACTGTGGGCTGAAAGAGGAGATTACATCTATATGCGCCTGCCTCTAAACAAAACTGTGCCATGTGATTTTTTGAAAAATGTGACTATTAAGAGGTTCCCTTCGCCACTCAGCAAATAGGGAGGTGTAGGGCACATGACTTTGTAAATGTTCACAGTCGCTCATAAGCATCTGGTCCCAACAGAGCTGTATCACTGAGTCCATGCCATCTACATTCACCTGTTTTTTAAACACCTTCTTGGGAGACAAAGTGATCCTTGGTTTACATACAGGCACCCCACATACTGACCAGATATTCATATCAAGGTTAGGTTAGCATCGAGATGGTCCGATGCTGTCTTTGTTTCTTTGCTGACTGAGGATATTCTACCTTCAGGCACACCCCTCCACATGCGTGCATACTGAGCCAGTATTTATGGCACACTGTCCCAATAGTGTTGGTATCAGAACTTTAATTCCTCTCTAGCTTTTCTCTTTTTTATTCCCAAATTCCAATGTCCAGTTACATTTAGCTGCTTCTCTTTTACATTGCACTCTCTAGATGATCTTGCACAGACATTCCAGCCATAGTGGACAGTGGCATAATCTGAGTTCAGTAATAGGCCATGAGAACAGTAGTCTTAGGCACGTGGAGCAGAATATCCAGTAAGCATATATGACATCTGCAAGTCTTTGAAACTGAAACTCTGGGAAAACCTTTAACTGAATCCACCAAGACCACAATATCTCCAGAATTCATCATGCACCGATTTGCAGGTGTTGTTGCTTCAGGGGGCATGGAAAACGTTGTGGTTTTCCTATGTGGTAATGATATAATATTAAGGAGATGATGTCTCTCTGAATGTCATGGTACATATTTCTGTTCATTCTCCCCAAAGAAGGAAATAGGGAAGACAAAGGCGTATGATAACGTGATGGCCGGGAGCGGGAGGAGGCCTGAGGAGCGGCTATCATGTGGCAGATTAATTCCCACACTATTATTCTTCCCCCTCCCCGACTTTTAGATTAATGAGTTTGATAACCCAGGGCTTTCCGGAGGAAGAGATTCAGTTCTGTAGCTCTGCTTCCTCCAGCACTGCCTTCTAATGCCAGCTCTGCTTTTATGACAAGTAAAGGGGAAAACACACTGCCAATCATCCACACCGTTGAAATAGCGTGGCTGCTGCATTTGAGACATTCTTAACTCTACACCCACTCTTCGTTCCTTCTGGCAGTACGCGTTTGAATGCAAGGTTTTGTGTTGTATGTCTGATTTAATCCGCTGCCTTACCTAACATATTGTTCCTTTGCCGCAAGTGTGAGTCTTTCCAATGGTTTGGAGACAAAAACCAGCCGACTTGAGAAAGAAGCGAGCCCATGCTGTGGGAAGGGGGGATGGGGGTTTAAGCAGTGCCACCTGTGGCTTCTGTTCCCTCTTTCCTAATTAACCCAAAAACCAAGCCCTTTGTTTAAAGGTCACTTTCATTTTTATGGCTGGGAAAAGGTTCAACCCATAAATTAGCAACGACCCCCATGGAAACAATACAAATATGACAAGTAAAACAACACTGCATTGCATGCGCGCGCGCACACACACACACACAATTCTTTCTCCTGACATGCCCCCACCCACTTGCTTTGTTTATCAGGCTTGTTCTTCTTCACTAAAGCGTAGAAAAATCGGTGCAGTTAAGTGCCTTATATCTTCACAGCTTCCAAATGCGAGCAGCATCTTATGACTAATTATATCACCATGTGAAGGTGAGTCTAGGGACAAGGCAGTGAATCTAGCTGGTCATTCAAACATACACTATGAGATACATTATACCATTGGTTTTAATGGCGAGAAGAAGCTTGTGTCGAACACATCACACTTCCGTGAGCCATCCGCTCAGAATGTGACTGACGCCTTTGCTGCCACATGGCTGCCATGGTGATCATTGTAACAGGAAGTGTTGTTCCCAGTCGACAAAGCAGAGTGTCTTCAGATCTCCCAAGACCTTTGTGTTTGGATTCCAACACTACATGTAAACTACACCCTGTTGTATGCAGCCAATCAGAGAAAAACAGCACAAGCACAGTGTCACCAGGCCTTCTGCAGAGGCAGCAGTGCATATGGTTGTGAAGCACACCCACATTCAGAAAAACAGCTGTCAGGAGATGTTTCTGTGATTTACACGCAGACTCGTAACATACATATTCAATGTAAAACTTTGTTTGGATCCACACAACACAATAAGAGCAGAATAATCCAAACATTTTGAAACCCTAATGTAATGAAGTGTTATTCTCTTTTTAAAAAAAATCTCTTATTGTCAGATCATTATCAGGCATGCCTACAAAATTTATAATGATACATGTGATATTTATCCAATCAGATTTGGCGTACCCTATGCCATCTCTTTTTGGTGATGAAAGATCACTGACAAACTGGGGCAAGGTCTCCCCTATCAGTCAGGAGACCCAGTAGTGTGTCATGAGCAACTCCTTGCTTCTTGTGAATTCTGCCAGCAACCAACGCCTGCTTAAAACCTGTTATATTGAGTGGGCTTTCACTGTCAATAAAACATGAAGCTATACTGCACAGCAAACAAGTTCAGGTCCTCCACTCATGCCACCATCCTCAACATACACTTGCACAGTAACACAAACCCACACACGCATGCACACAAACACACACACACAATCACTAACACCCAAAACACGCAGAGAATTTAAATAAAGGGGAGTGTGACATGAGCGTGGATCACTGTATCAAATTTCTCCCCTTTGTCATACAGGACTATGCCTTTTTACAGTATGTCACGTGTTTATGACATTTATTAGAATTTGCTATAAGGACAGTAGCCAGACAAAAACATTGCAGTGATGGTAATGTTTTAAAAATCCCATCCATAATATACATACAGCATGTTCACTTGACAACTTCCACTAGTGTACCACTAATAATCTAAAATCCTGTCCACTGGCAGAAAGTAATCAGCAGTGCATTGTGGTTCACGGAACATTGTGAGTATGATTTGCGTTACGGTGATCGGTGAACATCAGCTGTCCTCTCAGTTAAACTGGGTTCTTTGACAACAAGAAACCAGAGGAACACTCCGGAGCTCTCTTTCCATTGTGAAACTCCCATGCGGAGATAGTGCCGAGTACAGATATTCAGTATGAAAGAAAGAGGAAAAAGGCTTTCTCGAGAGTGCTGCCGCAGGCCGTCACTTCGTAACGTCGCTGGAACGGCACTCCTCAGAACGGCGAGCGCAGCGCTCATCCTGACAGACACACGAGTTAAAAGAAGAAGATGCCGCTTGAGAGGCAGGTGCCCCTCAGGGAGCGCTGTCGAATAAACGTCTCCCGAAAAGCTCACAAACCTCCATCCCCGTCCTGTCAACGCCACCACGGAACGATAATGAAGCGCGTCTGATCCGTGATACCACATCAGCGTGATGGAATTAGCCCTCCCTAAGCAAGCCAGAATATTTATTAGTGTTTGCTTGTAATCTAAAAAAAAAAAAAAAGACAAAAATGTTTTATAATAAAAATGAGATTGAGCACAGAGGGTGGAAAAAATGCGGTTGGCTGGTTTTTATTGCTTGTTATTAAATCTTGCAAAAACAATTATTATTTTTTCCTTTCATTTGGTAGGGTGTAAAAATTTGAAAAATGCCCTTGGGCAAGGATATTTTACTGTAATGATTAAAAACAGGAAATTGGAATGCACACGCTATTTGACAAGAGCATAATCAAACTCATTAATATTGTTCAGTCTCAGGGTGACATGCTTTCTTAAAGTGACATAAACCATATCTAAGAACCAGTGCTTAGCAGGTATGCATGCAAATGAATAACATATTACATTTTATGACTTTTATTAGGAATGTATTTGCTTCTCTAGTTGACAAACAGCATAATATAGGTTGCCGAGTGGGTGGAATCCAATGATTTGTGTGGTACATTTATTTGTATGAAATTAAAGGCAAACAGGCAGAAACCCTCGATTGCCGTCTCCCCTTCTGGTTTACTAATGACAATAAAAAGACCAGAATCAGTTATGCCTACAGCTGGACATGTTTTATAAATGGGAACCAGAATAAAAGGAGAAAACTGCACAAATCCAGTACCTCAATGCCATCTAAAGCCATCCTTAACAATGGCATCGAGATGCTCTGTTCCTGTGCCAAACAAGTGCATGCATGCGCACACACACTCACACACACAGACACACACACACACACGCACACGCATGCGCACAAACACACAGACACACACTCACACACACACACGCACACACGCACACACACACACACACACATGCGCGCACACGCACGTGCACACACAGTATTACAGATATTCAAAAGTACAGACACAGAGATGGTACATGAACTCACAAACCAAAAAACAAAATAAGGACTGACGAACAGGCACGACTCTGAAAACGACATTTTAAAAAAGGAAACAGACATCACTGTAATTACACAATTGCACAAAATGAATGAGAGTTGTATATTTGGGAGCAGACTGACAGTTTCTCTCCTCCCTCACCTGTCACTATATAGCAGTCTGCGGCACCTCCTCCATGGTCTCCAAACCTGCAAGACCTCTGTGCTCATGGTGCTAACAGTGATCTCCATACACAGGGGGGTACATGGTATGCTACTATAGACCTTCAACCATATGCTATCCTACACACATCTCAGACCAAGGCTAGGCACCAGAAACAGTAATATATTCACAGGAAATATATGATGAATCAAAAATATTAATTATCTAAAAAAAAAAAAACACCTTTAGCCACATCATAAAATGTTAAGCACTGATCAGTATTTTTGGGGGAAGGGGGCTAGTCTTTGCTTTTCCCTCTATGTTGTACCCAGCTGAAGCACTGTTTCTCATTGCAGAAATTGAATCTTGGCCTCACCAGGGCCAGCTGTGGCTAAGGGAGCTCGGTGAGATGATGTGTGCTTGCCCTTAACAGTGCCCAGAGTGGGCTTAAATAGGCCGGGTCCGTGCTTCCTCACAGGGGAATGGCAGCTCCCCTACCTGCGCCACCTGTGCAGAGGCTGTGTGTCCCAGCTGTGCGCTGTGTGGAGGACGCGCTCGCCGGCCACGGTCACCCACTCTGACCAAGGATACCACAGCTACAAACGACTGCAATCCTTGATTTAGGACAAAAGAAAATAAGTGATAAAAAGGCATTTTGTGTTCTGTGTCTTTAAACTTGATCAAGACTAATTTTATTTATCATTATCTGTGACTCCCTTTCACTTTGGTCAATTCCTTTTTATGCTTTGACATTATCTTGAGAGAATACAAGGCCAAAATTGTAACTTAACACAATGATAGAAAAGCTAAAAGACAAATGGGCAATCAGATTACCAGAATATATTTTGAGATGTTAGTAAAGTGCTTCAATTTTGAGTAATAGCACCCTCTGTCGGTGTCTTGATGTAATGGAACATGGTTTTCATATTAACTCTTGGCCATGTTGTGCAACATAGACAGGTAGTAAATTAAGGAATGCATGTTCAGTTATGTCATGTTCATGTTCTGTTATTTTGTATGTGTAACTCAAATGATAGCATTACACTGATTCTGCACTGTCGGAACTGAGTGTACAACTTTGTAATTCTTTGCAAATTCTCAGTGAGCTAAAAGGACATTGATGTCAAAGTGTGACCTCAGAGTTTAGATGACTCAAGATGACAGACTTAAATTCCACATATTTACAGCATCCTCTCCTTTACTAACTCCTCCATCAAAATGCTGACTTCTGCACTGTCTTGTTCTGACAAACTTGGACATTTGCCCCTATTCATTCATATTGCAGTGTTACTAAGGTACTACCGGAATGCTTTTTTCCAGGTCAGTGAAAGCCAAATGCTAATTGCCAAGCACTTTAATAATCTTTAACAAAAGATAATGGTTTTCACCCACTGTAATTAAACACTAATTAACTTTAACCCATGAGTTAAATTGTGGCCTATTTACTGTGAATGCCAGGCTGTAATTACATGTACCTATTTTGAGCCCTGCTGGAATAATAAAAAAATTCTGGAGACATTTTCTTTCATTAAACCTTTACATTCAGAGCTGGGAAGCTGAAATGCGGTGTGTGGTGTCTTATCTCTGACCTGAGGGTAGCATGTTTCAATACCATAACTGGATGTACTTCTGGGTAGCTAAGAACTTGGGTGCTTTGTGCCACTTCTACACTTACTGAATCACACATCCATGAAAAAACTATAGGGATAGTGTATATGGACATAAGGTAATGAAAATGGATAAGGTTTATAGTCCCTCTAGCATTTGTTTACTGAACAGGAATGTAAAGAAATAGATAAGATTATCATGGACTGTACCACTTTATTGGTCAATCAGAACCATTGAAAACATCCAAAAATGCCCAGGATTTCGTTACTAAAGGTGGGGACACCTCTAGTTAGACAGGTCATAGTGTGTGCATTCAGTTTATCAAAAGGATTTGACTTCTTGATGTAACTTCTTGTGTAACACATCTGATTTTTTGCACTGTTAGTAAAATGGACCATACCATTTTAATAGTACCATCAGAACAATTGAAAACATAAATAATGTTATAATTAATGTTTATTATAATTGTGTATTATATTATATGTTTATTATGATTGTTGTTATTTATTTATAACATAAATAATTACTTGATTATAACTAGGTAATCTCTTGACAGGAGATTATGTGGGGCAGAGCACACAGTGGAGGACTAGATTTAGCCTTTGCATACTGTCCATATCTCCCTGAAGTAAGTCTGAAGCAGACTACATTATTGATATCTTCCATTTTGTACAATATGACAGACCAAATAGAATCAATTATTTATCATTTTACATTAAATGCCACATATGTCCCATTGCCCTTCCATCATGCAATGAACAGTGTCACTTTAAAGTGAGAACATAAAGAGAGTAAAGAGAGACATTTGGGTAACCTGTGAGAGTATTCTGTTTTGCATATTCTGGTGTTTTTTCCAAAGTGTAACACATCAGAAATTTTGTCCAATAATTAAGGCTAAGATTTGCCTTTAATTTTTACTTCACAATTGAATAAGACTGTTATGTTCACTCTTTCTACAAAAGGTGGTTCATAAGTTAACTGTCACAATTGCAGAACTTGACAAACTGTGAGCTTAGTGAAGACAAAAATGATGGGGTAGCTACATTAACATCCCTTTCAAATTAAGGTGGAAGTTGTTCCAGGCAACAATTTGTTTCCAGGCTGGCCCTGACTAAATTAAACTGAGAACCTTCCCAGTCACACACAAGGTTATAGGTTGTGTTATGTGGCACACAACAATAAACAGTCTGGGGAATTTCAATATTTTCCTCTTTTACCAGGTGTGAGGCTCTGACCATGCTAAATACAAAATTCTTATTTCCCCTACTGCTTTGTAACGAGCTTAACATTTACTTCTTTTGTATTCCCTTTTGTAAAGGTAAATATTGAGTCAGTGCTGGAATGCTTTCTGTACAATGTTTCCTCTCTTTTTACATTTTCATTTTATATTTATATTATATTCCCTTTTTAAAATGTGTGCCTTTAAGATAAACAGCTACGAGATGGCATAAAATTACAAAATAACAAATACATTCTGCTAATGTCACAGTCGGTGGTTTCACAAGGGTAACCTTAAACTCTGAAAATAGCCCAAATCTAAGAAGACTGTGATTAATTTGCATGAATATGAGAGCAATGCCTGAAGGCGAAGGCTTAAAACTCACTGTGGTTGATTTCCCCAAACCGTAGCAGCACACTGTTCACTCTAACACCCTGTTCAACAGCAATCTATCAACATTTCTGTAGGGGAGCTAGGCAGATTATATATGTACACAAGACAGACAAATCCAAGGAATTATATGTATAAATACTGCTGAAAAGAGGTTCTCATTTATGTGAAATTGGGGCAGACTTATAAATGACTGCAGGTGAATTGAGAATATCTCCAATAGATAAGCATTAGGCACAATGGAGCACTACGAGCCCCTCGCTGACCGTGACCAGGACGACTGCAGTACAAATTTATGATGCCAAATATTCAGACTGTTTGACTTCAGGCGTAATTTAAGCTTTTACTGGGCGATATTTTCCCATATAATTTCCATAAATTGGGTGAATATTGCGCTTAAAGTCTACCCTTTAATTATTTTCACCGGTCTAATAAACATGGTTTATTGCATCTATAAATCACCAGCAGAAAACATGCCAAGAGTTATTCATCTTTCACATTTCATGAAAAACAGTAATCTATGGGAGAAAATACACAATATGCTTGGCCAAATGTATTAAGTAAATAATATAAGTGAGAGAAGCATGCACTGCAAATCTGTCTTGTAGCATATTGTTAATTTGATAAATTAGGAGATAAAGTAAATAATTTGCCTATAAATAAATGTTTGTTAGATGACCGATTATTCTTCATACTATTTGCTTAATGTTACCCTTGTGATGTGACTGCACATTTAGTAGAATGAAATCCACCTTTCATAACTGCTGTTATGTGCTACTCATCGCTTTTCTCATATACATGAGGAAGCACAGTAGCCTGTGATTACCTGTTTTTTTGTATATGTTCAAGGGGCTGATAAATATAGTATGGAAATGTATTTAAACATACATATTTAAAATGTTCCACAAGGAATGGCCAAGAAAAAGATTCTAGGTTCTCATGGCTGTAATATCAATATCTGTACCTGCCTCTGTTTTTAATAAATGCAGCACAAAAATAGCATTCGCATAAAGAGAGTGGGACAGTTCGGAGGCAATTGCTCGCTTGATGCACAGGATACCCAGTAGACTGTGTCATCAGAATAAAGCTTCTGAGGTTTCGGACTGCTGTTTAAATCAAGATATTGACTCTCCATTTGTCCAGTCCCAGCTCATTGTAAATGCAGTGCTAATGGTTGCCAAGAGTCTGATCTCAAAGACGCTCTGCAGACTCCTGCAGTCTGCAGGCTGGGTCAGAGTTTGGCCTTAGTCTTGGTCTCAGTCACATGCAAACCCCAGTGTTCATCCTGTATCAATTATATCTAATATACCTGACGCACAAATACCAATGAGCATGAAGCTAGCAGACTTTAATTGTAAAATGCATTTTCTGCCCTTATATCATTTATGTTCTTGGTTATTCTAACATGTCACTGATCAATAAGTAATTTACTGGCTGAAGGACAGAAGTTCTGTGCTGGGGCAAATGGAAAGGGAACACTGCACTAATGTCATGTAACTTTATGCTTAAACACACAGGGAATTAGAAAAAAACGCATGTTTATTGGTCTGGATCATATTCTGTAAATAATAGCCCACTTTACTGTCCCTGTAAACTGATCGCAAGACTTTCAGAAATGTAGTGGTGTAAATATTTCTAAAAACTTTGATTTATCCTCAAGTTTCATGACCTGTTCCCTAAGCAGTGAAGCAAATGGCAAATGGGCCTAGTTGTTACAGTAAGTCTGGAGAGAGAGAACAATTTCTTCTCCTAAAATGAAGTTTTCATAACAACTAGAGGCATATCTATTAACTCAACCACTTTTGTGCTCAGCATTACAATTGTGCAGTAAGAATGAACAATAAATGATTCATTTTCATTTACAAACTTTACTTGTGAGATGGGGGTAACCATACAGAGTGTTTGAGAATGATAAAATAAAGAAAGAAAGTAGACAGTAGATTTAAAGAGAACAGTGTTTGTAACGTCACTGAAGAGGCAGGCTGATTTTGTTTTCATATGTTTCTCTTTCAGTGCTATAGGATCCGAACTGTTTCAGCTACTGCGTAAATGAGAATGACAAGGATAAGAATAATTAAGAATAAGCTGACATCTCTTCGAGTCACGTATCTGGTGGTAATTAATTATTACTGCCTTCTTTGAGTAAAGGTGAAAATACACGCACTGCACCTGTAGTATTGTAACACGTTGATTATCAGTAAAAATACCGCCCAAGAGGAGCAGAGAAGGTTGCAATCGATAATAAACACAATGCACAATTATTATAATGGGTGTATTCTCTTGTCGCTCTATTAGCATATAAATGTGTATTTTAAAAAATGGCGAAGTACCATAATTCACAGGAACACTCATACTGTTATGAAATGAAAAACCTTCCTGCCATGGATGAATCCTGCTGACTTCAAGGCTTATACTGTCACCTGCAGGCCATCTGGACTACTGCATGCTCAGATAACAAGTACACAAAAGGTATAGAATTGTTTGATTACAAGAATAAGTGCTTCAGTCAGCCTAGACAAATCATTATTCCTGTAGTGTTGAAAGTATCTGGTACTGTTTGAAGTCTTGAACACCTTACCTATAACTAATTTCAGCTTATTCTGAGAAACCCCTGTGCTGCCCACAATATGTCCTTAAGGTAGATAGCATAGTTATCAAAGTAACAAAATCTGCTCCAGCTAATTTACATTTGAGACACATATGAATCCCTCCTGTATTACTATTGTTTTGAGTACATCTCAGGAAGGAATACCTTTATAGGCCTACGACATTTCCATATTGTACATATATATAATACAAGTCCACAGGCCAGGAGCTAGGTTTGGAAACTGATTGGAGAGTATGTCAAATGACAGATGTCATAAACTGTTCTGACAAACATGATTCAGTTCCACCTCCTCCTCCTCCTCCACTCTCTCTCTCTTACAGCAGGAATCACTGGGGATATTCATTTCAGGACTGAGGGAGGGCGGTTGTTGGCAGAACAGGTTGTGATGGGAAGTTAGGATCTATTTCTGTCTGTCAGGGGATACTGGAGGATGTGAGTGTAGCCCTGCCTGCCACTTCCCCTGCCTACCTAGAACCTTCATCCCCTGGGTGTGTGGAACCTGGAACCTGGAGCCTTAAGAATGTCCTTTTCCTGCACTGATGGTGGCAGCTGAACTGAGCAATTTGCAGAAACAAGAGAGGATGCTCCTGTAATTCTCTGCTGGAGTTGGGCATTTACAGTGGGGTCAGACTGATGCAGAACATCTTTGTAAAAGTGTAGATGCTTTGTGCTTTTCACTGCAAAACAGCTGCCATGGTGGGCAGACTTTCAAGTGTCAGACTCCCTTACTTAATAGGTAGTCAGTAAGCCTTGCAGAATGTAATATACTACAGAATATTTTAAAATGTCGCATTTTAAACTGTGAAGATAATTGCTATATGTATATAGATAGAATGTACCACAGTATATACTATTGTATACTGTGGTATATTCTATTCTTGTTAGGAAGCCACAGCTACTTCTTGAAGTGTTTCGGTCTTTTTAAAAGTTTAAAATTTGTCTTCTTGTTCTTAGATCATTGCCTTATCAGTGTATTTTTTTTTATTTGAACTTCTATTTGTATTTTGTATGTATTTGAAAAATATATGTTCTTCATTCCTATCTTTATTTCTGAATTAAAATTTGAACTCCTTTTGTTTTGTTTGGTCTGTGCAATAAAAGAAACCACAAATTCTCTCTCTCTTACAAACACTCATACACACACACACACACATGCGTGCAAGCACTCAACATGAGTCACATATTAGCCCCCCCCCCCTTAAAAAAAGAAAAGAGAAACAACCTTGCATACTGAAATAATTGCCCAAAATGAAACATTTCTTTGATGTTCCAACAGAAATAACCTCTAAATCTTACATTTACAAAGAAGCAGGTTCTATGCCCCGGGCTATTTGATAATGCTTGAGAGAAAGTATATCGGTTGTCACATCAGATTAGGGTTATTTTGTTGTGCCTCTAAAGAAAGCAGCAATCCCAGTCATAGGAAGGGCAGATATTACAGTTAATGAAACAATGTGGAAGAAGATGTATACACAACTTAAACAAGTATGACATGGAGAGAGATGTTCATTAACTTGCTTGTTCAATTGTTTAAGTCTAACACCAAATTGTGTTTTACCAGCAGTCCAGCTGGTAGAAATACACATTTAGTGGAAATCAATAGCTTGGGCAGGCATATGCGATTCCCCTAGTGATAACCGCCCCCCGCACCCCAGAGGCAGAGCATAAGTATAATCAATTTCACACTAGCTTATTGTTTTTGTATGTCACGTTCTGAGCCCACAACAGACCTACTATATATGTGTAACACATTCATGTGTGTTTGTATGGAGGACATGTGTGGCATGTGTGCTCATACTGAGGACATACACAAACCGTATACATGCAATGCTGCTTTCTGTGATCTTGTTAATAATGCTTTGTGTGATGCTTTCCCCAGTACTCCACCCACAATGATATTAACAATGTTCATCTTATTGTATAATTTGCCATATTGGAGAAGAATCTGTTTGTAAATAGCCTACAAGAGTCACAATAAACAAAGCATCCACAGCAAAACTTATCCACATATTTGATTAAAAATCTATCAAACATTTATCAATAGGCTGTAATTCAAAAACTTAGGAATCTGACGTACTCCCAAGTATATATTTTTTACTATTTATGCTTTTGATTACTTATTAAGCACAATGTACAAAAGCATTATACATGCAGCCTTGAATATTTTTTGTAGCAAAAATGTCATTTCCACCACCAATTTCATACATCAACATTAAGTTCATTCAAAACTGACAAAGGGAAGTATGAACACAAATAAATGTACCCGTATAAATACAACTGTTCTGCATATAAATGGCCGTTCAAAAATGGAGGAAAAGGGGGAATATGTATAAAAATGAGACATTAATTTCAGATTTTCTGTTTTTTTTTTTTTTTTTTTGAGTAGTCATTTACATGACATTTATATGTTGTTACTTTTTTACATTGTTCTACCACAGAGGTGCATGTGTGGAACCCTATAATGAAGTTGTGATGTATAGACAAGCATGCATTTTCTTTCAAGTATATAATGTTCTCTGAAGTCTCTTTTCAAACTCCATGTTAACATCACCATGTCAACAGTTTTATATAATACCTTTTCTAGTGTGTACCATTTAATATCTGTGTTTTCAGAATACATGACAGGAAATTTATTATACCTGAGCTGAGGGCAATACAACCAAACACTGGAAGAATCATGCAGCAGGCTAAATGCTGAATGTGTGTTTTATGTTACATTTGACAGGGTAGATTGAGGCCAGTAATGCAGGGTTTTTAAGGTCAGCATGGAGAAGCATACATACATTATAAATAATGCAGAATGCATCACAGGCATGCAGCAGGATGTGGCCTGAACCAGCTTCAACAGTAGGCTACACTGTGTTTGTGCACAATGAAGGTAGAGCCCACTGAGTCTTTGATTAGTACCTTATAGTGCTTCCCTGCCTAAGTTTATCCATACTAATCATTTAAAGCGTTATTGCCTATAGTATTAGTCTATAAATAAGGCCATCTTGTCTGTCCCCACACATGTGGAGATTGTACAGTACAATTAAAATGGTCATCATTGGAGTTATGGAGTTTCCTTGCCCTTTAAGACGCAAGCCAGGGGGTAATGTTCCAGATTGTTTCCATGCGTATTAACCCAGCCCTATGCAAATATTCGAGTTAAAGTTATCACTGTGATCATGTGACATGTTCAAGAGCGCAAGTCACGTGATTTTATGCTCCATCCTCGCCATTTTGAGTACAGTGAGATCACTGTATACGCTAACGTGAGCTACCTCAAGTGCAAAGGGGAGACAGCCCACACATTTCCATGTTTTGAGGCCGAAAGTCGTTCAGAATTGCTGGATCAGTAAGTACTAAACTGATTCATCGAAGTGATAGAGCAGCTGCCCTCAACGTAAGGAGGCTACTTTTTTGTCCTTTTATTCGGGTGATTGATTAGTGAAAGTTTTACTCGTGAAAAATTGATTGGCAGTTGGCATTGATTTGTCCTGCCCCTTTTTACACGTTGCGTGTGCTGCTAACAGGACTATGCCCTAAGGCGCCAGCAACGGCTTAAGTACTTAACGTTTAAGTCAACGTAATTTTAAGAAAACTTCCATTGTGCCGTCAGGTGAGAAGTAATGCTAAGTTTTGAATTTGGAATTGAGGTACCATATTGAGCGAGTGTGACTGTATTTTACCTTACTAACTTCAGTTGTAACCACAGCTCTTAAGCAAGTCATACGCTGATGCCTGTACGCTGTACATCCACACTTAGCGTTGTTGAGATTAAACTAATTCATAAAGTGTTTTGAAATACTTTAGATGATGTTTAAGTGCATGGCCTGTTGACTTAACTAAATCGGATTTACAGTAGTCCACGCACCTACAACTTTTTCGCCCGGTCACCCACGTGGTGTGATCATGTTGTAATAACTAAAATGGTCTGATGGAGATTGCTCTTGCATACCCTAGCTAGTGGTAAATTGCGATATGGTCACGTCAACATAAAGTCAAGTGAAGTTTTAAAGAATGCTATATACAGTATTTTTAAACAGGAACGTGGTCTGTGGGCAGGAGTATTAACGAAAACGTATTCATTTCCTTCGCTTGTTAGGATTTTCCGCTTCTGAATGCAGAGTAGTCCGATGAAATAAGCAGCCTGTTCTCCAGGTGTCAAATCTGCATGTTATAGCTATGCATTAATTAATATTTGCTTTCATTAAAAGATGCTCAAAGATGCTCAAATGACTGATTCAAGTTGTTAACCATGAATATAAAAGTACGAATATGATGCCGTGCATTTGAAGTCTAGAAGAACAACAGAAAAATCTAGCTAAAGTAAGGAGTAGAACATGCTTAGCGATTTTGAGAAGATAGGATGTCCCGGGGCCATTGTAGTGTTATGACTTATTGACCGATTTAATCAAAAACGTAAAAGACGTATCAGAAATACATTATCGACTCTTTGTGTATATGTATACTTATGAATTGACAGGACATCTATACTTGTATGTATGATTCTTATGTTCTGTATATTCTAAACATACCAGAAGAGCATAAAAATATTGTAAGAGCAATATCAAAAAATAATAATATATGCAAATTATTCTTATTTTTTTGCAGCAGTAAATGCAGTTCACACCAGCCATATTGTGACTTCCCAAAATGACATAGCATTTTCTGTGGCCTTGTGTATGTGGTTTTTAATTCCTGAGATGTTTACCAGCCCTGTCACCTGAACCTACAATCCCTGTGACTGTTTCTTTGTGTATGTTTTTATTTTTGGCTGCCCTCCAGTGAGGCTGTTTTCTCCCCTCAGGCATGGAGAAGACCAGTGGCAGTATAGCCTTTTCTCCTCATGCTAGGGAACAACAGGACGCGGTCTTCTCCTCCCAGCCAGTGGTTGCCATGGACATGGGCGTCTTGCCACAGAGCTCTGATGGTGGGCACAAGGCACACAGGCAGGCAGAGGACTCCCTGTTTCAGGTGATCAAGAAACTGAGCAAGATTGTGGAGAAGCGTCCTAGGAGGTGTTCCCTGTCGGGCAGGAAGAGGCCCCATCTGCTCTGTGGCCCTGTGACTGTACAAGGGACCCCCCTCAAAAAGGCCAAACATCCAGAGGAGTCTGGTGCCTGTAGTGATGGACAGCTGGAGGGTTGCCGGTTAGGTGGTGCACAGGAGAGCACAGTCACCATCTACCAGTGCAGCCTGTGCAAGTTCTCCTCCCTTACTCTGGCCTTTCTGAAGGATCACCTGCACCTTCACAACCAGCCTAACAGCAACGCCTTCCTGGCATGCTCAAAGTGCAATTTTACAACCCACCAAAGGGGGGAGCTAGATGCACATGTGGAACTTCACTTAGACAGTGAATATGCAAGAATAGACCCTGTAGTGGAATATCCAAGTGACATGGGGAAGGAATTGGAATACATTGGGGAAGGGATGGACAGTACTCAGGCTGGCACAGAGATCAAGAATGCAAAAGTAAGCTTGGACACTGTAGCAAGCAAGCCCACAAAGCAGTGGTACAGCCAGGAGCAGTGCGGCATGTACAGGTGTCTGATCTGCAGCTACGTCTGTGGGCAGCAGCGTATGCTGAAGACACATGCCTGGAAGCACGCAGGCCTGGTTGACTGCTCCTACCCCATTTTCGAGGACAGACCTGAGGCGTCTTCTGGGCTGGGTGTGGCTGCTCATTCTGTGCCAGAAGAAGCTGTCTTGGTACTTACGGCTGTGGGCAGTAAACTGGAGGCACCAAATGTTGCCCCTGCATTTCAGCTCAAGCTGTGCGCCATGGAAGCGCCATCTAAGGAGGAGCTAGCTTCTGAGGGCATCCCCACGGTCGTTGCAGAAGAACCAGCTGTAGAGATCCAGGTCACCATGGAGACCCACAGAGAGAAAGAGTGGGACCCACCTGACTCAAAGAACCTCCTCTCCTCAGCTCCAGAGTTCATTGACAGCAGCCCAAATGTCACAGATAACGGCAGTGTGATTGTGGAGAACCTTCCAGAGGTGAGGGAGCTCCCAGCCAGCAAGCCCTTCCCGGTCAATTCAGACATGGACATAAACAAGAAACCGCTAGACAAGAGAGCAGATATGGAAGCCCAGGATGAGGAGGAGGACTCAGATGTCCCTGTGACAGATGACAGTGTCTCCCCCTCTCGCGTGAGGACGCAGGCAGAGTCCTTGCGGCTGCACTCACTGGCCGCTGAGGTGTTGGTGGCTATGCCCTCGAGGACCCATGAGCATGCCAGTGGCAACAGCAGGGGTGAGACAGAGCCAGACGCCAAGGTCCACAGTGAAGGACACAATCCTGCCCAGGAAAAGAGCTCTACCTGCACCATGGAGTCAAACTCTGACACACTAGCAGATTCAGACCAAAAGTCCCAGTGCAAGCAGGGTGTGGCTAAGGGCCTGGTGAAGAGTGGTATCAGCCTGTCTCTCCTGACTGTCATCGAGAAGCTGCGGGAACGAACAAACGAGAACATCTCGGATGAGGACATCCTGAGAGAGCTGCAGAATGACATCCGGAACAGCAGTCGGAACAGAAGGGAGGCGGATCTGTCCACTGGCGGCACGGTGAAGCTCCACCCTGGCAACAAGAGGCCCTACCGGTGCCAACTCTGTCACTACGCTAATTCCAATGATGGCTTTGCCAAACAGCACCTGCAGGCGCACCGCCAAGGGCAGCCCTACCAGTGCCCTGTCTGCCAGCACGTTGCCCATGATAGCAAGGATCTGGAGAAACACATGATCCACCACTGCACGTCTAAGATGCAAAACTGCAAGCAGTGCAGTGAGGCCTTCCACAGTAAGGTTAGTCCATGCAAAGGCATTCCTTTAATCACAAGGCAAGTTCACAGTCAAGGTAGTTTGAATTAAGATTTAGGGACACATTAGTCTGATTTATTTGTTTAGTCAATCTAAATTAAGCCGCTTCTCTTTACTCAGAAGTGAGGACATATGCTATGATATTTTCCCCCAGTCCACATACCATTACTATCATTGTTGGTGTATATTCTTGGGTTCTGCCCCACAGAATATTATCTTCAGCAGTTTTTCTCCCCATACATTCTATCTCCACTGTACTTTATTTTCCAGTGACATTTGATAGGTTATATATTGAGTAGTGTGTGGCATTCAGGATGTGTTGCACACAAATTCACACTGACTGGAACACAAATGAGCAGAATAAAATTTAAAATACCCATCATCTAGTTTGCATGAAGAGGAAGCTAGTGTCACCATCTCCATTGTATGTCTTAGCTGGGAAATTTCCAGGCTAGGCAGAGAGATAGTGGTATCAGTGCTGTGAAGGTTTTGCTGGTCCTGCCATCTTGTCACCATTTGTGGCTCTTTGTCTGTATTACGTTATGGCATTATCTTATCCATGGTCACTTGCATAAACCATAGAAGGAAACTGGTTTCTACCATAGCTGCTAATTTCATACTTCCCACTAAAGCAATTCTGCAGGTACGACAGTGCTGTACCACAATGAGGTATAAGCCTCAGACCTTCAGACTGGCCCACAGTGGGAAACACTGCTGGGACTGAATGGAATGCAGCTCTTGTGATGGCATATTTGAGCTGCTGGGGTGTTGAGAGGGCTTTTAGTTTGTGTTAACATGCTTACAAGCTGAGTGTTATTTTACCACACTAGTCAAGATCATATGAAGATAGAGTAGACCGATATTAAAGCCCATGCTAGGAAGTGAGGTTTGAGATTTGATGAATAAGATTTGTAAAAGCAGCAGCTACTCAGGGATGATTCCATTTTCCCTGCATTCTGTAGCAGATAATAGGGCTGTTGAGACCATAGAAATCAACATATCTTTCCCTCCCTGCTGTGGAAAGGTTGTCCAGGCACTGTACCCACTCAATGTAAGAGGTAGGGCAAAAATGTAAATCTTTTTTGTCTTTTATGTGACTGTGTTACTACTATTGCAGAGTCAGGTCTCATCCTGTTTTGGTTTCATGAAGAAATGTGTTATTTTATTAATGTTGCACAGTGTTATATTTCTCACTTACGTTGTTGTTTCATGAATATTACACAAAAGTCGTTGTCACTAACACTGTGGTTTTCTTAACTTTGCTCAGAGCCCTATGCGAAATCATGAGAAGGAACAGCATGGCAGTGGAGGAAATACACACACGGTCACCGAAACCATGGTGACCACAACTGTTGAGGGTGAGAAATGTGACATTTATTACAGTGGAATATACAGTGTACTGGCTGCCGTAGACACATATACTAACCAGCTGGGTAATGTTTACTGTTTGTTAATATATGGGACATTATTATTATTATTATTATTATTATTATTATTATTATTATTATTATTATTATTATTATTATTGTTATTATTATTAACTTAATGAATGAGAAGAACCTTTTGTTGTCTGTTTACATGGAATTTGATCGTTTCATGTGCCCCCCTTGACACACAAACGTGCACAAACACACTTAGACATTGTGGCATGATTTTACAGTGACACATTTGAAAGCAAGCTTTGAATGTTCTTTATAAAGAGACTAAGTCTGTAAACCAAATTTCATACATTATTGTTCTGTCTCTTTCTTCTAGAAGCTTCCCAGGCTACTGAAGTGTACCAGTGTGATGTGTGTGACTACACAAGCTCCACCTATATCGGTGTTCGAAATCACCGAAGGATCCACAACTCTGAGAAACCATACAGGTGAGTATAGAGCCCCATAACCCTCTCAGCTGAAGAATATGAGAAAGATGACGAGAAGGTCTTCCTCCTACTGGCCAGCTGTGTTGCTGAGCAGGGGTGTTGGAGTGTGGATAGCAGGCAAAAACAGCTGTTGTCCTGAGGTTACTGAAACCTTCCTCATTTGCACATTAGCACATAGAGCTGCTCAGCATGTGTGTACTCTCTCAGATTACTCCGGTTACCCACCAAGTCTCACACTGCACGGTCTAGCTGGTTGCATATGCTACTGTGATGCTGGCGCAGGAGAGAGATCAAAATAGAATAGAATGTAACTTTATCATGAATCCAAGAAAGGATTTCCCTTAGTTTATGAACTCAGATAATTAGAACACATTAAAAGTTTTTAACAATATATAACTCTGATCGCAGTTTTAAGACTTATCCAGTTCAAGTAACTGCTTTTCATGAAATTACACTCCTTATCAGGTGTGCAGCAAGGTAATTAAAACCACCAGCAGAGGGCATTGTGGGATAGGTAAAATTCATTCGGTGCAGTCATTGTTGACACTGTCCTGAAATGCTTGAGTCTTGTACTGGAGCAGTACAAAAGGGCACACATCTAGTGTAGTGGATGCTGCTTTTTACCTCAAGTGTGCACACTAGACTCTCTTGATGTTCCTTTTTTATGCCATCTCCGTGTAATACAAAGCATCTTTCATGCAGTAAAATGTTGCCTCTCTGTTTGTTATGCTTAGCTTTGGAGACTCTGGGCTCCCTCTGAAGATTTCTTGAGAGAGGGTGCAGAAGCCCATGTCTGTAAAGGAAAGTGTGTAATCCACTGAGCTGGGGTGAATCGTCTCTGAACGCCTGCTCTCTTAGCATTGCTGCGGGCAGCACTTTGACTGAGGCTGGCGATAAGCAGCAGTGAACAGAGCCGCAGTCATGTTCCTCACGGCATCAGATGTACAAAGCGAGTACACATGCGCACACATGCGATCTCAAAGAAATACACAAACACGCTGAAAGGGAATTGACACTGAAACACAGAAGAAACACATTCATACCCAAACAGAAATAAACATGCAGAGACCGATAGAAATACGGAAAGACACAAACGTGTGCACAGAAGCAGAAACACACAGACAGAAATACACATACACTGACAAATACAAACACCCCCATCTATAAATACACATAAACGCACTCTTCTGTATTGACTCTTATCTTCCTGTGTTTTGTGCTCCTTTTGACACCATGCACCTATTCTCTAGGACCAATATAAAACTTGAGCAAACTGGAAACATTTGAATTCTATCCCCCTCCTGCAGAGGTGTGTTATAAATTCTGTGCAGGAAGTACTGTAGGCCATACTTCTCACAGTAGGTGACAAGTTACTTTTGAGAATCAATAATAAAGTCACCAATAAAAGGATATAGCTGCAAAACACTCTCCTGTGGATCCACTGTCTCAGAAATTTAAAGTCAAAATATAAAAGTGTCACGATTGATTTTCTGTGAGCACTCATTATAATAGCAAATAATATTGTTTTTGCTGTTGTTGGTAAACAGTGGTGTTCCTCAAGGCTCTTGTTTTGGTCCTGTTTGTTTGTCAGTTGTATGAAGGCACCTGTAAAGTGGAGGTCTGTATGACCTGATGAGGCACCTCTGTGTATATTTCCCTGTACTTCAAAAGCAGCTATGACACAGAATGAATAAAATCAGAGGAAAGAAAAATGAATTTTGTTGGAAGACAAGCGTAGACAGTGTTGTCACCCAGAAAGGAATACAAAGCTGTAGGCTTCAATTACTATATTTAGCCAACTTCATCTGTAGCCAATTTTCTAGCAAGTGACTGTGATACATTTCTGACATGCCATAAGGGCATGTTTGAACTGGAATAATTTATCTTTTTATACATCAGTGCTAAATTATGCATGATGTGATTGACTGGAAGAATAAGTGATAACTTTCACTGTGGATTATCCTCTGTCTAATTGTAATAGTAAACCAGAGTTGGCCAGCAGGCAAGTGATTGGCACAAGAAACACAGCAATGAAAGTTTAAATTATTTTAAATCTGGCACTCCACACAGCTGCTCTTGACCTGCCAAAGCAGCCTTCTCCTGAAAATAATGATGTGCCTGAAAGATTTGCACACTCTTTTTGTAAACAGACTTTGAGGTCCCTTTTGTGTATACTTTGTATTCCCAGGTGCTGTAGCTGTGATTTCACCACAACCACGATGAACAGTTTGAGAAACCATATGCGGAGACACCCTCTGGAGAATCAGACTGTGCAGCTCCTGGAACAGTACAGGTGAGGAGGGAGTACTGGTGTAGAACAGTACAGGTGAGGAGGGAGTACTGGTGTAGAACAGTACAGGTGAGGAGGGAGTACTGGTGTAGAACAGTACAGGTGAGGAGGGAGTACTGGTGTAGAACAGTACAGGTGAGGAGGGAGTACTGGTGTAGAACAGTACAGGTGAGGAGGGAGTACTGGTGTAGAACAGTACAGGTGAGGAGGGAGTACTGGTATAGAACAGTACAGGTGAGGAGGGAGTACTGGTATAGAACAGTACAGGTGAGGAGGGAGTACTGGTATAGAACAGTACAGGTGAGGAGGGAGTACTGGTGTAGAACAGTACAGGTGAGGGAGTACTGGTGTAGGACAGTACAGGTGAGGAGGGAGTACTGGTGTAGAATAGTGCAGGTGGGGGAGTACTGGTATAGAACAGTACAGGTGAGGGGGAGTACTGGTATAGAACAGAACAGTACAGGTGAGGAGGGAGTACTAGTGTGGAACAGTACAGATGAGGAGGGAGTACTGGTGTAGAACAGTACAGGTGAGGAGGGAGTACTGGTATAGAACAGTACAGGTGAGGAGGGAGTACTGGTATAGAACAGTACAGGTGAGGAGGGAGTACTAGTGTGGAACAGTACAGATGAGGGAGTACAGGTGTGTACAGTACAGGTGAGAACAGAGTACTGGTATAGAACAGTACAGGTGAGGAGGGAGTACAGGTGTAGAACAGTACAGGTGAGGAGGGAGTACATGTGTGGAACAGTACAGGTGAGGAGGGAGTACATGTGTAGAACAGTACAGGTGAGGAGGGAGTACTGGTGTGGAACAGTACAGGTGAGGAGGGAGTACAGGTGTGTATAGTTCAGGTTAGAAAATGAGAACAATTTGAAACAGTAAAGGTGAAACAGGAGGACAAATACAGAACAGTAAACAGTATTTTTTGTTGAAAACTGTGACCTGAACCTGACTGGAAAAAAATCATTTTAGAATGGAAAAGCTAAAGCTGGGTACTTTCAGCCCTGAAAGTTCTCCAAATCTGTCAGCTGAAACAGACAGTTAATCGGGGCTGTTGTATTCCACACTGATCAGCATTGACATGGCGGGGTAGCTGCAGGAGACATTTTGTCACAGATGCTGGTTTTGTGTGGATCTCTGCTGTAGGTGTTCTCTCTGTGGCTACATGTGCAGTCACCCCCCCTCCCTGAAATCACACATGTGGAAGCACGCCGGTGACCAGAATTACAACTACGAGCAGGTCAACAGGGCCATCGACGAAGCCATTTCACAGAGCAGCCGGTAAATATCGGTCCTTACGGATCCAAGTTTTCCCTTATGAATCTTGCTTTGGTATCATGTAAGCACTATAATGTAGCATTTCAAAGTAGCATTACTGTGGACAATCGTTGCTACACCTCTGTATGTTCACACTTATGATGTATGAGCGTGATAGTGCTTAGCCACTGTATGTACACTGAAAAAGTTGCTCTTACATACTAGTTATACAGTATTTTTCAGCCTGATGTCTACTGACTGTTCTGTCATTGGTATTTAACATATATTGCCGTGGTAGCTATGCAAATTACTCTAGATGAGATTATCCTTCAAGTACACAACAGATAATAATGCCATAGGTGGATTTTTCTTGCCGTTGGGAAGACTGTAGTGGTTTAATTATGTTATGGCTTCTTTCCTGTGTGCAGGTCTCTGGTGGCCCCTCAGAGCTCTGTCCCTGGGGTTACACCATTCGAGTGGGCCAAGGACAGCACAGGGAAAGCCATGCCAGATTGGGACCTCTCTGGCAGGACAGCCAGGGTGGACCAGGCGCCTTTGTCCCAGGCCAGCGGGGAGGCAAGAGGCCGAAGCACGCTGGGCCCAGAGTACTGCGTGCTGCTGTTCTGCTGCTGTATCTGTGGGTTCGAGTCCCCCAGCAAGGAGCAGCTGCTGGAGCACATGAAGGACCATGAGGGCGACATCCTTGGTATCATCCTGAGCAGGGGCCAGCAGAAAGCGGCACCCCCAGCAGGCCACTAAAGGAACCTCACCATCCTCCTTTCTAAAAAAAAAAAAAATATGTCTCACCCACACTCCATCCCAAAAACCCCTTGACCCTCCCCTGCTCCCAATTTATCCTCAACTAAATCCCTACAGAGCCGTCTTGAGTGATTCTGATCAATTTAAGTTTGGCCTCTCCTTTGAAACTGCGCTCTTATGAGAGAAGGGCTTTACTGAGTCTTAAAATACTATAAATAATTTTCAATGGCCTAAATTTCTATCAATATCAATGTGCCTTTCATCAGTAAGATATATTTTTGATTTTTCCTGTGAGTAAGGATAGAAGAATGGCATGCAGTTAGTTTAAAGATATCATGTTCCTGTTTTGGAACCTTTTAAACCTTTTATAATTTATTTTAAAAAATGATTCATATAGCAATATAATGTTCATATCTTGTTTTTCTTCTTTAGAAATGTTTGTGCATCTTAACATGTAGATTGTATTACACAAGTGAAGGCAGCTTCTCTACTGAAATCACTGTAATATTTAAAGTATATAGACATTATATATTTTTTATAATTGAGTTTGCACCCATATTCACATTAGTCAGAAACTGAGAAGCAAAGTATACTTACTATTTATATTTATATTTATATTTATTGATTGTGTTTTCAGTTGGCTTGTAATTTTCCGTTATTTAGGAGAAATGTGCAGTGTATGTTTTTAAACCTCACTGTCCATTGGTGCTACTGAGCTGTGTCTCTTAGTGACAGTGATCCTTTAAGGGTTGAGCAGAATAATGTGTCCTGTGTGCATTTACTATAAAGCCTTAAATTGGGAAGTTTTAAATGTTTATGCCAAATTAATCTAATGCTCCTGTTAACTACCGCCAAAATCTGTCCAATAGGAACATTCATTGGTTATTGGTCCAACATACACTGTGATTGTGATGCTGAAAGGTTCATTATGCTAATGCATGTAGCTTGTTAAGAGGTGAGATACCTTGCTATGGTAGAATTGCCATAAAGTCTGTGTTTAATTGTCTCAGTTGGTCCACTTGAACGTTTCTATATTTTATATCCCAATAAATAGAAAACATCCTGCATTTCACCAGTCAAAAGATAATTAGGGATTCTTATTCTCAGTACTCGGTCAGCTTGTGGCTTCAGGGTGCTCAGAAATGCTCAAATGTCGGTGTCCTTTTTTTATTTTTGTTCCTCCTTAATTGCCATTTTACACCTATGACCAAGGCCTGGATATCTGGAAGTGTTTCTCTATATTGAAAGAAAACATTACCTGCTAGTTACTGAAAAATTTTACAGGGCAAAGTTTTTTCATGAACCTTTCATCCAAGATTTAGACTGCCATAGAATTCACTGTTGGATGTGCTTTGTGTGTGTGTGTGTGTGTGTGTGTGTGTGTGTGTGTGTGTACACAAGTGTATATGAACTTAATATATCTTAATATAGTGTGGTGCTGTCTTGGAAGTTTTATATGGGGGTATTACATTTTTTTTCTAATGAGCATGTACGTTCAAGTGTATGTAGTAGATCATTTTCTCTATGTTCATTTTAAAATGAAAATAATTGGCATTCAAAAAGTCTCATTACCAACTACAGTTAAGTTGCAGTCTGATAGTGGAAAGTCTGATAGTGGAAAATAACAATATCTTGGCATCACAATCGTTGGCATGTTTTTTAACATTGTATATCAGCCTATACTATCTGTGTTTCTTTAGCAGTGGATGCACTGTGCTGAAGCTAAACATACAACATTTCAGGAGAATGAACCCTCAGACAACATGAATGCGTTTGGAAGGAGTTTATTATGATGTAGCAACAGTATATTGGTATGGACATTGATCTTGGGCTTGGAGTCAAGGGGAGCAGCATCATGCCTCACTATTTTTAGGGTGAAGCGATCCTCCAATTAACTGTTAGAAGAGAGGGTGAAAAAAAGAAGAAAGGGAAGTAGATTTGAAGGTGGAGATGGGGAGGGGGAGGGATGCCGAAAACAGACAGTGTGACGGGATAGAAGGTACGTGGCATATTAATACCTGTGTAGACAACCGTGATTGGACGGTTACTGGTGTTTGAGTGAAGGGTTGTCTGAAGGTTACCTCTCCCGAAATGTGTTTTAACAAACTCCAATTAGTAGTTTTACTTTTCTATATTTTAAATATTTAAAGAGATAATGTAAAGGTTTTTTTAGTTTTGTACATTTGATGCTGTATTTGTATGCAGTATTCAGGGTTGTTTTAGAAGTAAGAATAGTTTGTTATTGTAGAGATGAAGAGCTCAGTGTGAACAAAAACAAAAGGTCCAGATAGTCTGCCTGTTGACCCAAGATTTAAAAATATTGACTTAAGATATGGTCCATATATGTTTGTGTATGGGCACATTTGTTCATTCACATGTGTGTGTCTGTACACATCCATATGCATGTATGCCAAAGTATTGGTCTCTGGCTGTATTAAACGTCAGCCAGTCTTTTGTACTGTTAAAAGTGTGTTGTGAAAGTGAGCCTGTTGAAGTTTAGCGGTCGCACTGAGTGTTATAGAGATGCTTGTTAATAAGCCACCTTGTGTTGTTGCAAAGCAATCAGTGTCTCAATTTAAGTTATTGGGATCTGAGGTGTAACCTGTGCAAGTTTAATCAAATAATATGGTGTACCACTGACTCACACCTCTGCCTATGGTCTCAGAGGTCAGCCTTAACTTCTGTTACGAAGCTGTCACTGCTGATCTAATTGGTTAATTGGTTACAGTGATTAACCTATATATGAGGTTGATCGCTATATATTGCTACTTGTTGTTTTACTCTGCAGCATTTGGACCCAGGAATGAAATTTTGCTTTCCTGACCTTGTATGGGTTTTCTGTGTGTGTGTGTGTGTCTGTCTGTCTGTCTGTGTGTGTGTGTGTGTGTGTGTGTGTGTGTGTGTGTTCACTTTCTTTGGGTGCGTTAATTGAGGTATTAAACAAGTTAATGCTGACACTGATCAAATGAAAATGACTGTGCAGTGCATCTTAGTGAAGGGAATGTTAGCTTCCTGAAGGGAATTTTGTCCACTTTTGTGCCTTTAACTTCAGAGGCTTCAATCAGATAAGATAAGGGCTTCAGACCATCAGTAATGATGATCCTGACCCAGTGTTTCATTATGCAATGAAACAGGGCTTTTATCAGTTATGTTTTGTAATGTATGTGCAAACATGAAAACTCTGTACTGTACTCCAACACATCACACTGGAGGGATTAATGCATGATTTCCTTCATATGTACTGTACGTGTAGCTTTGCATGGTGATGTTCGTTTAAAAACATATGTGTGCATTTTAAATATTATCTTGTTAAAACAAGACATTTTGAAACAAAACAGAAATATACTTTTCTAGCCAAAGTTTTCAATAATATATTAGGCTGTTTTTGAAATGTAATTTCCCCACGGTAATTTACTGTGGTAATAGAATCGTTTTTAAGTGCATTTTCAGCGTTTCGTTGATGCCAAAGGGCCAGAAAGACTTGGAGCAAACCTCCATTTCCATCTCCTCTCTGATCTTTACTCAGTCCACCTGCCAAGCATTTGTTCTCTTAACATACTAAAGCAAATGTGAGTTTATTCTAGCCTTTTGTACATTTAGCAGTTTCTGAAAATAGCAATAAATGAAAACACTATAACAGTTCTTTTTGTTTTGCTCTGGGGATCAGAGCAAATGCATGACATTTGGATTGACTAGCTTCACTATTCAGCCCTCCCGCCTTGTGGTTTGTCTGCAAAAAAGACAGTTTTTGGTGTTTTGTATTATTCATACAATCCTTTGTTAATTAAAGTCACTGTCAAAGTCGAAACATTTATGTGGTGAAAAAGCAGCACTTTTTAAAATGCATTTAGTCACATCGCGGACAAACTCAGACTGATGGGTTGAATAGCAAAGCGGGAACAATATTCAGTCCTTTATTACCTGTTCATACGCTGTCTTCTTATCTAAAAAAATGTTTTTGTAATTGTATTTTAATAATAAAGACCCTTTTGAAAAAATGTCTTTTTAGAAATTGTCATGAATGGTATTTTACTATTCTATTCTAGAAAACAAGCCAGAACCAATAATAGACAAAGAAGTCCATTAGGTTTGAGATATCCATTATTATCATTATTGTTGTATCTCCTTTTATTACCCCATATACTAAATAACAAAATGTGCACCTTCATACTACATGCCCTGAACAATTGGTACTTGTATTCTAAACAAATTATTGATATTGAAAATTGAATCCTATCTAGGTAAAAACAGGAATTTTTGATATCAAGAACTAATTCAGACCTAAAAGGATGATATTTAACGTTGAATTTGTGACACCAGAAGCTCCAAAGAGACTGTCACTTTATTCAGTTGCTTCATTGTGGTTTTGAGTATTTGGACCTCATAATTACTGATGCAAATATTTATGTGCTTGTCTCATGGATCAACTAGAGTCTAGCCTTCAGTTTAAATCTGCACACAGTGAAATCTTGGATTGGGGCAACCTGAAAAAAAAATATCATGAGGTAAAGAAAAGGTATTAAGAGGAAGATGTAAAATAGTTTGATTATTGTTCCTTAAGCCTTTCACAGCCATGTACCCATCATTGCCTGATCTCCTCAAATTCACATACCCTGCACCGAACCATAAAGTAAAGACAACAGAGATTTTCTGACAAAGGCTTGAGAATTATATTCCATTCTTCCGGGACAGATGGCACTTTCATTTCAACAGGCCAGCAGTGATGACTCCAGTTTGGAGAGATCACTCGGCCTACTTTCCTGTGTGCTTAGTAAGAAATACCCAAGACAAACTGAGTCGTTCCAAGAAAAAAAGAAGAAAAAAAAACATTAAATATTTACTCAGTTCTTCCCCTTTTAATCCCCTGTCTCTACCAGCTGCCTGCCAATTGATCTTCTCAAATCTCTTTGATAATCTTAACCCCCTTTAATGTCAATTGAACATGTTTTCATCTATGTAGATACCAGGAGATATCTCTTTTGTCCCTGTGGCAAATAATAAGTAATACAAACCTCAATGGTGTGACTTCATGGAGTACCCAAGGGTAGGACATACAAAATAAACATCTGCATATGTAAAGTTGTTGTGTGTATCCATCTGTGTGTTACTTTTTATTGTCCACACGAAAAAAGCTTAAAATGGAGGGCTGACAAATCATGGATATTTTTCTCCTGTTCTTCGAAACTCTGTGTACTTTGGCTGCATAGCTTTGTGTCAGATGTTTGGCATGGATTTTCAAATAAAAGTGAAGCTATACATTTCAAAACGGTTTTAGTGTTTTGAAGGCCCTCATACATTTTTTTTTACCTCAGGAGCTATGAAATATGTGTATTTGGACTCAGCTGGTTATGATGTATACCTCTTTTTGAGACTGAAATCCCAACAGAGTCTATACTTTGTACCTCTAATATTTTTAAGTCAGTTGCTGTGTGGCCAATCTATTAATAATTATTAGTGAACTGTGGAACAGGTTTACTCTCAGGAGGACCATAAAGTCAAATATGAAAAAGGCAATCTACAAAATGGTGATACAAGGAGTAAGAAAAGGGGGTGGTTCTCTGAAGTAAGAGTGGTTTAAAATGTGTCCATAAACTTCCCATTCCTTGTACAAAGCAGCAGACTTACAGTAAAACCATATGAACTTCACATGGAAAATCGAAACACGTGTTTTGGAACACTTACTGAAAAATTTTACTGAAAAACCGCATGAATTTCAACATATGATATGTGAGGTCATTGTGATATTATTATGAATACATGCAAATCATATGTGATATAATGTTGTCGAAAGCAATTTCATGTTATCATATGTTGCCACACATTATTGCATTAACTTAACATAAAATCATGTCTTCACAAGTGATTTTTTTTTCCATCGGAGTGTTGTCCGTGTAGGCTCATGACTGTGAAATAAAACCAGAAACCACTGAGCATCACTATTGATTATGCTATTGCTGCATGTGTGTTTGTGTTTGAATCCAAGGCTGAAGTAATAAGTTTTGAATTTCGGTTACAGGCGAATGCTGGATACAGTGTAATGAAAATATAGAAAATCAGTCAGCATCATGCCATCTGTCAACAACGCAAATATTTCACACCACAGTTTGAGGTGTGAACAGCAAAAAAGGGAAGAAGTTGATTGAAAGATGCATTGCAAAACTATTTCCAGAATACAGATACTTACATGCAGGTCTCAGTTTTGAGTGTGTTTATCTTTATTTGTGTGCATGTGTGTGTGTTTGTGTGTGTTTATGTGTGTGCACATGTGCATGTGCATGTTCTTTCTCTTCTGCCTTTGAAGCATCTTTTCAGGCTTATCCTGTGTTGAAAGTATCTGTGTGAGTGTGTTTGTTATTTGAAACAGTACATTAAAAAAGATGCAGTCAAAGCAGCATAAAATGCACCTACATCCCCGTCCAAACCTATAATATAGGGGACACAGTCAGGTATAATATTCTAAATTCAAATGACTGTTGGGAGGAAACAGCAACTATCTGAGCTGCACTGTAGTGGGCAGTTCATTATTAAATTATTATTGGCAAAGCAGTAACCATGGTAATTGTAAAATAGGTCATAGCTACAATAATTCATGAATGATGTTCTTTCAATGTTGTTAAGTCGTTTAGGTTGTAAGTTTACCTTGGTAACTAATTGAAATATATTTCATACACTGAAAGAATAACACTTGTACCTTTCCATAAATTACCAAGCAGTCTGTGAGGATTTTTTTATATCTATAACATATATGACATATTTATTTTAATCGATATTAAATCCACATGTTAGGGATTGCTGTTTTAAAATATCTAATCTATTTGCTACAGTGTAGCTGAATGAAGTCAGTGCTAATCTGTTGCATGCCAGGTGTCTCATGCACGAGGTAAAAGTCAAATCTAATATTGCTCAGTGAATTCTATATCCGGCAAACTAACAGCGGCAATTATGTTAGTTGTACCTTTTCATAACAGTTTTGTCTTCATTCTTGGATAAAACCGTTAAGGGTCATTTAAGTAGATGCTGCCATCGCGGTCCCAAATCCTTAGTGGCTAACGGAGCTGTTAATAAGTAGAACGATGCAGTGGTTTCTGCGCAACCCCACAGCTCGATACTGTGTAGCGCTTAGTGTGTATGCTGAGTACGCATTCACTGTAAACCAAATAGCCATACGGCTACCTAGCTGGGCTATGTATTTTTTAAATTTCGCCACTAATATCTGATTTTTCTTCAGTCTAAACAGAGTCGGCGGAATAATCTCTTTTCAGTTCACAGGCAGTACGTATCGAGAGTCGACAGGAGGAAAAAGTGGGACTACTACACTATACATCCGATAAGAAGCTACCCGTTCAATCAGAGGGGGTGAGAGCTGAATGAATGGACACATGTGATCAAAACGTTATAAGTGAGTTAGCCTATTTACCGTGTGCATCGTTGAATTGGTAGATTACGAACAGGAACTCTAAACAGGTAAAATTAGCAGTAGTTTCTAATCGACCAAGCGACCGAGATTAGCGAATGATGCGATCTGAGATTTCCTGACATGGTAGCAGCGGCGTTTTGTAGGAAACACCGCTGCAACGCGGGCCTGGGAATGAATTGAAAGAGACAGCATTGTAGTGACTGTCCGCTACGTCGCGGCTGTAGCAGTGTCCGTGACATTTGTTTTCATATTTTCTTCGTTTTTTAAAAGTCATCTCTTGTTGCGAACTTGCAAGCGAAATACTGTTTTACTACGGGAGAAGAACTCTCGACAACTAGAATGTCACCCCTGTCAGAAGTCCATGAGACATTTGTAGAATTATTTAGCTATTGTTTTTTTTCTGTATGCAGACGTACGTACATGCTTGCGAACGTGGCAATTCACTTATGCAGATCAAATGCATGATCTGCATAAATATTGATCTCAATTATACATGTATCTGAGGTATTGTTAGGTACCACCGTTTAGTCGCGTAAACCTTATCTGTTGTCCCAGCTTGGGACGAACGGTATATCTTTGCATTCAAGAAACCAACTGAATGCTAAAATGTTGGCCTATTAGTGGTATATTAACGTTTTATTACGTTTTCATTTGAACAAGTTGTATACAATATTGATGTGAATGTTTGGTTGAAAATCACAGTAGTTTAATTTGCCCTGTATTGTCTGTAAATTGGAATTGTTGTAAGTTTTGTATCGCATTTCTTGATTATTCATTTGAAATTATATTTGGTGACTGTTTTGATAACCGTTGCCTTGTTTATACGGCTGAACTTTTAAAATCACAACTGATACTGTTATCAGAACACCCTAAGATTGCAGTTTAGTACACTGATGAAACAATTAAATTATTTTATGGAAGTTTCAAGCCTGCAATTTACTGAATCGATTACTGGTTATGACGTCAAAGAGAGCGCTGCAAGTATAACTGGTCTAGACATGTGTGTAGACCTGCATTACATTTTTCACATGATGCTTTTATATACGTGTGATTTTATATGTGCATTTATCTGCACATGTGTTTGTATATGTACATGCTCATGTCTTTGTGTGGGCTTTTTCATGCATGAGTGTGTGTAGGGGTGTGAGTGTGTGCGTGCATGGTGTTAAGACTACACATACCTGTGTGTCTCTTGTTGTGCAGCGTTTCCCAGCCACCATCATGACTGCTCTGAGACAGAGGAAGGGGAGCAAAGGAAAGGAACTCAGCCAGGAAAACCAGAGACCTGATCCTGCTGTGGAGCTCTCCCAGCACAGCCCTACAGGTGAGGCTGAACAAGCAAAGTCCAACTCTGGTATCATAAGCATGTCATTCAATGATAATGACTGCCTGCATGTATACAGCAGCTCTCTCATAACATTTCCAAAGTTAAGTTTGGGTGGTGGGGAAGTAAGTCACTTCAACCATCTACAATGCTTAGCATCCTCCAGGGACTATGCTTGGCAGCCATTTTGTTTCACTAGAATGTGTTTTTTTATTCACTAAAACTGCTCAGCACACATCCACTGAGTTGGAGTAAAGGAGAAATGTTTCACATAATTTAAACTAAGCCACAGTGGCTGAACTTTTATCAAAGGCTCTGGATAGGGAAATATTTTTGCAGGGGAATAATGGGGCAGATTTCTGTTAAGAGATGAATGTAATTTCTCGCTTAACGTGTCCTTCAAAAGCAGTGCCCTGAGCATGTATAGACAGTTCTATCATTCCTCTTGTGATGGCTGAGAGAAGCCATTTCTGGGTTTTTATATGGGAAAAAGTTAAATGTATTTTGGGCTTTCCTGCAGAATGAAGCTGTATGTCCTTTCTGCAAAATATCGAGTGATAGGCATTAAAAACACTTTCACTGCAGGATTGTGGACATGGTGGACAATAATTTGGGGGACGTTTGGTGCCATCATTGGAGTGTCCCTTGGTCTGCTGAGCTGTATTTACGTGGCCACCTTACATGAAAATGACCTATGGTTCTCCAACATCAAGGTAAGATGCCAGGCCTCTGTAATTTTGTTCCTTTAAGTCCCTCCCCAACCAACCACCCACCCAACTTCCATAGAAACCCCATCTTAGCATGACCATGAACTACACCGTGACAGGACCAAATCCTCATTTAGCCTTTCTTCTTAGGTGTCCATTGCCATGCCAGTCCACTGTACAGTAATAAAGCAATGTCTAGTCATCCATAGATCCAGGATAATCTCTTAGGAATCTGTCTGACCGGTGCAGTGCTACAAGTGGCTTCTCTGGTCCAGCTGCGCATAATGGTTTTTGTACTCTCACGGAGTAATTTCACAAAGGATAGTTTTTCCCAGGGATGAGGTATTGTTTGAGCTCAGGCCAAGGATAGAAGTCGATGACTGACTGTGCTTTCGATACGCTCCAGTTATAAGAACATTGATTATGCTTTACGAAAGCACAACTGATTCACATTCATCAGCTTCCAGTTAGCGCCCCATTTATCTTTGCTGGACTCCTTTTGCAAATGCCATAATCACTCCACACAAAAACAGTGGGAGTTACTTTCCAGATGCAGCGTAAGGAGTTTTCTTTGAAAACCCACAAGATTTTATAAGCAAGTCAGTGTATTTTTTCTGTCTAAGATGGCTTTGCCTAAGGCCTTCCAAAGTTGCAGCAGGACAGTAAACCAAGCCAACGATATTATGTCATGTTTCAACTTTCTGTGGTCTGGCATATGAATGAAATTAAATGCTGTTGATTGTTTTTTTTTTCTCTGGAAAAAGCTTATAACTAATTCACTGTTTTTAGATTGCACAACTAAGATATATTTTTCAGTACTGAAAAATAGCATCTTCAAAAAGGGAAACTGTAAAACACTTTTTGCATTACATTCATTATGTTGGCTGACTGCTGACACAGGCAGCACAACATTAAAACTTTCTCAGACTTTCTCAGACACCAAGTTCATGTTCTTCTCTAAGCTCCTACAAGTTAGACAGATGTTCTCATTCGCGTTCGGCGAGGATCACTTTACGGACCTGGCTGGGACTCCAGGGCTGAGACTGAATGAGTGTTCTAGTGGTGTTTCGCAAGAAGCTGTCATTGAAGGTGGTGAGGTTTGAGAGTGCCGCCTTGCAGCAGCTCGCCCACACGGTCTCCGCTTGCGCTTGTGATTCTCCTTCTCATTTCTAGAGGTTTCCCCCAGTCAGATATGTCTGTTGAAGAATACGGTTGCTGCCTATTGTTCTTGCAAAACAGTTGCACGGAACAGAGAGCTTTATTATTTTTACCAGTGAAATTTGAATTCTGCATGATTCACTCGGTCTTTGACTTTGCCCTTTGTGGAAAGTGCCCTAAGGAACTAAAACAGTTCAGCGCTGAGGGAAGAGAGATGACAAAACCTTTTGCTTTGCACATGCTCCGTTATTCTTCCTGAGGACTTACCCTGGGACCGAATCAGCATTTGTGAAAAATATATTTTTTAATCTGTGGTTTAAGAAAAAGAAAAAAAACACATGCTAGAGGAAAAAAATATCTATCGTATTGGAAAGGCAGAGCGGGTGTTGTATTTTAATCAACTGTGAGAACAAAGCAATGCACCAGGGAGCAGGGGCCTGGTTTCAGTTGTCCGGGAAAAGGTCTGCTATTATTATGAGGGTTGACAACGTTTTCCATACGTCGGTTCAACGTTAGTCCAGTAGATTTATGTTTCCAAGGTGTTTGCCCCCTCCCCCCTTCTGTCCTCCTCCCTTTCAGCTCCTGTGGGAGGATATTGCTGGATAGGTTGCAGCTGTTATGGGGGCCCCTCAAAGCATCCCGCATGGAATCATCCTTTGGACATTAATACCACCTTATGGGTCTATTATAGACCCACAGCAGCTCTTGTTTTAAAATATCAATGGTCTAAAAAAATGATCCAAGCATTTTCCGAATAATGTTCCAGGCAGGGTTTTTATGGTCGTACGGAGAGGTCACCAGAAGTGGAGCTGAGCCACTCTCCCTCCCTGTAACTCTTTCAGTCAGCTAACCGATCTCAGGGCGGGCAGATTTCACCGTGCCTTTTGGAGCTCATTTCCAGGCATATTTCATACCCCTTGTTAAGCTTGTCTGTTTGTCAGGAACTTTGTTTTTCTTTCTGGGAGGAGAGCTGTGTTTGGTAACGCAGTCCTGGAAAGAGAAGAAACAAAAGAACGATATTTGTTAAAAAAAAGAAGAAAAGAAGAGAGACTTCTGGGCTTGGAGAGGTTTTCTGACTTTGTCCTTTTTGGGAAAAACACCTGATATACAGAGGAAATGCTCTGACTGGTTTTTGCTCTCGGACCCATGACCTCATCGAATTAGGAGCGCACAGAAGGAAATGAATATCAGGGTGTGAGAAGAGGTTTTTTGCGCAAACCTAGCTGTGCAACATGGGCATACGGAGAAGGAGGAACAGCAAGCTGGAAAACTGTTGGGGTGTTTCACTGGGTGAGGCGATTCCAGAAAATTCAGTGACAAAAAGGAGCAGTGATGTAGAAAACAGCCTGGATGTCTTTACAGGGATTCCAGCTCTATGTGGGCAGGCTGTTGTCATGGCAGCAGGGGTGGTATTGGCTGTTTTAATTGGATACTTCCACTCTTGGTGTGTCTATTCCATACATGAGAACCTGCTGTGGTTTTCTAACCTGGAGGTAAGCAATTCTATGGTGAAGTCATCTCTGAATGGAAAGGAAGGCTTGATTTTTCAAGCACTCATGGATTTCAAAATTGCCTTTTCTTTCTGTTTAACCCTTTGATCACTACTTTTGCAGTTTTGTGAAAGTGTAGTTCCCTCTGATCCATTTGGCATGACTCAAGTGTTAGCTCTGCTAGTAATAGAGTCTTCAAAGAGTTGAACTATATAGATTTGAGCTTCCCAGTCACATGACAACATTGAATATGTTGCCTCTAGTCCTGTTTGTGCTGTTTCCACTGTATCTTGCTGAAATCTGTAAATATTTGTTTTTTTTTAAGTTCAATGGAGTTTATTTTTGTCCTTTCTGAAGCACAGTTTGTGAAGTGCAGTGTGAGTGTATTTTAAAGATGCATGTCTCAAGTGTATTTTTTGATGTTTCCATATGCGCAAAATATTCTATGTTTTGTGTCCCTCGTCTTTTATAATCCCCCCCTTTTGTATTTCAGGAAGTCGAGCGTGAAATCTCCTTCAGGACAGAATGCGGCTTGTACTACTCATACTATAAACAGATGTTGCTGGCACCATCCATACAGCAAGGTACGGTCATTAATCTTTGTATGCTAGACATATGGTGCAGTGTATACTTATAATGCTGGTCGTGTGGTTATAGGGGTTTTACATTTTTTGAAGGGAAAATCCTTTCTTTAGCTGAACTGTGACTCTGTTTCATCATTTCATGCAGCAGGAGTAGCGTCATTACAGGAGTTTACTTTTCTTCAAAGGGCTTTTGGCTGTATTAATCGGCCTCTGTAGTCCTGGAGCATTCAGAGAAATGGCCTCTTTAAACAGTGATGCCAGCCATTATGTGTCTTGTCTACTTGTCTAGTTGTCTCTATCGCTTACGCAACCCAGGAGCTATTGTAAGAATGATTTGTTATGTTGCTATAGGAACAGAGCAGTTTTGGTGGGGGAGGGGGGGGCGGTGTGTGGAAGCTTAGCTCTGATGTTGTGCGTGCCATTTCAAAGGCATTTTCTCTGGGCTCACTCACTGCTGAGTTGTGCCCGGCATGGGAAAAACTCTTCCACTTCAGTTGCTTTCAGCCGAGCTCCAGATCTCTGTTACCATGGCATTTCCAGTGCCAGTCAAAATCCTAACTTTGAGTTCCAGCTCTCTCAGCTAAACAGCGATGTCACTGTTTAAATTTAGCCTTTTTAGGAAATGCACAGGAGTGCATGAACGCTGACCTTTACAGCCAAGAACATGGATTTTATCAACTTTTAATTAAGTGTGCGGTAATAGGCATTTGTACATATCTTGTAAAAATGATTGTGATGTATGGCTCTTGTACCATGTGAGAGATTGCATGGGCAATGTTAAAATACAGAATTATGAATATCTCACTTACATTGTGTCCTCCATCAGGTCTTTATGAGCTCATTAATGATAATGCCACTGAATCCAAAAGGACCATCAATCTCCTGCAGCGAATGAACATTTACCAGGAAGTGCTCCTGAGCATTCTCTATAGGCTCCTCCCCATCCAGGTAAATGGGCAAACCACAGATTCTCAGTATAGAATCCTATACCTTTCCATTCTGGCAGTTCCATCACTGTAATCTGGACTGACTGGGTGTGCTCACCTGACTTTGTTTTGCACCTTGCAGAATTACCTGGAGCCAGTGTACTTCTACATCTACACTGTGTTTGCCTTGCAAGCAGTGTATGTCATTGCCCTCTACATTACCAGCTGGCTGTTGAGTGGCTCCTGGCTGGCTGGGGTCCTAACTGCTGCATGGTACATCATAAACAGGTAAGTTCTGCCTGCAAGACAAACATGTTACCTTAGGAAAGGTAGATCTCACTGGGAACACTCACCAGCCACATCATATATGGGCACTTCTCACCTGTAATGGGCACATGCTTTATACTCAACACAAGTGTGTTGCTGCAAGGAACATCATTAAAAGATAAATCACTTGCTTCTCCCCAAACATGCAAGGTATTAGCTAGCTACAAACATGCGCGCACACGCATGCACACACGCACAGACATGCATGCCCACTGTTTTGAACAGATGTGATCACGCTCTTCTTTGAGCTGCTCTCCCTCGGCAGTCGTGTCAGATGTCTTTAGCATCACCATGTGGTTTCATGAGTCACCCCCGCCAGCGTGTGATACAGAGAGAACCAGTATGGATTTCAAATTCAGAAACACGAGCGGCTCACGGGACCTGATCACACCTCTGTTTGTGTGCAGAGTAGACACCACGCGAGTCGAGTTCACCATCTCTCTGAGGGAGAATTGGTCTTTGCCCTTCTTTGCACTCCAAGTGGCAGCTATCACCTGCTACCTGAGACCCCATCTGAAGCCTGTGCAGCAGGTGAGTCATCTGCAGCAGTCTACCCTCCTGCTTCCTGCTATTTTAATAGAGACTGCAGTGATCAGAGTTCAGTCACTCACATTAATCTGCATAGATATTAGAGAATGTCTTGAAAATGGTCTCCATTGATCATCTACCGGGTGACAGACTGTGACTGCACTTTCATTTAAATCAAAGGATATTTTTTGCATTTTAAAAATGTAGTAGAATTTTATACTTTTATGATGATGAAACATGGAAGTAAAATAATAGGCAAATGCAATTTGAATTTGGTTGTGTGAGCAATATTCGTTTTGCCTTTTTTTAATATTTCCTAGGTGTACTCTTAGCAAGAAACGTTAAAACAGTACTGTGCTGCACCTTCCTTTGTAAATGATGTCACAACAGTGAAACATTTCATCTGCTGAATATTTTAATCTTATTCATAACATAAACATTTCCTCACATTTTTACTAATGAACAAATCTAACGTTCATGGTAATTTCCAGCAAGCCGAATTTGCATCAAAATATATCAAATGTCATTTAGCTACATGTAACATTGTCAACTATGAGGCATAATGCAGGTTTTTTTTTTGAAGTAATCATGTATTAAGTACTATTAACTCAAGTTCTTGTGGAAATACTTGTCACATTTAATCCAGCCTGCCACCTGTACCTTTAGTCTTCCAGAGAAAAATGTGCTTGATGTAAACCTCAACATGGAAGACATGGAGCTGCCTATATCTCAAAAAACATTACTGGTTATGTGTTCGTGTGTGTGCGCATGTGCATCTGTGCGTGTACATATGTGCGTGCGTGTGTATGTACAGCTCTGTTTTCCAGATAGGCACAGAAATGTTTTTTTTTTTGAATAACCATCATAAGTCTCTATATCAGTGACAGAGAAAAACCCTGTTATTCATTATCATCTGCATGAATAATGTGAAAGCACTGTGTAACCGGACACTAAGCTTTTTACCTTTTTATGTGCTTAATGGACAGCCCAATGCACTCAAAACCAAGCCAAAACCATTTGTTACAAAGGTAGAATTTCTGTATTTTTTTTTGTTTTTTATGTAATTATTTTCAAATGACTGCACTAAGTTAATTAGTTGGCAAGCTACCAATGATATAGCATTCTTCCACTGCAAAAAAAGGCTTGCTTCCATCAGCCATATTGTTTTATAAATGAATGATCACATAAGGATTCCTCTCTACATGGGCACTTCACTGTGAACCGTTATCCAATGGCATCTGTTTACCGAACATCGCTGTTCACAAAGTAAACTCATCCTGTTAGTTTCCCAGATGAGATCATAATATATTGGATTGGATTAGATTAGTTTCAGTTAGACACAAGGGAACTCAAGATATTTGTGGAATGCATCTATGTAACTTTTACATTGGTAAATTCCGTATTTACTGGTAGAGCTGTAGCTGGTCTCTCCTCACTGTGTCTGCTCTCTGTATAGATGGTGGTCCTGTGGCTGGTCTCTCCTCACTTTCTCTGCTCTCTGTATAGATAGTGGTCCTGTGGCTGGTCTCTCCTCACTGTCTCTGCTCTCTGTATAGATAGTGGTCCTGTGGCTGGTCTCTCCTCACTGTCTCTGCTCTCTGTATAGATAGTGGTCCTGTGGCTGGTCTCTCCTCACTGTATCTGCTCTCTGTATAGATGGTGGTCCTGTGGCTGGTCTCTCCTCACTGTGTCTGCTCTCTGTATAGATAGTGGTCCTGTGGCTGGTCTCTCCTCACTGTCTCCACTCTCTGTATAGATAGTGGTCCTGTGGCTGGTCTCTCCTCACTGTCTCTGCTCTCTGTATAAATGGTGGTCCTGTGGCTGGTCTCTCCTCACTGTCTCTGCTCTCTGTATAGAAAGTGGCCCTGTGGCTGGTCTCTCCTCACTGTCTCTGCTCTCTGTATAGAAAGTGGCCCTGTGGCTCGTCTTCCTCTCCAGTCTGTGCTTCTGCCTGACCTGGCAGTTCAACCAGTTCATCTTGCTGGTCCAGGCGCTCTTAATCTTTGGGCTGGATTGTTTGGATCTCATCTCACCTGAGCAGGTAACAGCACACCTGTTGGGTCATCAGGTCTGTCCAGTTCATTATCAGCTTGGGAAAGAGTCAGTAAAAGGCATTTGACAGATCAGAGGGAGTTCAGTCTGGCTGAAGTCCAATGCCATAGGGGTCTTGTGGGATAACTTTGTGTTTATGCTTTGCTAGTAATCCAGTGGTTAGTTACTACTTTTGGCTCATGGTTAACTTGGGTAGGTGTATTAGACACAGTTAGTCATCTGGGAAAAATTTCTGGTGCTTCTGTAAATAATGTATACACTAGCCACAGGAAACATAATACATGTTTTCCAGAAGCACTGTCAGAAGTTGAACATCTGGAGTGAGTTAGTGGGCTGCTCTTTTATGCAGACCTTTGGCAAAGCATTATTTTAAAGCTGGAGTAAGGATTGTGGCACTTTCTTTGCCGATATCTCAAGTTATAAATAATTTAAGAGTCTATTAGTAGCTTAGCCAAGTCCAAAAGCTCTGAAATCAGTTTTGGTAGGTCTGTTTTTGTTTTTAGTCTCATCAATGTGTGATTTGTCTAATAGGAACCCTTGGGTGTAGCTGAAGCTAAGATCACATTTTTTGCAAGCAAATGCCTTATGCCCTCTCCTTCCCCTTCTGTTCAAATGGTAGGCAACGTCACTGTACCTGGTACAGGCTGCCAGCCTTCTAATGGTGTGGGCCTTGCAGTTCTGCAATCCCATGATCCTCGGCTCACTGGCTCTAAGCTTCATTGTGTCTGCCCTGTTCGTCAGGTACTTTCAGGTGAGGGTGCCATCTTGGCCATCAAGAAGAGGGCCAACTCTATCCCCAAGGCTGTAGTCTCTAACCCACGGGTCTGTAGGTAGAAAACTAACTTGACCCTGGAGTGCGAGTGTTGGGGGGGGATTGTGGGGTCAAATTTATGAGTTATGTCAAGATCTGCCTGTCACTGAGCATAAAAACAAATGCATAAACATCGTTATCAACTGTGCAGTAGACCGGGACCTCGTCTGTAAATCTGCCATTTTGCATTTTGTTGTGTGTACAATGACAGGGTGGTTTAGTGGTTTAGAGTGTTTTATCTCAGAAGTTGGTGTTTTGATTTTACTGTTGTACTTTTTAGAAGGGTACTTAACCTGAATTGCCTCTGTACATATCCATCTGTTTAAACAGATAATGTATCAAGTGTGAGCTAATACTGTAAAGCGTCCCTGGATGAGAAAACAAACAGCAGAACAGAGATGCAGGCCTAGCTGCAATCAACACTAATGCTTAACATTGAGTTGCAAGAATATTCCTCCATGCGTTTTCCTCAAAAACACTTTGAAGAGCTACCTGTTGAATTTCCCAAACTAAAATAAAAGAACAATGAATATGTAAGTGTGAAGTGTTGTCCTCGGGGGCATGTATGTATCTTCACAGTGGACTGTTGCTGGTCCCTGCCAGACGCTCAGCCAGGTTGTGTTTAATCCTTGCAGAAGGACGTAAAAGCAGGCGGCCTCCTACTGCGACTTGGCAAGCTGCTCCTCCACTGTCTGCTCGTCTTGAGCCTGACGCTTACCCTCAATTACTTAACCAAGGTGAGCGCTCAGACTTCCCCCTCAACTCCGCCCCTCGTCTTGCTCTCTGCTTGCCAGGAAGTGTGCTCGCAGCGTTCCTGTCCAGCCTAGCATCTGCCTCCTGCTTTTCTGAAGTATGCCCATCCATATGAGCAGTGTGCTTCCAAGCTATCTGCCGCACTGCTGGACCCTATTCCGCTCTTAATGCTGCAGTGTTGTCCCTTTTACAGAACATGCTGCAGCTGAGATCCGATGAACACATTTTCAAGTTCATCAAGGCAAAGTTTGGCTTGGGCTCAACAAGGTACGTACACTCAAGTTGCTTTCACCTTAAAAGGTTTTGACCAGAATTGTTATCCTGCTGACATATATTTCTTTGGCATATGTCGGTGGTAGCTTAAGAGGCAGTGCTATGTTTTTGTGTTGAAAGGCACACATGAGCTGTGTTTTCTGACTGCGCTGACCCTTGTGAGCATCTGTCTCGTTCTGACCACCTCACCTGCAGGGATTTTGATGCAAAGCTGTACCTGTGTGAGGAGGCGTTTGGGCTGCTGCCCCTGGACACCTTTGAGCGGTTGGCGGGGACACTCATTGTGTACCCCTACCTCTGCACCCTCGGTGTTCTGCTGCTCATTCTAATGATGGTGGTGATGGGGAACCTGAGGTATGTCTAGCTGCTCCTCACTGCTGCTCCACACTGCTGCTCCTCACTGCTGCTCTGACCACTGCTCCACACTGCTGCTCTGTCCACTGCTCCACACTGCTGCTCTGACTGCTGCTCCACACTGCTGCTCCTCACTGCTGCTCTGACCACTGCTCCACACTGCTGCTCTGACCGCTGCTCCACACTGCTGCTCTGTCCACTGCTCCACACTGCTGCTCTGTCCACTGCTCCACACTGTTTCTCTGAAAGCTACACCACAGTTATGACCCATTTCATTAAATGCCATCTTCCCGAGATCACTGAGGCTGGGTTTGTCCTAAAGTTTGCTGTCATCACATAATCCCTCTGGGCCTCCAGTTTTCAGAGATGTTAATCACTGCAGCTTCATTACTAATGCACAATCTAACCTCTTCCAACAGCCAGGAAAAAGCTTGCAATGACTGTCCTGTGTCTGCAGCTTTTCAACTGTTTCTGTAAACACACACTCTCACACACACACACACATACAGTCACACACACATTATGTTACTGTTATGTATTCTCTGTTGCTAACATCAGAGTTTTTTTTGTTTTTGCCTTCCATTTCAGCAGTTCAAAGACGAGTCATTTGCAAAAAGAGGAAGCCATGATCAACATTCGGCCTGATGTAGCTTACAATCTGTTGCACTCCGTGTTTTTTGGTCTCCTTGCCTTGAGCACCATGAGGTAGGTGCAGTTATTCATATAGAATATGGACTTTTGTTGACATTTTAAATTTGATCAGCTCAAATCAGTATGAATAAAGTTTGGTTGTCATGTCTCAAAATCTCTCTGTCTGTTTATTCTCTCCCTCCCACTGTCTTGTCTCTTGCTCGCTCGCTCACACCCTCTCTGTTTCTCTCTCTCTTTCTGTCATTCTCTTACCCTCCCCTCCTCCTGCTTCCCCTGTATAGAATGAAATATCTCTGGACTGGACACATGTGTGCCTTTGCTGCCTATGGCATATGTGGAAAGGAATTGTGGGGTCTCTACCTCAAAGTTATCCACTGTCACTCTCAAACAAAGGTAAAACTACACCTTCAGGCTATTTTTCATGTTCCATGTCTGTTTTCATATTAAGGTGATGAGATTTAAGTATTTAGACAACATCTTGTGCATGGCACTGTACCTCAGGTATTACTCAACACTGAACCCCTGAAAAAATTTCGAAGGCTAATTTGAGAGGTTTAATGATGAGCACATTTGCAGCTTCACATTGTGTCCACATTGTCCAGCAGGTGGCGCTATTGTAACAGCTACTTAAAGTCAACAGATGCCCGTAAATACAAGATTGAGGATTTGTGCTTGTGTTTCTTCTTCACTGTACTCTTATTTTTTTTATAGCTAAAGCTGATCAGATACACCATTCCAGTTGTTGTTCTGGCTTTCCTTTATTATAAGGTAAGGCATATTTCTGCACATTAACAAAATTGGTCATGCATAGACATGTGAGGAATGCGGAGACAGTCATTTGTGCCGTTTCCAGAAATTGACAGAGAAAGTGTCGGATTAACTTCTTGACACTCTCAATAAGTGTGAATGCATTCATGTCTTTTTAATTTATTAAGCCCTTATCACTGTGTGATAATTGTTCATTGCATTCTTGTCCGTAAGCCCTTTATCTTTTGTTCTTGTGTCCCTTTTTTTGCTCCACGCGTTCACAAAGTTCTGGCCAAAACTGATGGAGGAAATTTCAGAACTGCGGGAATTTTATGACCCGGACACAGTGGAGCTGATGACCTGGATAAGGTAGGCATTGTGTCGTCTCTGTGGTCTGGGATGGGGGTTGGGGGATATGGAGAGTGAGGCGGAGCCGGAGCCGGATGTGGGTGGGTTCGATTCCCCCCCCGTTTTGTGCTAGCATCAGAATTATGCGGATAATTCCCCCGACAGTGGGGCCCATACTTTATGATGCGTGAGAACGCAGACCCTCGGATTTGGAGCATGACTAAGACACGGGGATCTGGAAGCAGACCAGGTGCTGGCGCTGCAGATGCCTTCCTCAGAACAATGCCCCTGCGCCACTGGATTTGTGTGATTAAAGATGGCGGTAAATTTGCCCGATGCGCTTTTCATTTTCAAGACACCCAGTTCCAAGGAAGGGCAAAGAGGCTCCGAAATTACAGAGGTTTTCTCCTGGAGAAAATCCAATTTAGGAGATGGATGAGAGCTCATGAAATCCTACAAAAATGGGAGGAGAAAAAAAGGCATCGTCTTTAAAACGACTGTATTAACCTAATCTAGGCCACTTTGGGGATCTTGCAGAGCAATTTATGTCGCTGTGGGTTTTGACTTGACCAGAGTTTTTCATTACCAGCATGCCGTGTGTCTTTGTCAAGCATCTGACAAAGATGCAGGACTTATCTTTCTCAACATTACCTGCCACATGTTTTTAATATCCTTTGCTTTGTTTAGTGATTAATAATACAGAAATGGCCTGCTCTATAGCTCAGTCTTGTTATTCTCAAGTGTGTGGCCCTGTTTTTGAATAATGAATGTAAATGAGGTTTTTGTTTGCACTGGGGACTTCAGTGAAAACTGAACGCATTTGGTTGTAATTTACAGTCACCGCCCACACAAACACTTTGTTCATGAGCTTTCTGTGGATTGCCGCTCTGTCGAGAACTTCAAATCTGCACACATTCACTGATTGCTGAAAAAACCCTTTTTTTCTACCTGCATGACTGAGTCTTCATTTTGCTTTGGAAAAGACTAGCTTTTCTTTTCGTGACGTTCCTCAGAGAAAGCTGGTAATTACAAGTTGGTGGTGCGCGTCAGCTTGCTTGTGCGTTCGTGTTGTTTGGGTGTTTGTCCGGCCGACGGGCGGCAAACAGCATCTCTTGCCTGAAAGCTGGCGTGCTGCTTACACTTGCATACCTGGAGCTCGGTCCAACTCAGTCACACGTGACCTGATGTGCCTTTCGGATCCTATAACGCCCCCACCCCCAAGTGCGGGAGGGCACCCAGTCATGGTAGATGAACAGCCAGGGAACAGCACAGACAGATGTGACAGAGTGCCCTCCCTCCTGCGCGGTCCTCTGAGTCACCAGTGACGGGCAGTGGGCTCCGGGCTCCAGACCCATGACTCCACTTCCCCTCTGTGTTCGTACGTCCTCATCCTCTCATCTCGAGACAATGTTGCTGTCAATCAAAGTCATTCTGTCTTCCTCTAGGGCCGAGCGTTAGCGACCATCAACCAACTGATGCGGTGTTGTAATCTAGACCCATGAGGATCTGCGCAAAACGATTCTGATCACTTTACCTGCTTCCTATCCTCACCTAAATCATTCTGGGTAATAGAGGCTCTACTGCCATAGAATCAATTGCCTGCTCATAATCCCGACCTGAATTAATAAATGTAAAAATGTATGATGATCTAGAATCAGTTTACCTCCTCATAATCCTAACCTGAATTAATAAATGTAAAAATGTATGATGATCTAGAATCAGTTTACCTCCTCATAATCCTAACCTGAATTAATAAATGTAAAAATGTATGATGATCTAGAATCAGTTTACCTCCTCATAATCCTAACCTGAATTAATAAATGTAAAAATGTATGATGATCTAGAATCAGTTTACCTCCTCATAATCCTAACCTAAATCATGCTATGTAAAAGAAGTGTGTTGATATAGCATCACCTTTGCTTCTGTTTTGTAACCAATTGAGAGTAAATCATCAAAGTTAATATTTTACTGTGCTGAACTAGAATCAATTATCCACTAATTTCACCACTAATTCCAGCCCAAATGATTTTGTTGGAGTTTTGAAGTAATCCAGATCTAATGGAAGATTGTCTTCAATGTGTTTTTGAGTGGTTCTTCTCCTTTAGGAAAACTACACATGAACAATGAATAAGGGGGCGAATTCTTTGGAAGTGGATGACAGTAACACAGCACAGAATCTTCAGCCTTCCTAAGTTAGTTATGACTTTGCTCTTATGTCTCATGACTTGTCTGCGCTAATAATTAAAATTGATGAGGCTTTTCCTTCATGAGGTCACTCTAAAGCTAAATGTAATGCTCAAGTCAGAAAGTTAATTTTGTCTTAAAAGATAAGACGGCATGTGATTAGGGCTGCAGAATATCCTGGACTGTATCACATACTCATATTTGCAGCACTCTTCTAGAAACATACATTCTTATTGCTAATACACATGCACACGAAAGCACATTCACTAACATGTATATATAGGCATATGCACACCAGTGTTTGTCTTGCTACTGAGTGAATGCAACCCTTGAATATGAATTGGCCAACATTAATCAATTTTTATAATGTCACTTGGGTGCAGGACAACACACGATGACATTTGCATAACGTATCATACAAATCCTAAACTTAATTGGAAATCGGCTCCGTCCGGAGCATGAATATTCAGTTTTTGTCACTGTTTTGTCTCGAAGACCGCAGTGTGCCTAACGCAAGGCCAGGGGTCAAACTAATTTCCCTTTTAAGCATCACTGCTCCTGTGATTGGCTTTGGAAGCCACTAATGATCTTAACACAGTAGTCCGATGGCTCAGCCAATGATGTACATTAGAACTCTGAATGCAACTGTGGTTTTGAGCAGTAAATCTGCAGTGAATTGTGATGATTGATGTCATTATGAGTTTTTCCTCTAAGACACATTCAGCCTTCAAGTAATACATTAACACAAAACTAAAGAGCACTAAAGTTTGTCCATTGCTCCCACAAGTAAACTTTCCACCTCTTGCCACAGTTTTTTATTAGGAATACAGAGGACAGACTAAGTCCCCATACGCAGGAATTTATGAGGACTTAAAAATCACTAAAAATCCTGAACCCTACAAAATGTATTATTTTTAATGCCTTTCCCCCTTTTTCTTCCAACCCGGGTCCTGAAGAGTGCAGACAAGCAGACCCTGTCCTCTGGTCTTTTGGTATCAGCCTCCACCCCTTTTTTTCTTTAACTGCAGTTCACAAGCTGAACTCATGTTGTATGTGAGTGGGGAGGAAGGAAATGAATGTGCAGCTTGTGGTGCATATATATTGTGGACAACTGATTAGCCAGCAGGGGTCGCTGATGAGCAGTAAGGCAAGGACATGTCCACTGCCTGCCTTCCTCCTTCCCTGGGTGATGCTACAGCATTAGCGAGGCTTAAGTGTTGCCCAGCAGTCCTGTCTGCCACAGGTAGCACTTGCTCAGTCTGGATTCAGTACCAGAACGTGGGACTGTCAACGCATTGCAACAGGACCTTAATAGTATAGGCCATGTAGCAGCTCAAAGGGAATCATTATTCATTCGTTAGGTGTTCTTACAAGAAGGACTTTCATTGCTAAATTTGTAATACATTTCGAATTACATGCACAAATGTTTTCTGCGCTACCTATTAGTAGCAACAGGGAACACTAAACTCTCATGTTTGATGCAAATACGTTCTTGATGGTATATAGCTGTAACTTCGGTTGATCAGCAACACTTCACGTTAAATATTAGCTGCGTTGTGGTTTTGTAGGTAGCAGCGTTATTATCAGTAGGTAGGTAACTCATAAATTATTTATGCTGCTCGGTGCAGGTTGGCTTTGTTATTTGTGAAGCAGCAGACTGCAGACGAGCGCATGGTCTGTCACAGTGTGAGAGAGCCGGACGCTGATTTCGGCAGCGTTTCCTCTTTGGAGCTCCACATTAAATGCAGTCCAAGTTTCACCTTCGTTTCAGCGAGATAACTGAGGACGGAGACAGGCTCGTCTTGTAAACGCTTTGTTTGTTTGTTTTCCCCGTATCCAAAGCAATCTCGCCCACCCTAAATGGAAGCGTCACCTCATTCTTGGGTCTCAGTGTGGTGGTGGTGTGGGGGGGGGACAGAGAGATACGACAGTCCTGGTCAGCAGAAGGAGGGGGCTGCTGTGGCAGGTCTCATCTCTCCCCCACTGAATTAATTAAACCCTGTCTGCAGCTAAGAGAAGGATTGTGTACTACTCAATTAAAGTTGCAGAGGATCAGAGTGTAACCACGGTGACCCTGGCCAGCCAATCTAAGGCAGCATATAATGAAAGGAAAGAAAGTACCACAGGCACACCGCGGAGGGCTGGTTGGGCTCCATTTTCTGTCCTCCACCGGCTCTCTGAAAAAATGACCTAGTAGAAATGCCTCTTTATTTTATTTGTTCAAATTTTACTGAATAAATATCTTTTTCATCACCCAAGATACATTACTTGGGTCAGTCTGAAAGTGGTTTATTGTATTCATTTTGTATTAAATCTCTGCTGCAGCAAAAATAGCAGACTTGGCAGTAATGAAACAAGGAAATAATGATCATCACTATAATTCTGTCATTTCAGACGCATTTTACAAAATATTACATACCTTTTAGCACTCACATTTTAATACTCCACAACAAGTACTCGAGTGACAGGTTGACTGTGAAGTAACACAGAAAAACTACAGGATAAGATGTGAGTTTCTCATTGATGATACCTAAACATATCTTTCAGTGGTGTGGAGGGCATTTACTAAGTATCTTTGGTGATGTTAATGAACCCAAAACCCCCACAATGCACACAAATGTATTCATCAGTGTTGCCCAAAGTTTAGTTCACATGTGCCTGGTTACAGTTGTAGGTCACTCACTTTTTCCAGGTTAGCCTGAAAGTGTAGCCTGCATTTTTCCCTGAACCTGCAAATGAAAAAGAGAACATGTAGATAAATGCATATGAATGACCTGATGCAATATATCAGGGCTGGCTGCAATTGCAGGAAAGATAATTGGACATGTTTTTTTAACGTCTGGGGAAGGCAGGTGTTAACTTTGGTTCCGCTCGAAAGCTTTGACATGGCTGATGCGATTGGTCCTGGAAGGAGACATCACCGGCATCAGAGATCACATTAAATTTCAACTTAAACAGCAACCTTAAACATCCTCTTAAAACAACTGCAACCTATGGCCTCTGGTGTTCTGCAGCATTCAGAGTTATTGCCTGAGGTAAAAGACGATGGGGTATCTAAACCACACATTCTGAATTAAGTAGGATATTGTTTGATATGTTGGGTGTTTTTGCTGTATTAGATCAAAACATGCTTTTAATGATAGTTGTGATATCTGATAAATGTGTCATCGCTGTGTTCTGACATAACTCATTTTGGTATTTGCTTAGCCGGATCACTCATTGAAGCAGTGCAGCAGAAATAGGGTAGCCCTCAGCACTGTGGAGCGTCATCATTTTTTGCATTTTTCAGCTAACAGCTTTCTGAAAATACTGTGCTTGGAGGTCTGTTAGTTCAGACTAAAAGCAGTTAAGATCCAGGGACATCTCGATCCATTTGGTATTCACAAATAAAATTAGATGAAATGAAAATATAAGCTGCATTGTTCTGGTAGAAGCCAGATAGTTTTTGTAAAAGTGTTTGTAAAAGGACTGCCATTGAATGAAGTATGGGTAATTGATCAGTCTCATCTGATAGCAACTTTCATTCTTACATCTCTCTGCTTGACACTGCAAGGACGGACATGAGTTTACGCTTTATTTTGTTTTTGTACTGTTTGTGGCAGGTATTTTTCTCCTTTGTACCTGTCGGGGAAATGAGGACAGAAATGAAAATTCAGGAAATGAATCCAGGGAGTTTTCATAATGAAAACCCTTGTTTAGCATCCAGCACTCTGAATACTGAACTCAGATTACACTAACTACTAAAACTCCTCCCATAACCAGCAGGTAATAAGGTAAAATTGATGTAATTAAATAATTACTATTGAAAATATTAACTGTTAATTAAATAGCCAAGTTTGTTTATAGGAATGAGCAGTCTGGTGGATCAACTTTTATCAGAAATATATATATACACTTGCAAATGAAATAGTTTAAAACGTTTATTCGACAATTACAACACTGAACAAGGACAAACAAGAATACTCAGGATCACAGATGAATGAAATGATGAACAAACAGCCAATGCGTGTTTACCTTGAGGAGTACCAAAGAGCTAATCCCAGCTGCACCCTAACCCAAAAACCAAGGTTGATCCCAGATGTGCATTAGTTCCAGCGGTGACAGTACGTAAACTTTAGCAAACAATGAAACAGGAAGACTAAACAGAAGGACTAAGCACGCGGACTAAGGAATAGGACTAAGCAATGAGGGCTGTTCCAGGCCCAACTTAAGAGGGGTCTCTCCCCCTCCTCCCTGGTCCTCACATATCTAATTTTATGGTGGGGGAGTGCCTGAAGTTTTATCCAGGACTTAATCTTATATTGAAATTTTAACAACTGGAAAACACAAAGTATCCCTTCAGTATTATCTATTACTCCTTGCCATGCTTGAAGAGCCTGCTGCCCCTTTGATCACTGGGTTGGAGGTGTTTATGAGGGAGAGGGACCATTTGTCCCTCTCTGGCTGTGTCTGGGAACATGGCAAGGGAGCATAAAAGAAGAAGGGTAAATAACCATAAAATGCGTGTTGCTCTCCCGACATACCATAATGGTTAACCTCTGGCCTTTGGGTTATTACGGTATTGTATCAGGTGAATCACAACAGGAGACATTTCTGCTTAGCCTGTTTGTTTTTTCTTTGCTCAGTTTTGACTGCATGTGCTGTCACACTTAAAAGCGGCACATCTCACAGTCATGGCCAGGATAGAATGCACATTGAAGAGGCTAAACAGTCTGCCTCAGCCGCACTACCTAGCCTACAGTCTGTTTGACTCCATACACCTGACAGTGGCGTCTGTTTTCTGGAAATATGATTATTTTCTATTTTGCGGGGAATTTGATTATTACTCCCAATTGTGTACAAGTTCCATGCATAATTGATATTAGTAAATGCCAAGCTAAATCATTCGTCTTCATTTAACTGTCAAGCAGTTGGTTATTACAGTAATTCATATCAGTAGGTGTAGCTAATTACTCTCAAATATTGTGGATGCATTATTTTCCTTAATAATGCAGAATTACGCAGCATCTGCTTGCATCCAGAGTGTCTGGCCTTGTGGCTGTAATCACAGTTCATTCTCCATGCCTGAACTCATGGAATCTCGATGACATAAATATCTGTTAATCTGATCAGCACAAATGAGAAAGCACTGATTTTATGATGTTTGTAGCTTTGAGCGCAACATGATACACTGTTAATAGAGGGATTAGCTTTCATTCAGAATAGCCTATTCTTGGAATGATTAAATTAATTTCACTGAATTAAACTGTATTTTAACACCTCCTTCTCATACCTGGCAAGTAGAAAAAGAATGCTGCATTGTGAGAGAATTCAGAGAAAGGTTTTAGTTAACTTGCAAGTAGATCATTTAACAGGCTTGTCAGTCACGCAAAACAATGGAGACATGTTGAGACCATTTGTCAGCAGAAAGGTAAACTTTTGGTCCGCTGTCTGTCTTACACAGACCTGCTATGAATGTGCAACAGGGAGGCCAGTGCTGGGTAACAACAAAAATCTGCCAACCCTGCAGCCCTCCCACCCCTGATGGGTAATATGTTTGCTATGTTACCCTGTGAAGTGCCTGTGTTTTAGAGATTAGTTTAGCACTGACAACATAGATTGTGTAAAACGTTTCTGCACCACTGCATAGAAATTTGCACAAAGCTTGTGGTAATTAACAGTGGAAGCAGGAAATACCTCCCTGGGCACTTGTGTTATGTACCAGCAAAATTATTATCAAAGCGACAGAGATCCACAAAAGTATATTGTGAGATTTCTCCTTATCTTAGAGTGTAGCATTGTTGCATAGTATTTCATGTGTAGCTCTGTAATGTCGTTCAGTTCAGACTGAGTGCTAATCAGCTAATGATTTTCCCCCTTGTTGTGTCTAGCTATTTTGCACCCTGGCTGGCTTTCCAGATGTTTGCCTCATACAGTGAATTTATTCAAGCACTTCTTTAGGTGAACTAGCTTTAGCTGTCCAGCTTGTTACTTTTCCCAGGCAGTATTCTTTAGCAAAACAACAAAGCTTTGTTTAAAACATACCCCCGAGTCATTTAAGGTATTAATTAGCAAATGTTAGAAGGGAGTAAATTGTTAGCATCTGATGGGTGCAGCATATGTAAGATCAGCAAGATACTCTCATTCCTGGTCTGCAGATCATTTGCAAGGTGTATGAAATATTAGAGAAGGAGAAAACACTTGGAATGGTAGGTATGTGTGAGCCAAGAAAAGGGCAGGCTATTTATTACACATTTATTAGAATACATTTCCCGCTCTGAATAACCACTTCCAGTTGGGGTTTCACCAACACTCGACCTTGATGAGTTCAAAGTCGTGATTTGGATTATTAGTCAAGCACATGTCTGATGTTGGGTGGCATCACGCCACAGTGATGACAGTAGTATGACAGGGTCATAGAAATGAGCCTTACACGTTAGTCTGATGTCCTGGTGGTTCTGCTTAGAATTAATTAAGCCATTAATATTGTTTCATTGCAATGGTATATTGTAGCTTTTGATATGAATCTGACAGTTACAGCCAACTCTGCTCTTCTCTGCCCCATACTAGAAAACACAGTGTCCAATAATCCTGTGAAATCTGACCCTGGATGCTAAAGAAGTTGGTAACCATGCCTTAGGTCAGGAAGAAGCCGTGCTCAGACATGATTCGTGGGAGGCTGAAATATGTTCAGATCTAGACCAGAATAGCCTCAAGTACAACTGGGAAATGGAGAAAGAGCAGGGAACTTGGGTGCATTAGCTTTGGCTTCAATGCCCATGTCAACCATGGTGTACCAGAGGGACTTTAGACTATTCAAACTCAGCAACTTACTATAAGTGCTGTAATGGCCAAAGGGGTGGATGTCAAGGTGTCAGGCTTAAGTGGTCATCTGTGGTCACCTGTGTAAACTGTTACTGTGGTTACTCGTGCTATTGCTTCATAGCACCTTACCCACAGGCTGTTTGTGGAAGGAAGAATTAACCCAGCCCAGTGCAATATTTTGACTAAGAACTTTCTAAGTATCTCACTCATTAGGTCATAGTACCAAATATATACCTGCACTGACATCCTTAGGCTATATTTATTTGAAGCCATCTACGGTGCTGTACTGTTGATTATGAATGAATGCAACTGTGTTAGACAATGATGCAGAGAGAACCATGTCGTGTTTTTGCCTTCAACAAATTTAAGGCTCATTCACAGTAGAAATGTGAATTCAAAGGATGCTACAAATTAGGTGGGGTATTCAAATTATCTAAGCAGAGCAGCATATCTGTTTTAAAGAGAAAAAAACAATAACATTTTTCATTTATTTGGCAGCTAATAATCTAGCTGAGTCTGTAAAAACCCCATGCATGTTTTAACTTAAAATGAAATTCTTTTGGCAGTGGGTAATTGGTCATTTTTGAGTCCAGCTAGCAGTGTCTAGCTGGACAGGGATACTGATATTTATGTTGACAGCCTTTTTATTTGCTAGCAAACAATAATGATTGATGTTCTCCAGTCTTCATAACTAGCCATATATATTTTGTTTGTCTAAACAAGGGGATTAAGATTCCAGTCATGAAGGGCTGCAGTGTTTGTTGGTTTTGCTGTGGTTCATCACTTAATTGACTCATGTAGGTCTCTGAAGCAGACCACATACCATGTCTCGAAGCCCTAAATTGGCTTCTGATGAAGAAATAATAAACACCTACAGGCATTGCCGTCCTCTAATGTTTTGACACCATTGATCTAATCAATGTAAAGAGAGCGCTGTTAAATAGTGGCAGTCCCAATTCACAGTATATATAATAATTCTCTTGCTAGTAATATCCCTTTCATATGCCCATCCCAAGTAATATATACAGTATATATGTATATACATATAATCAATGTCTATTAATTTTCCCATTTGCAATGTAGTTGATAAAGCTGAATGTTGAATGTCTCTCGTGTCTTGTCAACTTCAGAATACATACACAATTGATGGAACGGAAATTATAAATCTGCTGGGGAGTTGATTAGTCTGGAGAGTTTATTTTTCCTTATTTATTTGTTTCCTCTCTTTTTCAAACTGGGTATTGATTTCCAAAAAAATAAAGGTACTTCGGAATTGTTTTAACATTTGAAACAAACAACGGTAATACTGTAGAACTGTAACAAGCCAACTGATACAGCTATGGTGATGCAAGCAGTACACATGAAGAATGAAGCTTTTTTATTGCTTAATAAAAATAGGTTCTTCACTGGGGATTCTTTCTGTGGTATATGTAATGAACAACACGTTAATGTTGAACATTACGGGTCATTTACACTTGAGGGCAAAAAAAATTGTTTAGATAATGAACACCATTGTTTTCTTGTTTATTTTTTAAAGCTCTAAGACCTCAAAGAAGGCTGTCTTTGCGGGGAGCATGCAGCTGTTAGCCGGCATCAAACTCTGCACCGGGCGAATCCTTACAAACCACCCACACTATGAGGACAGGGCCCTGAGGGAGAGAACAAAACAGGTAAATATCACCTGTACACTGTGAGACAGAGAATGGCCAATTACACCTGTACACTGTGAGACAGAGACTGTCCAATTGCACCTGTACACTGTGAGACAGAGACTGGCCAATTACACCTGTACACTGTGAGACAGAGACTGGCCAATTACACCTATACACTGTGAGACAGAGACTGTCCAATTACACCTGTACACTGTGAGACAGAGACAACACCTATACACTGTGAGACAGAGACTGTCCAATTACACCTGTACACTGTGAGACAGAGACTGGCCAATTACACCTATACACTGTGAGACAGAGACTGTCCAATTACACCTGTACACTGTGAGACAGAGACTGACCAATTACACCTATACACTGTGAGACAGAGACTGGCCAATTACACCTATACACTGTGAGACAGACTAACCAATTACACCTATACACTGTGAGACAGAGACTGGCCAATTACACCTATACATTGTGAGACAGAGACTGGCCAATTACACCTGTAGAATGCGAGACAGAGACTGTCCAATTGCACCTGTAAACTGCTAGACAGAGACTGGCTAATTACACCTGTACACTGTGAGACAGAGACTGGCCAATTACACCTGTTGACTGTGAGACAGAGACTGTCCAATTGCACCTGTAAACTGCTAGACAGAGACTGGCTAATTACACCTGTACACTGTGAGACAGAGACTGGCCAATTACACCTGTATTCTGTAAGAAAGAGCCAGGTTAAACACACCTGTAGACTGTGAGACAGAGACTGGCCAATTACACCTGTATTCTGTAAGAAAGAGCCAGGTTAAGCACACCTGATCAAGAGACTAGACAATCATACCTCTCTACTGTAAAAAAAAAGAAAAAGAAGAAGCAGGTAAATCATACTCAATAGAAAAAGACAGGTACGTCACATTTGTAAGAGGCAGGCAACTTAATCACACCTGGATACTGAGGCAAGTTGAACACCCGTATTTTGCAAAAGTGAGTTGGGTAAATCACACCTGTGTACCATCATGAGAGAGGCAGTTCAATCACCTATATACCATGAAATACAGATAGGTGATGATGTTGCTACATACTGTGAGAGAGCAGTAAGGTAACCACACTCTACGATGTGAGAAAGAGACAGTTAATTCACACCTGTGTACTTGAGGGATGGGGCTGGTGGTGGAGATGGAGGTGGGGGGTATATATCACCTGCTCAAATTACAAGAATAAACAGATGACCTAAGTGAGAAGTAAACATGTTGTGAGATGGGATTAGATGAGCTGAGTGATAATTAAGCTATTTGGCTTATTATCTAATTAGATGAAGAAGTCGTGACGGGTAATTAGCATAGCTCTACCGGTGAGGCCAGGAGAATGTATTCGGTAATGAAATGTCACTGATATTTGTTAATTAGCATGATGTGTTTGTTTTGATTTGTCACTGTCTTCAGTCAGGGTCTCTCAACAGGTATGGATGAGTATGTTCTAAATATGTACATATTTGAAGCATGAAATCAACTGTTAATGCATGTGGAAATAAGAGGGAAAGTAATGGACACAGCCAATGAAAAAGGGTTCATTTTGAAGTAACTAAATGGCAATTAAAATGGACTCTACACATTTCATATTACTGTCAGCACTAATTAGCAAAATGGTTTTGTTGTAAAAGGCAATCTTCAAATCAACACTTTAGTGACTTTCTAAAGCAATGTGAGACAAAGAGGTGAAATAGTTTATGCCAGTGTGCCAGTCACAGAAATTACTTTAGATTATTACTTTAATTTGTCAAACGTATGGAGATGGTGGTGGTGAGATGGTCGTCACTGTGAACAGTGAAATTGCTAATTTTCTGTAATTCATTCACATTACAATAGATTTAGCTCATGTGAGAGAGCTAATTGTTTTCTGCTACGCCCCTGACCTTTGAGTGAGTTTACTTTGATGTAGCCTACGAGACATCTTCAGACATTAACTGTGGAAATATGCCAGGAACAGCTTGTAGTTCTGGTGATGACAAGACTGAAAATGAAAAACAGCCTTTATGATTCAAAATATAAAATATCATTTCTAAACTAGGTAAACTATTTGTGAATAACTTATGTTGAAAAGGGTTTTGTTTAGATTTCCAGTATCCTCAATTTCTTGGTTTCCCCATTTTGAGCTTCCCAGTATGGATCATAGGACACCATATAGAATGCCATTTGCCATTGTGAACAAAGTTACAGAGTTTCTCACAATACCCTTAGAAGATTACCTGGCATTTCCGCATTTATGAATTTAACATATTTTTCCTAACATCAGAAAGATTTCAAGATGAATTACGTTACATATGTACATACTCTAATTTTGTCCTTGCCATTTACAGCATTTCATATATATGTATTCATTTCAATATTTATTTATATATGGGTTTATGGAGTGATTTATGTCAAAGGAGCTCTAAATGTGTATTTACATGTTTATGTAACATAGAGGGAAAAGGGCCCCTGTGTGTACAGAGTGAAAGCTTAGGGACACTGAGAGCCCGGTGATCCAGGCTGTGCTTTGCTTTGGGGCCATTATTTTAATCCTGCTGAACAGAGCTGTCACAGCGTAGGGTGGAGGCTGAAAGACTGGAAGGCGGTTACAAATCGTTCCGGCTCTCCGTGGGCGGCGCAGCCTTCTCACACCGTCCGCCGTGTGAAAATGACTAATGAGGCTCCTCTCTTATCAAACGCCGGCTTCCTCGGGTGTTGAATTTTAATGGCGGATGTTATGTTGTGTGTGTGGGGGGACAACTGATGCCACAGCAGATAAGCTATCATGCACATAATTTTCGATGAAAATAAACTAGCAAAATATAAAGTACAAGAAATGTTACGAAGGCCAGAAATGCTAATAGCATATTAAGAGTTTTGACAATGTTAGCCTGCTTCTAATCAGGTATGGAAATGCATTTGGTTTCATGTATGTGTTAAGTTAAATGTGTTGTTGCATTATAGTCAAAATGCAATGTGAAATCCTTACAGTGTAGTTACTGGCTGCCTACTTTGTTTAAATGTTCCATTCAATGGTGAAGTTTCACAAATGCAGCAGACAAGGGCTGAGGATTTACCAGGGCTAAAACGTTATCTGTATTTTTAGCAGGCTTCCTAATGTCCAAAACATGAGGTTTCAAAGTTACTGTACCAGGGTATTGCACACATATTAGTCTGTATACCCTGCTTTGCTATCAGACCTCTCACTGATTAAATTCCCTAAATCATTTCCTTTGATCTCTGTGGAACCATTTTACTTTTTTACCGATAAGCAAAATGGTTGAAATTTTTCCCTAACTTCATATGGAGTTATTTATGCACTGCAGATGATATTGCTTTAGTGCAGATATAAAAAAGACGGAATGTTTTCCACATTAAAATTTGTTTTTATTGCTTGTTGCTGATCAACAAATTCACAGAGAGCTCAATTACTCCAAGAGCCAACAGAAGTATAGATTCCTAGGAGCAAGATTAAGACATGCTGTATTTATACTGGGCAATGTGTAGTAGTGATTATTTAGTTGTTTTAGTTCCACATCAAGGTCCTGTCCTGATCTACTGACTGTGTGGCCTGATGCACTATGGGGTTAAGGTTCACATGTTTGTTACTGAGGGGTGTTTGTGTGTGTTTGTAGTGGGTGGGGGGTGTATGGGGTGCTGCCAGGTCTTCATGTTATGACACAGCTAATAGGGCCAGTGTGATGTCTTCAGCATGGGCCTCCTGCCTGAAACCGTTAGTACGTGTGCACCCGGCAGGTGTATCAGATCTACGCCCAGCAGGCCCCTGAAGAGGTGCACAGGATCCTGAGGGCGGCTGGGGCTGACTACGTGGTCCTGGAGGACAGCATCTGCTACGAGAGGAGGCACAGCCGAGGCTGCCGTCTGCGGGACCTGCTGGATGTAGCCAACGGCCATGTAGGTTTCTGTGTGTACCCTGCCCTGGTGTAGATCTGTGTGTGTGTGGGGTGAGAGAGAGTGAAAAAACATTCATGTATGTGGTGTGTTTGCATGAGAGAGGTTTAGATCACATACTTTATGTCAGTATGAGTATCGTTTCATATGCACTATATGAGATTCAGTTCCTGTGTTCCTCAGTGCATGGGTCAACACATGTATATGAGAATCTATCAGTTTTCTCATGTATACACAAGAGAATTATTATGTGTGAGACAGCTGCAATGCAGGTGATTATGTTCACTAGAAATCAATTTGTATGTTTGTCTGAGAGTATTATTTGAGTGTGTGTATATGAGAGTGTGACTGCATATGTTGATGTATGCGATAGAGGACCTCTGTCAGTATTTGCATGCGCACAGAGAATGTCACTACAGTCGCTGTCCATAAATAACATGGAGACCACTTGTCACCCTCAGTCACTCCACCACTCATTAAAGCACAAAGGCCTCCAAGGTGTCCGATTACCGCCACCCTCAAGTCCTTCCATTAGCAATCATGGTAAATAAATAGACCGGCAAATGCAAGGCTGCTATTTAGTCTTGCTTGTTTTTCAGTGAATATAGGGGTCGCTCATTTGTTGTATCTGATGGGAATGTCTAGTCCTTCTGCTTTTACCCTTTGCCTCTGGTTAATACATTTTCTGTTTCCTGTGAATTGAGTGGGTGCTCGAGCATTTCTGTTATTACAAAGGTTATTATGTTCCACTTCTGACTGATCTATTGCCACAGTGAAGACAGCTCCCCCTAATGTGGATGCGCTTCCATTATTAGCCAGCTGTTGTCTTTTCATTTCAGGTCTTTATTTATTTAACCAATCATGACAGCTGATATATATTTGGACTGAATTTTATATTGTTATGACAACCTAGGGAGCCAAGTGAGATAGGGATAGTCCATGGGAATGCTAAGTCAATAAGGTGGATGTAAAAGCGATAATTGGGTGGCCAGATTGACAAGGACGGTTCAGGAAGTTGACAAGGTCACCGGTGTTCGTACCCGTGCTCTTTCGATAAGTGTCGAGGATGCCAGTTTACACTGTGTGATTTGAGCCGATCCAGCGGAAAGACGGCCCCTTCTGGCTCACGATTTTTCTCAAGAGGGAAAATCCGATCGAGCCTAGCCCCACTTATCTACTGCCGTTGCAGGCTCTGCTTATCTGAAGCTGTTTGGCACAAGAAGACTATAGGGTGATACAGCTGCTGGCTGAGATCAATTAAGAAATAGAAGTTGGCTTAGACAGAAATTTTTACTCTGACATTTCCAAAGGCCAGAACTTGAGGAGTATGCAATTTGAAAGTGCTTGATGGTTGTAAATGTCAAGGTTTCTGCTGTTGAAGAAGAAGATTCTGTAGGTAGAATGGAAACTTAGACCCCACAAATCCACAGTATCAAAATTTAGACACCAGTAGTCTTCAATGTTTTCATTTCTTACTTTTCTCCTTAAAGTTGGAGTCTGGGAACATGGCTATTGGGCTGCTGCATCTGTGGGGTGCTCTGTAAATTTGGGAAGCTGCACACGTACTCTCATGTCCTCTGAAATGAGAGCATCCAGCCTTTCTGTCATTCACCCTGGAGTCCATCAGCTGGACTGTGCAGTTATTGCCCAGAACAGCTCAGCCGACCCAGGCGGATTTCTGCCTCTTGATTGGCCAGACGAGTGAAACTCATCATTTGTTGGATCCTGCTTGCTTTTCAGAGGGCTGTCTGTCCCATCCAGAGGCAAAGCTCTCGTAACTCCTCCTATTCACATTGCGCCTTGCTTTTATTGCTTTTCACACTTCAAAATTGAAACCGATTAATTCATGCCTGTCGTATTCCAGCTGCAGAATGCAGAACACAATCAAAGGTACTTTGTCTCTTCAAGGGCATAAAACCATATGCAACCCTATTTTACATCACAACATACATATCTTTGAGTAGTTCCTGTTTCAGTGACGAAAAGCAAACACGCGTTGTAGAGTGTGATCTGTTCAATTTAATATCAAAAATCATACGCCCTCAAAGACACAAAGGCTGGTATTATTTGAACATCTCTCCTTAAATTTTACTAACAATTGAATAAAAATGCTATGCTCTTCTGTAAAAGAACAGTTGGCAAATACATTTTCATGACTGCTGAACTCACAATGAACTGTCCACCATCTGTGAAGATAACAATCAACACTTGCGTTTAATTGTAAGTTAAGAACATACGATGAAGTTTGTTTTTTTGTTTTTTTGGTCCTGGTGTGTGTATTTAGTCCATGCATCACCCAAGGCCTGAATGGGAGAATCAGATTTTTCATATGAACCAGTGTGCTGATGCTGTTGGTGGTCACCTGCTGTAGTTCCGCTGTTCCAACACTCTTGCTCTCTGGGGTGTGTTTCTCAGATAATGGATGGTCCAGGAGATAACGACCCAGACCTGGTCCCTGCCCCTAACCCCCGCTTCTGCGATGAGATCAAAAAAGATGACCCCACCTTCACCAGCCTCTTTTCCCGCGTCTTCAGGAACAAGACATTTCATGTGTACAAGCTGAAGAAGGGGAAGAAGCGAACAAAGGCTAACAGGACAGGTGAGGTGGATGCATAGAGCTCCATGTTTGCAGCTGTCCTGCCCATGTGACACAGAGACCCATGATTGCCTCTCCTTCACCCTGTCCCTAAGTATTCTAGAGACTCCCAGGCCCATCGGCAAACCCAACGGGGCCTGACACTGGGCCAATCGCCCATTCCCAGAGTGCAGTGGGTGTGTAGAGCATGATAATATAACACTTCTTCGGTCGTTGCTGATGGCGATCTTGGTGTGGGTGATCTCAGCAGGGAGGCAGCATGAAAATGTTTACATTTCCTTCCATTTTCAGGCCAATAAAAAAATAAAGACTGCATGTAATCGGCATCCATTGATCTGGTGGCAGAGCATTCTGGGAATGCGTCTCAGTAGGCCCAGGCCCATTGCGCTCATGTGTTCGCCAACCATGCCATTTCATCATGTCTTCATGTGCCATTTATCTTTCACATTTCAAAACCAGCCCCTATTTTTATGTATACTACACATAAATAATAAATCAAGGTTTACCAATTTGTTTTTTAACTAAGAAACGTCTGTTGCATTTAAATTCAATGTTATGGGGGACGGTTATTTATTTCCCCCGACAGTGAAATGGAATGTTATCTCTTTTTTTGGTGCCATTTACCCGCATCATGAAAGACTGCAGGTTCCATGATTGCAAATGCCAGCACTAATTAAATGCCTGTTCCTCTGCAGTAAGGATGACAATTACAGGTTTTGCAAATCTCTTAAAAGATGTATGAATTAACGATTCCATCTAAATCACCAATGCCATATTTTTAACCTTGTGAATGATTCATCTCCTTCATGTTCTATATTTGCTAGGACCATTCAGCTTTCTGAGTGTTTTTGCAGCTTCTTATCTAATGGAACAAAAATGTGTCCCTAACCCACTCCCACCACCCCTCCCCCATGAAAAACCTTGAGGCTTGATAGAACTAATTCAACAGCATTCCAAGTTTCAGATGAATAAATCAGGTAACTTAGTTTCAGAAATGTAGATTGTGGCTTGATAGTAAATTCCCAATCATTAAATTCCTAACACATCAACCAGTCTAGAATTTATTTGCTGTATAATGACAAAACTCATAATGAAAATTTGTCATAGTGAATCATGTTTTTATGGATGGCACTGACAGTAGATGGTAAGAGGAAACAATGTAATCCATGATGTTATTTTGTGCACACTTGATATACATTTTGTCTACTGTATATTTGATTGAATCCTTTAAATGAGCAACTTGAGTATGTAAGTGCCTTTTAAAGTTGTGGTTTTGCCAAGTCTATGGATTACTTATCTTCTCTGGTAGTTTTGATGTACAGTGATCATAAAAGATATTTAGTAAATAAAGTTTAAAGTTTTGTTCCATCCTGTATCTTTCATTCAAAGTGCCATGAAAGACCTTTTGTGTATCCATGTAAAAACAATGTGCAAACCCACTTTTGCCAGTGTGGTATGTGGTCTCTGTATTTAATTCAACATGCTTGAAGTATTTTTTATTTTAACAATGCCTCTAAAAAAATGGTTGGATGGTTTTTTAAAAGTGAGGCACCCATTGTCTGTATACTGTACTATAGCTTGTCTCGTTGGTTGTTTTAGGAAGAATCCCGAATAATGTTATTTCCACAGTCTTGAATGAAGAAGAAATTTGCAAAAAAAAAAAAAAAGAATCGAGCAGTCACTGTTGACCAGGCACCCAGGGCTGGTTTTTCAAATGCCCATATTCAGACTGTATGGTTTTCATTTAATGTGTACAAAGAATATCATTGATTGACAGTCATATCATTGGTAACATTCAGCATTCCCATGTTTTCTATAAAACTGTGTACCAGTCAAACATTTTGCCTTGGTTTTATGTGCTCACGCAACAATCCAAGGTGCCTTTCTAATACCCGGATTTATTTTCTTTGTTTACTTACGGTTCGATTTGCCATTTAGAGAATGGATCACTGTTACCTGCTTGATATAACAGTGACTGAATTGCACTAATTTGATCCTGTGAAATGAGTAATGTTATAGAGTTCATTTTAATTTATCAGTCATTTCATATTCTGAACAGATGAGTCCCTGAGAGCTAGATATGTTGTTAAATGAGGAAGTTGTTTTTCTTCTATTTTTCTTGTTTTCTAAATAAAACAGATTTTTTAAAATGATGTTTCTGCTTGACCTTTTTTTAATCCGTTCCCAATGCACTCATGGACTAAAGAAGCATTGAATGACAAAACAGATGAGACATTGCACGGCACGTGCAAAGCAAAACAACTTCTTTTCCATTACATTTCAAAACATTACAAGAGCAAACCTGTCAAAACAGGTCTGGCAATATATTATTCCATTTCGGTTTTTGTCAAGAATAGAAAATGCATTCGCCTTGCACGAAAGCTTTTTTTTTACATCCACCAGGATTGAAACCAAAAGGAAGCTTTTGTGCCAAAGAAAAGTTCTTTGCCTTGAAACTTAAAACAGGAAGAATGATCCAGATTTTTTAATATAATGATTAAAATTTTATGAAGTTTTCCCACTTTATGAAAGTTGATTAATAGAGTTTATTGAGTTCACCTTTAGTTCCATGTCGGGGCCTTCTGCTTCCTTCCAAACACAAATTCAAATATAAGCTTTAAAAACAATTGCCTTTTCCTCCTCCTACACAGCAATGTGTGCAAATGTGCTAACTTGCTGTAGAATGGTAATTATATATCTTATAACATTATATCCTAAATTAAGCTCAGAACCTAAGAGGAAAAAGTGTGAAATGTTATCGCCAGGAAAAGCAAATGAATTAGAAAAAGCTGATAATGACTCGAAGGTGACATTGTTTTGAAGTGAATGTTCTGTGCTTGTTGGTGAGCAGACCTGAGTTCAGCTGTTGCAAACGCACATCTTCCTGCTTTATTAGAGGACCTGTACGTCAATGTTTGTTGTACAGACTTGATTTAATATATACAAGTCTTACATGTCAGTCTGTAATGTGATAATTTATAGATATTTCAAATTAGTGATAACCACTGAGGATATTCAGAATAATCTTGGAACCTAAACGGTATTATCTATACACTAGATAGAAGGAAAAGAGTGCAGATCAAGTGGGGATCTTTTAAATTGGAGGCAACGTTCAACAAACAGTCAGCTTCAAATGCATCAAAGAATGGACTAAAAATGTATGTTATAAGGTCACCTGCAGGAGTAGCTTTGTACTATTCTTTTGCCATACAAAACAGGTTTTCTGCTTCATGGACAAAGTAGCACAGGAGGGTTTTTTCCTCCAATACTATTATTAATTTTCAACCAATTCATAAACTGTGAGCACTGATTAGTATACTGAGAACACTGATTAATAACCAGTGTGCACTGATTTACTTTTATCTTTAAAAAATCAAAAACAGAGTGTACCTCTTGGTATGAATGATTGCACTGTTCCTCATGATTTGGAGGTGTTAAATCAAGGGTGCTCAAAAGGGCAGCAGATAGTGAACAAATCACTGCCTTTTTTTCTGGTAGCTCTGACATGTATAAAAGGATGCCAGTAGGGTAATGCAATTCTGTACAATATGGTAGTCTAAAAGAGGAGCAATGTGAGCGAGAGAACCAGCCGCTGATGCACTTTATTACTGCAAATGCATTCACTTGCCCTGTTTCCCCAAACTTGTTTCTCTTTCAATAAAGCTTCAATAAAATCTTAGTCCCCAGAGGATTTGATAATCAAGACATTGCTGTACTTTGCTGATGGTTTGTCAACATTAATAAATGTTAGTAAGTATCTTAGAGGAGGAGGCCGCGGAAGGGGGCAGAACACTCCACTGAAGGTAATATTGTAAGGATAGAATATACAGTGTGCATACTGTACAAAATAGCAACAGTACATATTATAACTCTGTGTGAGCTTTTCTCTCGCTGGATACACAAACCTCTTAAATATCATATTACTAATATTACTGGAATAAAAATAGAGAGACTAATGCAGTTATTAATGCCAATTCCACTCTGTGAAGCAGGATTAAATTATGTTGAAGTGTATGTGAATATGTGATTGCAATGATACATCTGAATATATGTGAGAAACTCTCATCTGCTTTGCATCACACACACCCGCCTGGGCATTCACAAAGCATCCTCTCCCACAGTCAGTACATTACGCTCATTTAGTGGATGCTTTTATCCAAAGCCAGTTTCAGTTGATTATGGTAACCAAGGGCCAATCCAGCATGAGATCCAGCAGAATTTGAAAGAAGACAAATAGTTGTGGGTGTGTCAGACAGAGAAACACCAAAACTATTTAACATGTCACGGTGACAATTGCATATACCAAACAATAATAATAATTAATTAATAAATAAATAAACTACCTCACCAAGAAGGACAGACAGACGCTAAACATGACAGTTGCTCAAAAACAGGCTTCAAAAATGATCATAGAACTGTATCTACAACTGTGACCCAGTCTCAAGTTCTTGGTTTTGCCACTTAGAAACCACTTGTAACCAAGACCAATATTATGCAGTATTGGTCTTGGTTGCATGAATGCAGACTTTTGAGCAGTGGAAGAAAGTAATATGGTTACATTAGTCATTGAATACTATTTTTACTACATTCGAATGGGCTGAGGTTTGACTGAAACATTTCCAGTCACCCCTGGGCAAATCATGTCACAAACACACAGCAGTAACATTATCAAAGATATTTATTTATTTAAAAAATGTTCCAAATGTTGTAAATATAAACTAATGAGAAATAGTAAATGAAACAATAACAATAAAATCAACACTCACTTTCAAAGAAGCCATAGATTATTTATAGCAGGGTTGTCCCATTAATAACTTACACATTTTTTATGCGGCTCAAAGTATTTTTTTTTCTTTGCTATGTACAAAAAAATCACAATCCGTATACTCACTATGCAAATGAAAGCAATCCATTGTACAAATTATAGTCAAGATTATCAGGGGTTAAAGTTGCCACTGGAGGTACACGCTGGCTAAATGTAAAAAACAAACAAACAAACAAAAACAAACTGAATGTGAGCAATACATAATATTCATATATCAAATGAAAAATATTAACATTTTAAATGAAATTGCTTTTGAGGTCATCTATGCCCCCCACAACCCTTAATATTGTCAGTTGTTGTGTCATCAGTTATATCAATTCTCAGAAGAACTATTGCCCCCCATCCACCGAGAAGGTTTCATTTTTTGTAAAATCATCCCGTCACGGAAGCGTTCCCAATTTTAACCTCAGAATCTTATTTCAACTTGCGTTTCTACCTTTTAAAATTGGCACATTTGAAATCCATATTCAACTCATCTACTTTGAGCTGCCACAAGATGCCTGGTGCCTTTGGTTCTCGGCATGACAGCCAGCTATCAGCTCGCATTAGGATTATCGCTCTGACGGCTTTTAACACACTCCTATCCCTTTCCGGTTGCGCTGTCACGCTCAACACACATTCCTGTTTAAAAATAAAAAAGGGAATGGAATGAAAAACGAAAAAGGGGGTTTTCAATGCATTCTTAAAATGCATGCTGCACAATGTGCCTGGCGTTCCAAAAGATATAAAATACTGAATGTTGCAGGGAGGTCACGCACGTATTTATGCTACATCTCTCAGTGACAAATCATCAGTCAAAGCCGTTCCCTTTGCTTCGTGTAACCTTGGTATATCAATCTGCTTTTTACATACCTTAAATATCGTACACACTCAAGGGGTTCTTCTCCCTCTACCTGAAAGTGCACCAGAAAACAACTTTGTTCCATTTTTTATTTCGTAGAACAAGTCTGTGTGCCATTCACAGAAGATGCCCCTTGGATTTTTTTTTCTAAAGGAAACTGAGATATTTGCTAGCACAATAAAAATGTGTGGAGATCAGGTTAGAATTGTTCTTTAAAAAGTGCATCTATATATACGCTTTTAGAAACTGTAAACTTGTCATACACTAAACAGACCCTACCCCTCCAAGAGAAAGCTCTCCGGTATATGGTTCTCATTCTTGTGCTTTTCCCCAAGTCAATCCACGCTCTCATCTCATAACGCTTCTGTTGCCATTTTGGCTGAGGTTAATATCCATTGATCTTCCCTTAACCTCCAAATACAGTGCGGTCTACCGGCTGCCTGATCAGCAGCTACCATCGTCAGGCAGGATCAAGCCAGTTAAATATATAGATTTCTGGAAAGAAGCTGTTGTCTTCCCACTGCACTGCTTTACTTTGGCCTTTCATTATTTTTTGTTATCTGGATGCAGCACTTTGAAGCAAAGCCTCATCACCAGGCTTAGAGAGGGCATTAAGCAACCTGTTTAGTTCCTCCCTGCTTTCATCTCTGTAGCCCATGCTCCATTTTAAAGGGGTGAATGTCAGAACAGCTTTCAAAGTGAGTTCTACTGTACATCTGAGGAATTGTCCGTGACTTAAAAAAAAATTGCACTAGCTCATAACTGATTAAGTAAAAGGAGAGCAAACTTCACGTTTGATTTACAGACAAAACACTTTCCACCATGATCATTGTCATCCGCAAGACACTACAAAACGGCAGTGTTCGATCTTTTAAGTTCCATTGTTTTGGGTTTCACTTAGCTTTATGGTCCTTTCTTCAAACCAAACAAGTGGGGATCGGACATGTTCAAGACAAGGGAAAACCCTGCTGCAGACATCTGAGCACATGTGCAATTCCATGTGTCCTGCAAGTCGCACAGCAGAGAACAGTTTGGCTTTCCTGTACTTCACTTCAGATTCCTGTAATTTCCAGCTTTCTGCAGTTACTTTGAGCTCCATTTTAGTCTGGTCCCTTTCTGCTCTCATCTGGCAAACTCAGTCAGAGGTCGCTGGTCTCAGCCCTCTCATAGAGGGCTTTGAGTTTCTCGAAACGTGGACCCCAGTCCCGCAGAGACTCTTGGGCCTTGTCGTCGTCCAGGCCAGAGGAGCTGAAGGAGCTGAGGGAGCCCGCCGGGGAGCCCCCGCCCTCGGTGGAGTACACCTGCAGCGAGTCAAAGGGGGCCGTGTCCAGGTGCTGATCGGCGTCCCGGATGATCTCGCACAGGTAGCGCGCCAGGTCCTGGCTGGAGAAGGACAGGCTCTTTCGGGATGGGTGGTTGGGCTGTACCTGGCCCTGGGCCGGGGACCCGGTGGGTGGGACGTCCCGGCGCAGTGAGGAGGAGACGGTGGTGGTGGCAGTAGGGGCATTGGTGGCGGAGGTGGCGGTGGAGGATGAGATGGACGTGCTGGATTTGGCGGTGTCTTGCTGCATGTGGAGGTGATGCTGGCCGCTCCGCGTGCGGCTGTACTGCACAGACTGAGCAGGGCTGGGCTGAAGTGACTTCTGCAGCTCTGCCATGTCATAAGCATTCTGTGGAAGGGACAGAGGATGAAGGGGAAGGGAGAATAAAATGGAGAGGGGGAAGAAAGAGAATGAAAAAGAGGGATGACATAAAGGAGGAGATAAATGGGGAATTTATGGAAAGGGACGAGAAGGAGGTTAAGAAGTAAGGAAGGAGGGGGAAGAGAGAGAGCAGTGTGCAAAGGAAGAGAGGGAAAGGGAAATTTGAGGGGGAGAGAGTATAAGGAATGGAGACAGACGAAAGAGAGATGACAGAGAGTGAGAGGCAGGGACAGCATTCGTGTCAACTCTGTCAATGACAGACTTCAAAGCTCTGTTTTAAATGAAGACTTTTCAGAGGCTTCTTGGAAATTAAAGGTCCTAAAAAATCTAAATGAGCATTGTGATGTGGCTGAAATGACCCTTTTTGGCTGGAATAGGAGAGGAGAATCTTGAAGGCCACATTTCTCTGCACATGACAGCACAATCACCTCAGCATTAATCCTATTCTGAGGAGATGGAGCCTCTTTAGAGGGCGATTATCTCTGCTCTCGGAGGAAATGAGGAGAATTGAGTGGTGGCGTGTGGAACGTCAGCATGGATTTCTATCCCGGACTGTGACAAATAAGCCTACGAAACAGTGGTATCCAGCACTGATTCACTCCTTCATCTGCCAAACAATGGTTTCAGCTCCCAACAAACAAAGTGCAGTACCTGAAACAAACCACTAGAGGTTGCAAAAGAGCACAGAGTTAAGAGTTCACTCATGTACCCTAGTTGGTCTCACCTGGTCCTCCTCTCCTCCACCTTCCTCATCATAGTTGAGCACATTCTCACGAATGTCCTCCCAGCCATCATGGTGCGCTGAGACATGGTAAACACCCTCCTTTAGCCCCTTGTAGCTCCTCCAGCGTGTCCAAAGGAAAATGCCTAGAAGCAAAACTAGGGGGTGCCAAAGATGGGCAGCAGGAAAGTGGCAAGGGGGTGGAGAAGATGGAAGGATGAGTAAAGCAGAATGGAGGTGAAGAAGGGAAAGAGTTAAACACCCTTTGCACAGATATGATTCTCCCCTTTCAGTTCCCTTCACTGCATTTCTGTTATCTCTGTGGTGGTCTCACCTTCATTTTAAAATGCCACATTCCTGCACGTTAGCAGTGTCACACTGAAGTCACTGGCAGTGCTGTGAGCATGCAGCACATTTGCAGAAACGTGGGCCCATCATGGCTGCATTGTGTACTGAAATACTCCAAGAATTTCACCACTTTGAGACCAGATTGACCTTTCAAGATATACTCTCTTTTACAATTACCTCCCCTCTCTCTCACATTTTTGTGCACACTTATTTCTTCCAGGGTTGGGTGTACGGGGGGATGGGTCGGGGTGGGGGAGGGGGTTGTCAGTCTAATTACCAAGCGCTCATTCTTTGGGATTGTGGGAGAGTGTTCACCTAGCATGAAAAATGTGTAGGAGGGAATGCATCGGTTAGCAGGAGCACAATGTCACCTGCAGGGAGGCCCTTTGTCCCCTCCAACCCATAATCACCAGTCTGTCTGAGACTCAAATTATTACATCAATCTCTGACAGCCCTTCCATACTAGGCAACTAGTGCTCCCTGTCAGAAACACACTAAAAATCAATATCATTCAGCCTGATCCTCTTCCTCTGACACTCCACGTCACCACTAAATGCACATCCATCCCAGGGCTCTGCCAGACATCCATCTCGCCTTGTTTTCCCCGCTCAAGCGCGCCGACGCCAGCGGATGAAAGGCGTTGATTTGTTTTTTTAATCACTGCGAACAAAGAACACTGTCTGATTGAGAAACAAGGCTGGGGAAGGGAGGGGGAAAGGTTCTTGTCACGCTTTGAGTGGTGTTCTGAACCGAGGTGACCCCCATGGCCTGCCGTGCATGGCACACAAAACTCCCGCTTAGATTTCAGACAAGCTTTCTCCATCTCCACCTCGGGTTTTTGGTGCGGAGCAGCGTCCATGTTATTGACCGTCTGACCTTGGTGTCAGCTCTGGGAGGCTCTCTGGAGGAAGGGAGGACCCACAATGCATTTCAATGACCTGAGGAAACTTCACAGAGTGGGAGGAGATATGTTCTCACACCAACAGGCTAAAACCATGTGGTTTATACCTGCCTCATGCTCCATGCCATGAAATCATCATTTATTTCTCACAATTATACTATAACTGCATAACATTAAATTGTCTTACATTCCATTGCACTTCCCTTGGCAATATTATTAGATTAAATGTAAACATACTATAAGTTATACCACATTAATTCCCTGCAGTTATTTCAAGTTTCATCAAGCATTTTCTTCCATCCAATCATCATATATACTCAGTTCATCAAATCTAGGGGTTTGGAATGGGGGGGACTGGAGCCTATCCAAGCCTACATTTAGGTAAAGGCAGGGAGAAACCCTGTACAGGTCACCAGTCCATTGCAGAGCCACTACAAATTTTCCAAACTTAATATATTCTTGAACTATGAATATATTCTTCATTCTCCATGCCAGAATTCAAGGAATGTTGACTATTTAAAAATCTTTTCATCTGATCTTTTTGCAAAACTTATGGAAAAGAACTGACATTTTTGCCAAACTGAAGTTTGTTTAGCCAGGCTTTGTTGCTCAAAGAAAATGCACTACAAAGTTAATTGAGAGATTTAAGTTAAAAGTATAGCCTACTCTTTGAAATGGAACTCAATTGATTTTTTACTCAGTTAAACGCTGAATCACATTCTCTAATGTGATACAAAGAAAGGAAAAACTTAATCGTGACACGATTAAGTAAAAAGCTTTGTGATTACTTTGCTGATGGATTATTTAAATGATTGGCACACTTTTTAATCAAGCAAAATAAGTAAAAATAGGTTGAGACTGATGAACGTTATAAAGGTACAATTTCAGCCTCATAGTTTTCAAGCTCTCAAAACAATACTTACTGTGCCCTATCCTGGATTAAAACCTACAGCATTCTCATTACAGTTTCCCAGTTCTGCAACCCAGTTGTTTCCAAACCTTGTGATCCCAGGACCCTTAATGAGGTCATGCATCAATGACCCTCTCCTCATGTAGCTTTTAATGATACATTAGAATATGGAATTATTTTCAACATGTCAAAACAAATGCATGTGTGATGTAACTATATGAGGGCTTGCACACAAGTGTAGAGATTGTATCTGACATCTTTCCATGCATTATGTGACCATCCTGAGTCTTTTCCAGGATCCAGCGTTTGCAGACCACTAGCCTTACCCCATTCATTAAATTACACCATCACCCAACACATGGGTCTGCTCCGCTATGCAGTCTGCACATCCACAGAGACTGCTTCCAGAGACTGCTCCAACCTCCAAACTTGCAGTCTGAACTCTCTGACCCATTTACATTGAGGGGAATAAAAATCTGCTCTTCTTAATGAGTGCTTAATCCTGCCCGGAAATGAATTGAGACTAATTCTCTGGTGCTGCATTCTGTGGCTTTCCTCCCAGCGCCGTGTGGCCGGACAGACAGACAGATGCGCAGGGTGTTTAGCCTGTCTCATTCCTGCATGCTGATCAAGGTTCCTGAACATTGAGTCCAGAATCATCTCTAAATGAAGGAGATCCATCTCTATGGGGAGCGGGAAAGCAGGGGGTAGATGTGAGAGACCTGAGTTCCAGCACATGAATCCATAATGATGTTTACCAGGTGGAGTAACACTAGGGCTCCCATGCTCCTCCACAGCATGTCCAGGGCTATTGCAGGAAGGAATGCATGCTTAATTCATTATCTAAAGCCTCCAATGGAAGACTAACAAAAACCAATGCCAAACATGAATGCACCTAATTTACCGGAAGCCATAAGCATTCTTGATGGTTCTGTTGAAAGAAAAATCAGCAGCCTTGATTTCAGTATTTTCATGAGCAGTAAATGGAACTATTTCAAGACTAATGCGACTTTATAAATCTGAATGAGGATTGATGTTAAAGAGTAAATCATTATGGAGAGGAATGTCAACACAATAGGCTGTTACTGAAAACATCACATAAATATAAAGTGATGCATAACTCACCTAGTAATTCTCCATTCAGACTAACAGTCACAACTTCAATACTGAGACAAAAGACTATACTTCATATTATAACAAGACTGAAGTCACGATGCTAAGCCTACAACTGAAACACAGTCAAATGCACATAGTCTCTATGTGCTATTTCATTACAAAAGACTTCATGTTATAACATGTTTATTATATGTATTACCTATTTTATTGGACACAAGCCCCATATCAGTCCATAGGCAGAGAAAGCAGGATCTGAAGCAGAGGGACATGGAAACAGCACAAGGTTGTGAGAATTTCCCTATCAAAACCGGAGTCATATTCACTGAGCGGTAGAGAAGGGGTGGGCAGGGCTGTTAGGCCGCTATCCAATCAGCAGTGGACACTAGACAGAGAGCAGAGAACAGCAGAGACATGAGAGAAGCTTACCTCTGCACTCTGACAAATATCACCTAATGAATCTCCAGCTGCTGGCTAATGAAACCAGGGAATTACACGTTCTGCAGAGACATTGATGCATTTACCTGGTCTACACTACAGCATTCAATAACTAAAGCACCAACTCAACTGCTGTTGGTCACGGTTTATCCAAACAATAAGTTTAAAATCTGAGAAGGCTCCATCTCCTCAATTCTACATTATTTCCTCTGTACACTCATTTATCTTCAAGACCAAAAGGTATGCCTCTCCCATTCTAGAGAAGTTCCACTGTCAAATTTAACAAGGAAAAATTCAGCAAGAATTCCAATTCAGTAAAGCACCAGCTAAACATTAGGGAAGGTGTCTAAATAATATAATGTATTTACACACTCAACACACTGGCAAGCTGCCTCAGTGTGTGCTGATGTCAGACAAATAGACAGAGGACAGAGGGAAACAGCAAAAGAAAGAAAGAGAGATCCAGAATACAGTACTTACATTTGGGTGTTAACACTATCAAAACTTGTTATTTTGACACTTGTTAGTGAGTTGAATTTTATTGCCTTTGACACCTGCAGGGTCAAATTTCCTTTGTGAGAAATGTCTGTTTTAGTACACACTTCAAAATTCTATTCCAACTGGCAGTGTGTGGCCTAATGAATATCATTCACATATGGTGGTTGCTTGTTTCTTCAACACAAAAATGGCAATGATGAACCTAATGTAATATTTATTGCCTGTGGATGCATAGCTAAAAATATTGTTTGTAATGATAGCGGTACCTAATGATAACTAGAAGTATTGTCTTGCTAATTTTTGTCAAAATTACCAAAAAGTTGGTAATTAAAATGTAAGGTCAGACCAACGGTCAATCAGTTAAGGATTAAGTGATTAATCTGTACAGGCCAAGGGTCCTATTGTGTGATATTCTGTCTCAGCTTTAATTTTGCTTTCCATGTGCTTTGTTGATGTGACATCACTGTGTGTGTGTGTGTGTGTGTGTGTGTGTGTGTGTGTGTGTGTGTGTGTGTGTGTGTGTGTGTGTGTGTTTGCATGCATTTGTGCTTGTGTGTGCATATAATAATATTATCTCATTTAAATAAAGCTCTTTGAAAGCATAAGAGGAGGTGAGAATGAGACATTTGAACTTTTGGACCAGTTGCTATCTCCCTCATACTAAAATAAATAATAAACTGAGGTTTGTGCTGACTGTCAGTGTGCACAAAAAATCTTCCATCAAAGTTATGGAAGTACTCAAATGTTGGAAAGACAGTTTATCACAGGCAGAATGTGTTAAGAAACACATGTCTTTACAACAAATATTTCCCCCATTTAAAAAAAAAAAAATACAAAATGAGACAAAATCTAGACTTTAATTTGGTTTTATATTTAATCATGTAGTGATTATTGATTTAGGTTGGTGTGTCTTACAGTTACAGGCAATGATGAATTACACAACATTTTAATTCCAACCTACCAGAAATGACTGATTGTCTCTGTAATGTGAAAATAAAAAGAAGTATTGATGGAATTTAGTAGTTGTGGGCTCAGAGGTCAACACAAAGTGTGAAATGATGAGGCGCACCCAGAGAGACGCGGGTTCAGCCGCTGACACATGCGGCCAATGGCCCATTAAAACAGACCTGCAACTCTCCAAAAAAACACAAAGGAAACATAACACAGCTAGAAACTGACGTCCCAGCTTAATCAAAGCGCATTCCATCGGCTCAACTCCAATACCACGGCGGAAGAACCTCTCTCTGCGTCGCAACTCTTGCCACATCCAATTTATCTGATGGTTGCCGCAGGTATTCTGGCAGCAGTTGTACCCCCTGCCTTATGTAACCTGTCAGACCGAGCAGAAGAAGCAAGGTATGATAATGACTGCCCCCTCCTCAACAATTTCACCTCCTAATAATGCCGTACCCCCAGCACATTTGTCTCTAAAAGAAGGCGTAAGACAGTTAAACTGTGTGCAGTCCTGTAACATTCATCCTGTAACATGCCTTCAATCATGATTACAGATGAAGTCAGCCCATGTTCTCCCATACGTGTTCAGAGCTATAATGGAAGCACAATATCTTTGAGGTATAAGAAGTTTGTAAATGTTGATTTCACCACCAAACCTCCATTTGTATACCTGTGCATGCAGGCTGAGACATTATTCTCTGTGCATTCTATTAAAGCAGCTCTGATGTTTTCTTTGTCTTCTTGGGGTGCAGAAGCTGCTTTAAAAGGTCAGGCATCATGATGAATGTCTCAATATGGCCTCTGTGCCCCAAAGGCTCCAGAAATGGTTACAGTACATTTATCCTCAAGATTGAATTAACTAACTTTATTTAACAATTCCATCTCTGACAGGGAAAACTCCAGGATAACCCCTCTCCCTGCTCCCCCATGGTCTTAACTTTCCTCCCATAATGCTGTGGGGTATTCACAGAATGCGCCTTGAGACTTGGTGCATGATGGATCCTTCTCTTATGACTAAGGTGACCGTTGGATAAGAAGAATGATCGCAAATATCAAGCAGGAGGGTATTGGCAGATGTCCTCAAATCTGCCTCCCCCTCCAGCAGACCTCAGCGATGCATCTGTCTCCAGCCTTAATGTGACTAAATTAGGGAGCCCTCTGAGACTGGGGAAAGGGGATCAGCAACAGACCTTCAAAGGAGATCCTCCTTTTTGCCTTTCGTTTTCCCCCAGGAGGGGAGGGAGGGACAGTGTTACAGGAACCTCGCAGAGCCCCAGAAAGCAAGTGCCGGGGGTGGGGGGGTTTGTGAGGGGGTATGAGCAGGGCACGTAATGGCTGCAAGATTTTTAGAGGGCTGCACGGAGGCGGATATGGAGCCAGAGGTGAGTGTGATAAACCCATTAGCCAAGAGAAAAAAGAAAGCTTCAAAAACCAAGCCTGCTTTTGAAGCCTGTCGAAAAACAAACTTGAGAACATTTTACATCTATTTTGCCTCCATATACACACACACACACACACACACACACACACACACACACACACACACACACCAGCTAAACAACAAAATACAGCCCTGGGCCACTTTGCTTTCTGTCCCGGGATGGAGGAGGTTTGCCTAATTGACATTCCATCTACGACCCCAGCAGATTGATCTCAGTTTACGTAGGCCTCAGTGAACAGCACACTGTGTGCCTACAAATAGGGTAATTAACACTTAAAAAGCACCAGTCACTGTCAATAAACAAGGTCTAATCAGAGAGCGATGAATAAATATAAGAAGGTGGAAATTATTTACAGAGAACCACTCGTCCTTTTGGATTGTTTCGGATCGCTGAGGTGGAATACTGATTGAAGCCGGGGAAAATCTTGCGATTGCCTCTAGTCTCTTTATCTCTGCATGTCCTTTCCTTTTCTGCTCAGGGAGGATGGGCTTTAGCTGGGATATAAAAGTTCCCATCATGCATTGCAAATCAACCCGTCACAGTCACTGCATTTACAAGAGGGCAAATACTGCTGTATACAATTGATCACCCCCATATTAATGAACAGTGAGTCTGATTTTGGAATGGTGCTCATAATGTGAGCTTGCACCCATTTTTTGTATTATGTATAATCACATCTCTGATCAGGGTGCCAGTATATTGAATGGCCTATCTCTTCCAAAAGTGAAACCCCAAAAGGGGCAATGAAGAACAACTGGGCAGCCTTTAGCATGCCAGCTTAGGCGGGGTTATCTCATAAGACTCCAGCTTTAGTGTAGACATCACAAACCACTAAACCAGCACTCTTTTCAATAATGCAAGTGAAATACAAATGGGTGAAAGAGGAGTGGAAAGTTACAAAAGATACGGAGTATCAGAAAAAAATAAATAGTGCAGGGACAGTGAAAAGGCGCAGGAACAGGTAAGTGAGGGCCTATAACAGAGTGGAGATGCTTCATAATAAAAATGAGTCACCAAAGGTCGCACAGAACACAGTTGCCATAGCTACCTAAGAGGGCCAAGAAGCAGATGCAGATGGCGAACAAGGAGCTGAAGCTGAGGCCCACTTCATCATGGTAGATAGCCAGGGTGACCTCACAGTGCTGGCCACGGTAACCCTGGGGGCAGTGGCAGGTGAAGTTTGAGGGCGACTGCGCCACGCAGGTGCCCCTGTGGCATGGCCGGCTGGCACAGAGGGTGTAGATGCAGAACCGGCCTGTGGCGTTCTCCCGTACCATGTGACCTGGAGGACACCTGTATCAAAAGGGACAAGGGCAGCGACTTGTGTGTTGAACCTGAAAATAACCAACTGGATGGGTCTTTCGCTCACTGAATCACCAAGTGTTTAAACTCATTCTCCTAGTTCTAATCCTATCTCTAGTTCTACAGAAGCTGACAGACATCCTATACCAATCCTATACCATTTGCCATGTGTGTATCTGAGGGAAATTAGAAAGATTGAAGCAAAAATTGAAAACCATAAATTTGACCTACAGATTAGAGTTACTAAAAGACCCACTGACAGACTATCCACAATTGATGATTAGCTTGATGGAAAAAAAAAACGTTTCTGATAAAGAATGTTTTCTAAATCCTTCATGAATTTCCTCATAATAAGGTTCATAAGCTTGAGTAGAGCATTTATTGAATTGGCAGTGGGAGGGGGAGGACATCAATTCTCGTCATGCAGCTTTTTAGTTTTGCAGATCTACAGCTCTGCTTTTCTCACAGTAATCAGCGGGAGAGGAGCCAGGCTGCCTCTTTCGAAGGCTGGAGAGAGACGATGACTCACGGGTCTGCTTTTAGCTGCTCAGATTAGAACCATTAAAAAGATCCCCAAGAGGAGAAAGCTTTTGTCTTGAGTGAAGCTTGTGTGACAGGAGCCGCTTCCCACAGAGTGAGGTGTCCACGGAAACAGAGCGACCCAACCCAAGTCTCACCTGCATTCATGAATCCTCCAGAGGTCCACGCAGGTGAAGGGGGGGCTGCACTGATTCCTTCTGCAGGAGTCGGAGGAGCACCCCAGAGACACCCCTTGAGAGCTGACCAGGGTCACGCCCTCCCTGCTCTGGCTGTCCAGGGGTACGTAACGGCTGTTCAACCTCAGGTCCTTCATGCAACCTAGAATGAAGACAGAGAGCTGACATTATGCACATTATGCAGATACATCCACAAGCTAATATGGACTCATAGTCTAAATCCCACACACATATACACACAGGCACATATACAAATATGAATGCTCACACAGGAATATATACAAGCACACATATAAATATCTAAACACAGACAAACACAGAAGCCCAAACACACTGTACAGATTGATAATCAAGTTGCTTACTATCAAAACCCTACTCCTCACAAATGGTTTGTGGACCAGTGTAAGAATTGAAATGCATGGGCCCAAGTCACCATAACAATTATTACTCCAAATGCCTGTTTTATACTCACTCTCACTTGTGCTTGTATTTATTTATCAACCGCTATAAACATTCTTAAAATGTTTCTCGGGGTACTAATTACGATGTGCTTCAATAGCTTGTTGAGGCATTAAAGTCACAAGGAAATAAGTTTGGCAAGTCCACTGAGGTAATGAATACTGTGTTATGTCAGCTACTGCCTCCCAGCAAGGCAGCGACATATCAGCAAAGTCAGAAGCACCTGGACATCACTAGGATATAGACACATGGATTTGTGACCTTTCCCAACAAACCCCCTAATCCACAACATCTGCTGCCTCATTATTACTGAGGGTAAAATTCCCAAAGAGCCATGGCCCCCTATTGAAGTTGTACTGGTCATGATCAAAAATTTTTTTTCATCACCCAAATTATGTTGTTCTTTTTTTTCCAAAAACGAGATCATTCTGTGCTTCTACACATGCTCTAACACAGTGCTAATGACCAACAATGAATATCTGACAGTGATGTGTTAGTTGGTAAGTACATAAATCTAACCTTTTCCTTAATCTCACATGCAGCATATGAAAATAATCTCTCTCTCTCTCTCTCTCTATATATATATATGTGTGTGTGTGTGTGTGTGTGTGTGTGTGTGTGTGTGTGTGTGTGTGTGTGTGTGTGTGTGTGTGTGTGTGTGTACAAAATAAACATAGACAGTAAGGTTTATTTTATACTCAAGTTTATGGGAAATCCATACTCATATTCAAATGCTGAAGGTCTCTCGCAGAGGTGTTTATAAATCAAAGGCTGTCATTCTTCAAAAGTTGGCTCAAATATTCCAGGATATACTCTTAGCCAGTATAAACTATAATATTGATTGTCCACAAAGTGGAGTGTGTGGGGGTGGCCTATCACATGTATAAGTATAAATGAAAGACAGTTACAGTAGTAGTAGTAGTTATAGCAGTAATAGTGGTGGTAGTTTTATTAGTGGTAGTTGTATTTACAGGGCAAAAACTTGGCAGAAATCCACTGGTGGGTTTATATGTATTTTTATTTATGTAATTACAGTCTGAAGGATGCCTCAAGCTCACTACTTTCACAAGTTTCAGCACCGAGGGAGAATCCCTTGGGTCTCTTGAACTCAATGAGGTGCAAACACTTGATATACTATATAGATAAAAATCCATTTACAAGGAGTAAAACCCCATAGACCTCAATGGCACATAACTCCATTTTAACAAAATTGGAAAACATAATTCCTTAATCGTCATTAAAATTGCCAAGGACATTATATAATGAAATCTGTCATGGTTAAATTGTCACCTTGGCTCATACCAAAAACTATTATGTTGGACATTCAAAATGCTTATGTACATTTTTATATGGTTTATAGGTCCTTAAAGTACAAGGTAAATAGCCTTATGTTTCAAGTAGCATGTAGTAGATGTTTACAGTAGCCTCAGCATCACATTGCAGATTATTTCATATGTTCATTTTGTAGAACCATACTTTTTTTAAGGCTATGTTTTGGCATTTTTCCAATTTATTTGACGGTTATGGTTGGGGACGGACGGGGGGTGTGTGTGTGTGTGGGGGGTTGGACATGCAGTGGCTGGATTTGATTTTGGCCTGGGCTGCTGCAGTAGGGCCTCGGCCCTGTGTGGTGTGCACTCTGCTGGTTGTGCTACTGGGACACCCCTTGTAGAACCATAATTTGTTGTTTCTTTTAAATTACAAGCTTTGCAAGTAAAAATCTTGTATCGCTCAGGAGCTCCAAACTGCAGGTAATCAACTAGCTAGTCAAGCATCATTATTGCTGTCATGTTGTCATATCAATCATCACCAAACTAACCAGTGAAATGAGAGGCAAAGCATTCCATAGAGCATCTACACTGTCCTCACTTTCATTTTTTCAGCCCTGTGCCTTGTCCTTGATCACTTTCTTGTATCTCCTTTCTGGCTCAGATTACATTCTTTCAGAATGTGACTTTATGTGCATAATTATGTATAGAATAACTTGTGTGTTGAAGTTTTCAAAAATTCTGTGAAGATAAAAAAGCTCCTTTGATAATTGCTGTCACTGAAGATAAAAATGAATGCTTGCATTTTATTTCGAGCCAAAGTTAAAGACAAACACTGAATGAATCCAGGCCTTTGTCTTAGTGTATAGTCCAACACATGCACCCATACACACACACGCACACACGCTGCACACACACACAATAGAATAACTGTTATTTCTCTTGTTGAGAAAATGCAATTATAGGCCATTTAATAAAGGCACACAATGTTCGTCTCTGCCTCAGGCAAATCTGTAGAGCTGTTCTTGTTTTGCGCAGGGAGTTTTCCCTCATCCTCTGGCGTCTCTGTCTTTCAGGCGAGAGATGTTCATGCTACATGTCAGCATGCAGAATCTCACTAGAGGGACCCGGAGAGTCATCACTCTTTATTTGTTTTGGGCACCACATGCCAATCTTCCTTGGGGCCATAATATATCTTACGCACTGAAGGAGCGTTTATGGGACCCATTAAATTAATCATATTTTTTAATAATTGAGTATGCAACACAATACTGCATGATGAAGTGAAAAGAGATTTATATTGGAAACAAAGTTTTGTCTCTGGTCTGTCTTTCTGATTATTCCTCAGACTCTCTCTCCCTCTTTCTTTCTCACTCTCCCTGTCTCTCTGTCAAATCCTTTCCCATGATGCACTGCCATGCTCCAGGCTGGTGTGTGGTACCTTGGAAGCTTTTGTTGTGGATGGAGGGCAGGGTGTTCCCAAGCATCACCACCGTGGGGTCGATGATGATCTCACGACTCCGCCCAGGTGCGGCCGTTACCTCTCTCCGACCCCCTCCACCATTCACCCGCAGGGTGACCTCGTTGTCGTGGCGATCCAGGTGTACCTCGTGCCACTCCCCGTCATCCAAGCGGTGGGAGGGCAGCGTCAGGCTAAAGTCTCCGTCGCCAAGGTTGTAAAAAACGGCCAGCAGGCCCTGGACCATCTGAGCAAGAAACAGAGGGGTAGAGTACGTCACAGAGCTGTAGGCGGCTGTCTGCCATGGCGTCCGTCAGGGACCCAGTGCAAATACAGAGGGCCCTGGAAAACCATAAGCAGCCGCTTCACTGACAGAATTATACATGTGTTCCGTTTAATTGGTAACGTAGGGGGCAGGATAAATTCAATGGGGCTTTTATTTATTCAGCGACTCGTTTCAACTTCTTTTCCCTCCGCCTGGTCATTGAGACGTCAGGCCTCCCTCTCCTTCTTCTGGCCCGCTAAATGAACACACTCTCCCTCTGCCTGTTCCTTTCATCTGCAGCTCTCGTGCTCTCTCTGTGCCCAGGACAGCAGTAAACAAAGACAATGAGCTCCACTGATTTGGCTCCACAAGCCTGGTGAGGCAGAGAGAAGCTGACAGCTGAAAGTTTCTCTGCGCGGATCTGTGTTAATACTCAAGCATCTCGATTTATGGATTAAATTGCTGGATGCGGAAGGCGGACGCCGTGCGAGGACAGGATTGCGGGGTTCTATTTTATGATAGTACAGTTTAGAGATGTCAAACAGTGAAGTTTTAAAATCCCGTATCACAGGATTGTTATCACAGTACATTCAGCACCATTTTAAGTACGCACATATATGTACGTAAGCATGTCTGTATGTACAGTAGAACTTCTGTTCTCAGTCCTGAACATAATTGTTTCCTTATTTTCAAACAGGCTACTCTTATTTATTTAACTAACATATACACACCTTAAATACAAGGACCGTAAAATAATTACATCACAAATTGTAATCTGAGAAGCCAAAAGGACATCTCAGATATGGAATGCTAGACAACAAGTGGCCAATTGGCTCAAGCCCAACTGGTAAGAATATGGGTTAATTCAGTTATAACCTCAGTCCTATTGTTATAATGCAGCATTTTCTGGGACCTGCAAGTTTAGTGACATGATCATATGCTGTCTTTGTGTTAAAAAGGGATTTTTTTTCAAGCTTGTGTATATGTAAAAAACAGCTTTTTAAAAAATGTACATGATTCACTAGGAGCAGAATCAAATTAACAAAAATGTTTAAATGTGTGACTAACAGAAGTTAACACTGTGATAATGTACCCAGCGGCAGTCATGTGCTGAAATCTTTACCTTTAACTTTTAGAACCTGAGACAACTGGGTCGCAGTTCATGCCTAAATTGAATGTGTAGGAAATAGAATAGAATAGGAGCAAATAGAATTCCTTGTGGTTAACTGACTCAAATATTTTGTTATTTTCCACCATTGTAAAGCATTTGTGAGCATCAATGAACAAATATCCCAATAAATTAACAAATATCCTGAACTATCATGAGGGCTGTTTTTTCCTCACAAGTTTGTTTTTTTTCTCATGGCTTGCTAATGAAAAATTAATTATATTTGGTACTCAGCTGCAGTGGCATTTTTTTCCCACTGTAAAAGCAATCTTCAGAAGCAAATTGTTTTCTCCTCAAATTAAGGACAAAGGGAAGTGAGTGTAGCACTGCTGGTGTTGTGCAGGGGGATTGTTCCCGGCTCTTTCCCATGGGCATTGCTTTTTTACCCAGCTTTCCGAGCACCCTCTCTGCTAGCTTAGCATCGTGAAAGCAGCGCAATATACACAGTTGTCTTTCCTCTCCTCTTCTAATCCTCCTTTATGTCTCCTTGCTTCCTCTAATCCCACCACATCTCATCCACTATTATTTTCTCCCTCTCTCCCCCTTCCTCTCTTCTTTTCAGTATGAATTTGTTTCATCAGCTCACCATGCACCCATAAGGCCAAAGCATAAACTGTATACCATAAACATGAAATGAAATACAAGCAGTATAGTCAGGACCATTCTTCACACTATCTCTTGATGTCTTTTCTCTCTCTACTTCTCTATTTCTCCAAACATCTCTTTCCCTGTTTCTCTCACAACCTCTCACTCCTTCAGTCTCCTTCTGTTTTCACTCTCCCACTATCTCTATTTATGTCTCTCTCAGCCTCTCGTTCTGTTCATCTCTCCGTCTCTGTTCCTGTTTCTCTCTCTCTCTCTATCTCTCTCTCTTGCTGTCCTTTCATGTTCTCGGCTGACCTCAGTGACATCTACCGCTCTCTGAACAGCGGGCTTGGCGAGAGCTGCATGCCCAAACACCCAGGCATCGCGGGGGGCACTGTGCCAGAGACAGCTCAGCGGACTCCACAGCCCCATTAAAACGTGGCACGACGGGCGTTGCTTTCAAATCACGCCACACCGCTCAGATCAGCAGGTAGTAACATCCTTGGGCCCTTGCAAATGCTTAACTGCCCACACAATGCACAGCAACAGAGCAAACATGATGGCAAAAACCTCCAACAATACATGAGAACAAAAGGGAGCATGTCTCCATGAGGCTGACAAAAAACCTCCACTCGCCACCTCCAACTGGCGGGAGAGATAACAACTGCGCTTGATTCATAAATATCACTGCAAAAGTCGGCTGAAGACGAAGTCTGACAGAAATGATTCAGCTTCACACTCCTGTATTCGCAGTTCAATGAAAAAAAAAAACAAAAAAGGAAAGGAAGTCTTGGGTGCCCCCTGACTACAATTAGATGTGTCAGAATGGGCATGGAAAGGCTTTCAGCTTAACACAAAGGCATGGCTGGGCCCTGGGAGATGGGGGGGTGTGCGAGTGGAGAGGGCGTATCCGTCATAAGGCTCTGAAATGATGGTGCTGTTCTGAACTCACTCCCATCTGAGGCTGTGAGAACGTACTAAGCTCTAAGAGTTGAAGGGTGCAGTAGAGCCGTGATTTAGTCTTTTCTGGAAATACATCACTTATGTAAATAACCGTCTTAAAGGTAAGAGCATGCCCAGGATACTTATTTCAGGGCGCAGATTGATTTTTTTGCATCTGCATTTTCTGAGCATTTTTCATCACCACGGCAAAGCGGAAATAAAATAGGCTGTGGCCTCAAAAACAGCAAAACAAGATTAAAGGTGTGGAAAAGCATCCAGATATGCCACATGGCAAGGCAGGTCTCCTCAACACAATAGCTTCTAACCACTGAATCTCCTACAATCTGCCATTCTAGACACAGTCAGTCCCCTGCATGCTGTCAGTCATAAATACAATCTGCTCTCATGAAAATTGTAAAAAAAAATAAGAGCTGCAATGTGCTATCCAAACATGTAATTCAAAAGAAATGTTTCCCAAATGAATTCCCATCAAGAAAGCAAGAAAGAGCTCTACTTATAGTTACAGAAGCAACGTAGCACTGCTGCTACAAGTAATCAGACTTCCTCGACATGATACTGCTGGAATGTAGAGGTGTCAGAATATAGGAGAACTCCAGTGAGAAAATGGAGAGAGTCAGTTTACCTCTAGGCGCAAGTACTCATTCTGCTCCTTAGACAGCAGGCTGACGATAGTGCTGCCGGGCTTCCGTGTCCGCACCAGAACCTGGACCTGGGTCCCACGGGCCGAGAGTGGGAATGCCAGCTGGAAGTGCACGTGGCTCCGGCCGTCAAAGGAATATTCTGGAACCTCTATTAATCGTCAAGAAGCTAAGATGAATTATGTTTTAATTTTAACGTTTGTTTTGTATTGATGCAAAACTTAGTAAAGGCATTTGCTTCCAACTTTGACTGACAGCAAGTATTCATTTTTTATTTTCAAAGACACAGTTTGGCAAGTTTGGTGAGACTAAAAACTAAAATATCCAAACTGCTCTCATAGAGAAAAGGCATAACACTCTTATTCAACTGTGAGTTAAAGTTAAGGAAAATGTTTGATTGAATCCTAAGTTATTTTTAGCTTGATTTTCTGTCTTTTCAACCACAGTCTATACATAGGCCAGGAACCAATAAATAAATGTCATGACCTTATCAGTACAGTACTATTTTGGGCTACATACCCTGCTCACACTGGTGCCCGCTGTACCCAGGTATACACTGGCAGCTAAAGGAGCCCCACTCGCCATGGCACCACCCACGAGGCCCGCATGATGGGTACCCCATGCTGACACAGTTCCCGTCTGTCATCACGCAACCTGGGGAGCTATTCACTGAGTCTGCAGGAGAGCCCAGGTCATAGATCTGAGAGAGGGACACACAGAGAGATGTCGATTAATGTAGAATTAGAGGTTAGCATTTTTAACATGATTTCATTTTTGAGAATTTTTTAAAATAGTGATTTCAATGCAATGAACAATAGTACTTCTTTAAATTGTGTTGCGATTTCATTTTCAGACTTGTGGAATGTTTACAGTTCCAAGCCAATTGTGTTCTTGAGGCATTCCGAGGTGCTGTACATGTAATCCTCCACTCTGTTATATAGGACAACAGAGAACATATAGCGGTAATTGCAGCACACACAATAAAAATGAAAAGAAATGTCTTGATCCTGACCATACAACTTACAACCTTGAACGCCAGCCTTACATCCCATTCGCTACTGTCTGTTCAGAAAGATGCATACCATCCTGAATACATGAGATATAGGACAAGGAAACCTTCAAGTTCTGTTGTATACTAAGGAATTATAATTCTATTTCTGAATAAGATTCTCCTCTGTGAGGTTTGTGAACTATATGTTTATAACTGGGCACCAAGGAGAGGGTAACAACTAGTTTAATGGGTAATAATGGCCAGATGGATATTTCTGACACTTGTGTTGATTGAAAATTGATTTTGAAAAAGGTAGGTGTTAGAAAAAAAAATGAAACATGTTGCTTGGCTTTAACGGTAGCGGGTATTGGAGAGGGCTACCGCATGATGTGAGATGCTTCAGAAAAGTGGTCGTGAATGTGTGGGATACAGACCAACAGGGTTAAAGTGTGGCCTTTGCTTGCTCTTTGTGTGGAATAAAATGAATAAAACACTTTCCTGTCCAAATCATGTTGGTTTGGATAATTAATAGTAACCTTGCTGTTTTCTCCATTCATGCAAATATTTCTTTTAGCTTACATTTCACACCTATTTGCATCAAAATGCATTTGTTTTCTCTCTGTGAACAGATTTGAGATTTAAAGTCATGCAATTATATAGGAGTTTTCACCCTTCAGTTCTGCAAGCCTTTCCTTATGGGAGTCAAGCGAAGACATTCTACCCTGAACACTTCTTATTTAAACTCTTCAGTAATGATGAGTGGAGCTTCACCCAAAGCAACATTTGTAGCAGGCTAGTGCTACAGAGACACAGAACCAGTTGCATACTTGCCAACCCCGAGAATTTCTTTTCTCTTCAAAGCGGGAATAATTTCACCAATTTTTTTAAAAAAACTCTCTCTTCTAGCTGCAAATGAAAGAGGTGGAAAAACTTCAAAACCAGTTTGCTGTGGAAGTTGGTCAAAGGGCAGTTCCACCAATAGAAGGTGATCATTAACAGCTGTCCCTAGACCAGTGCTTACTGAGAAATTCCCATGCATGGATGCCGTCAGTCACTCAAGCATGTAGATGTGACCATTTGAGTTTGCACAATCATGAAGATACATTTGAACATAAATATTTGTTTAATGCACTATCACTATTGTCCCTAAACTAGAATAAAGCAGACACGAGGGTCTTGGAGCTGGATGTGAATAAGGGGACTCTTCCAATAGAAATGGTCAGTTGGAAGTGTGCAGTAGGGTATCCAATTGTACAGACTTCAGGTTATTTGTGTTGCACAGAGAGGAGAGGAGAGGAGAGGAGAGGAGAGGTGTCATCTAATTCTTCATTGAGATGCACCAATGTGCCCCTGTCAGCCTCCCCAAACCCACAGACAGGGCAAGATGTGATGGGTGGAAAAGAAGCAAGAAGCAGCTTAGGAATAATCAGAAAATAACAAAGTCTAGAAATATCAGCTCCACCTCTACTCCCATCCCCACCCTTACCCCTCCTCCCACTGCACACAGCCGAAGTGGCAAGGAAGGTAATTCACGCCTGAGCAGATGGCGTTAAATTTGCATCATCAGCCCCTGAACCCTTCTCCACAATAGGGGCGCATGAATTTTGCATCACCTCCCAGCCATTTGTTACAAGTGAGGAGATCGGGGGAACATTTTAGTGTCAAATGCCTTTAGCTACAGGACATGACTTGTGTCTTAAGATGTCTTCGGGCTGCCTTGGCTGAGGACAGACGGTTTGTACTGAAGAGGCCACAGAGAATGCTGAAAAAGCTGTGTAGTACTGACAGAGTGCTTTATTCATAACTCATAGCTCATACAGCAGAGCTGAAAGTAGTTTTATGTTTGTTTATCAGAATGTATGACAGTAGCATCACCATGACAGTGGTGAACTTACGGTTGGATTGTACAGTACACATACTGCACCTGTCATAAAAAGTTCTAAAGCTGCGCTTTTGTTTTTGTTCTTGTGATGTAATCTTGTCCTATCACTGAATAAAATGTAATAAAATGAGAGCATGAAATAAATTATTTTATTGTGTATTTCAGGTGGTAACAAGTTTTGTTGAAAATTCATACAGATTGGCAGAAATTTTTAGCAATTTAAAAAGCATGTAGGGACTTAAGATATTTTATATGTGCTAATTGGCCTTGGCTGTCATAGATCAAAACAGGTTTAAACAGACCTTTTTAATCCTCAAACTCAGAGGACTGTAGGTGTGATAATTAGGGTTGGTACCTTGCTGTCCACAATGAGGTTTCGGATGCACCCGTTGAAGTGCTTGTGCTGAAGCTGGGGGTAGACATACGGCAGATTCTCATTGACTCCGCCCAGCTGCAGTACCTGGGTCGTGTTCAGGTGCCTGGAGGGTAACACAAAATGGCGGCTGAGCTATGCTGTCAATCTAACCTTACATGGAGCACCCTTTTATAGATCAACATTACCCAAAGTCAACCAGCCAAATAATAATCAGAAAAACAGCAGCTAAAACATGCTCTCACAAGGGGTAAAGTTAAAGGCAATAAGAACAGTAATGGCATTAGGAGGACAGTAACTTTATGGATGGAGTTAAATGGAAAGAAATTTGAATTTCACAGTCATGGTTGTCAAACTTCCTGGGGTACCCCTGTGTGTGCTGGTTTCTGTCCCAGCCACAGTTGTTGCAATTGTTAATTGTGCTTAATGATACTTTTAATGTCTTTTCTACTTCCAATGAGAGATTATTTACCATCTTAATCCATTTTATGTCAGAAATATCCTTGCATTCCATGAAGAATAAATGATCCATATTTACATCCCAGAGCTTTTAATCAGTGAGATAAATGAATTCTCTCATTTAATTATAGTCATTTCATTATTATGCTGTATTGAAAAAGATGGAATTTTTAAAAATTGATTACATATTGACAGGTGAAATCAGTGGGGTACTAATTTGTGAAAGTGTGGAAATCTGGTTACTGGCACTTAACAAAATGTAGATAATGAAAAATTCTAAAGGCAAAGTAAATGGCAATGAGCCAAACATGCATTATGTTAAAATAAGTGGAAAAGTAAAACATAATGGGAAAATTATCATAGAAATTATATAGACATCGTAAACAACTGTAATTGATAACAAGACTAGATTCAACAAAAACCAGCTCCCCGAGATCTTGTTTGAGAAGCATTGCTTTCAAGGTCAAATGGGGAACAGGGTTGAAAGAAAAAAGTGAGGGGTACAGTGCTTACCTATCTGCATTGGGCGTGACCCCAGTAACCTCACACAAAGAGTGGTCCTCGGTCATCAGCCAGCTGCCCACTCCCTCCATCTCGGTGACGGTGGCGGCAGTGCATCGGTCCAGAGTTAAGCGCACCTCCTACAGAGCATTTTCATTTTCTTATTTTCAAATACTTTTTTATGCTTTGAGTCCCAGCTACAAACATTTCCATCTGTTTCGGGAAGCGTGCTGTAGCATGACCTTTTTACATGGCATTTCATTAGATACTGGAGGAGCACCAGTTGTCAGGGGGGTTGGAGTGATGTGGGTGGGGGCCAGCTGGGGTAGAAAGAAGGGCCTGGGGGGTCAATGAGCCTCAGCACAGTCAGATGGATTGGGATACGTCCCTTTGGAGAGACCCACCTTACTGTCACTCCGAACATCCAGTCTGTGCCACCGTCTGTCCGCCACCCGCACGTTGCTCGGCAACTGCAGCACCAGCGTGCCAGAGCCATGGTTAATCTTCAGGGTGGGCGTTCCGTCAATCAGCTCTGCAGGAAAAGATGTCATCAGGCACTTCCAGAACTTACTCAAGGCCAGTTCTTTGAGAAAGAGTTGAGCAGTTGAAGAGTGGCCTTGAGGAGTTCTGAAATCAGAAAGCCTTAAGAAATCCTTGAGCCTTTTACAGACTTTCACACTGCGATTCCAACTGATGATTTGCACTTTTTTCAGGCACACAAACAAACACACACACACATTTACATATATATAAAAAGATCAAAAAAAGTCAGCTGAGTCATAGTTTACACATACATAAATACACACACACGTGCGCACACACACACACACACACGCCATTTTAGACCTAAATAGAACACGTTAATTAACTCCTGGTCTCATTTTTCCTTTCATGACTGACAAATTAAAAATCAACAAACCAAGGAATTCTCCCAGTGTGCACCACTTGGCATAATATGCATGGTTACATCAGATTATGACACCTGTCTAACACCTACTGTTTCCCCCGAGCGGACCGGAAACTAAATGAAGGAGAGAGACAGAGATGAATAAATGGGCTGATACATAAATAAACAAAGGACTGTTGGTGCAAACGATTTTGTCTCAATATGATTTTCTGTAGACAATAGTTCACATTCATGGCTGCTGCTGGGAAGCACTTCCTGGCCCAAAAGCAACTCACAGGTTTGGACCCCGTCCCCAGTCCTGTAAGCCAAATTGAGTCTGACGTATAAGTACACTCCCGGAGCTGTCTGGCTTAGATTAATCTGGATGTGGTATGTCAGGGCAGCAGGAGGGAGAGATGGAGAGAGGGAGAGAGTGAGGGAAGGGGGGAAAGGGGGAGGGAGATGGAGAAGAGCCCCTGTCAGTCACGGAAGCATGGGTCGACAGACAGGCACCGCGTATCACTCGCTCTAATGCGTTTGGACAAGAGCAGGAATGATGTGTGCTCGGGCTTTCTGAGTGTACAAGCTTCTGCTCTTAATCCGTGCCTGTGGATGTGCCCAAATTTCCCCTCCTCATTCCTTATTCATCCGCCTCCTTTTGACATCGCTGGAGATGAACGCACCAGTCGCGAAAGGGGAAATCCCAAAAGCATTTTCCTTAAATTTGAAAAATTGCTTCTTTCGATGCCTCGAGGCAAAAGACAGACTGACAAAATACGGACTGAATAAATAGTAATACAAAATACTTTTGAGTAAACATAGTCTTTCTTTTGCGCTCGCTCTCTCACTCTTTCTCTGCATGCCTTTAACTAAAGTGTCACATCCAAGATTACAAAAGCCAAATGTGTAACAACATGACAATGACAGACCACCCCCCTCACCCACCCTCACCCACCCCCAAACACCCCCACCCACCCGAACCCCCCCCAGAGCCGCCGGGAAACAAATGGAAAATCAAGCAACTCTACAGCAGTGTTTGAACATCGCTAAAAGCCCAAGAGTCTTGACTGTGAACAGTCGCAGCTGAGGTTGTGTGTGGTTCTTTCATCTCCCTGATGCCTGAACTACAAGGGGCGTTGGTGTGGGCTCGGGTGTTGGTAGCATTTATGTACTACATCCTGCTCAGAAGACCCCCTCATAGTGCAAGACAAGTGATGTGCTGACCTATCCATTCCAGGATATGACAATTCTCCTCTCCTTTAAGAAATGATCAAAGAAATGATTCAGTGAATATTCAACTTAATAAAACAACTTGGTATCAAAAGTAAGCTAATTTGCCCCAGATGAAGCAAACCATGCAGGTGAGGATAACTGTACACAATGATATCTGAGAGCCATCTATGCAAGTATATTTTCCCCATGTCTCCACTGCTGATAGATTTACATTATCCCCATATAGTATTCCATGCAGTCTGTCCAAACAAATCTGTCTGTACCTTTCCAACAGTACATCTGAGGACAAAGCAACCTCATGGAGCTCACTTTGTCCTGTACCAACCTCTAAGTCTCCAGCCCCCAATCTCAATCTTTTCCAGCCACGGGTGTGTGTGTGTGTGTGTGTGTGTGTGTGTGTGTGTGTGTGTGTGTGTGTGTGTGTGTGTGTGTGTGTGTGTGTGTGTGTGTGTGTGTGTGTGTGTGTGTGAGACTCCCAGGGCCCCGGCTGGGTGATTGGGTATGTGGGACCTGATTTCCTAAAGCCAGTTTGTTTAACAGCAACACGGCGGCAGAGTGAGCAACTGGTTATCTGAGAAAACGCATCATGACTGCAAATTAACTTGTTCGTTGTGTCTCTCTTTCTCTCTTCCTCCTCTCTCATGGTGTTTCTGTCTTAGTCTCTATCTCTTTATACCCTCCCTCTCTGTCTCTTTTGCTGCAATCTCTTTCCATATCTCTGTCTCTCCACCCTCTGTCCCCCTTCCCTATCTCTTTTTCTCTCTCTTCCTTCCCCAGTGCATCTCTCCACAGCTTTTTCAAACTCTTGTCCATCATTCTGCTTTTATCATTATCTTTTTCAATTCATTTTTTTGTTTTCCAACTTAAATGATGAATTTACATGACACAGCAATTATCAAACATTATAAACATAAAAAAGCAAACAAAAAAGCAACAGCATTTACTATCAGTAATACAATAGTTATTAACTATGTATATGCATCCTATTACTGTTTATACATGTTAATATGTGTTTTTTGTGGGCATGCACACACACAGACAAATGTGCATGTCTACATACACACACATATAGGTATACATGTGTATATATACTGTATTTTTCTCTATCTATCTATCTCTCTCTCTTTCCCCTAAGCTTTCAGCCTGGCTTTATTTGCCTGACTGTAGTTATCCAATGTTGACGACACATTTTAGCACATGAATATACAAGAGCCCCCATCTCTCCCCTCAGAATAAAACAAGACAAGATCTCTCTTTCTGTCTCACTCTGTGTCTGATCACTCTGTTTCTCTTCATCTTACACATTCTCTGTCTATCCCTATAGATATTTTTCATTACTTTTATTTCTATCTCTTTTCTCTGTCAGTACACACAAATACACTTCAATAACAAAACAGAGGCCTCTGTAAGAACAGTCACATCCAGCATGAGATGCTCCATACTGTCCTCACACTGAGTCAGAGAGTGGGCTTTTACTTGTTAGATTCAGAGGTATGCATTCTTTATATACAGTAGTCTTTTCATGAGGTACACCCACCCTAGGGGTTTTACCCAATACACTGTCAAGGGTTTATTGAGAACTGTCAACCAACCACAAAAACGTCCAGCCAACTGTGGACTTGTGGACAGCAGCAGATCATTGGCACAAGAGGCCAAAACATTTTTGCATGTCTTACGCATGACTTGTGAGTAATATATGGGTCATGGTGAGTCAGTGACTCAGAGCAGTGGTTCTGAAAGAGGCACATGCACATACACAGTTTGTCACACCTTGACACAGATGGGGGATGGCAGCTTATGACTTAACCTAGTTCCTATCAATGGAAAACAAGAGGCTGCCTGAGGATTACAAACACGTGATGGATCCATGATTGTAAAAAAACATCCTGTGGTCTGATGGCAGGTTCTGCTGTTCCAAGCTGATGGGAAAAACAGGATATGGCATGCCCTGAACAGTTCACTCTGTTCTGAGCACAGAAAGGTGCTGACTCACTGTTAAGTAGGGGTACCTAATGAGGTGGCCACTCAGTGTATGTGCACCATAAACACATGTAAGCACACACACACACACACACACACACACACACCTACATCCACACACAAATAGACACACACACGCACACATGCACACACACACACACACACACACACACACACACACACACACACACACTAGTATGCACACCCACACACAAACACACACACACACACATGCACACTCACACACACTTGTGGGGAAACATACATATTCGTATACACTTTAATCCTTAAAAAGTATAAAAATAAAATGTATTTACTTTTGTGCTAGTGTTTAACCTTAATTTCCACCAGAAAGGTCAACAGTAAACTCTGTCCTTTTTCACAGTGATGATGGGGAGAAAAGCAGGTCAAGATTGCCTGGGACTGTGTGGCCAATCAGCTGTAAGAGGAGTGAGGCTAAATTGCAGAGAGCCTAATTAGGGATTTTAGCAAGACACCGGATTTAAAACGCCAACTCGTTTGATAAGTGCCATGGGATTTTTAATTTACAGTGAGTCACATCCAATTATGTGTAATAGATTAAGAGGCAAAAAAATCAACACTCCTTACTTTGGCATCTACACGTACCATTAATAAATATAATAATCAACATTACATAAAATGCTTCTCTACATGAATTCTTATTACCCTTAACAGACAACCTTGCTTTAGCATAGAAAATATAAAATTAAATATAAAATAAGATTTTAACTTTTTCTTCACATAAAATAAAACTGCTTTTAACATACAGCTGTCCCTGGCAAATAAAGATCACAAATGCAGTACATTTTTCAAAATTATACTGTAAAAATTAATCTTGGCAGCATGAGTAAGTGTCAGCAGATGGACTTAGATGGTTAAAAACCATCACGGTGATTAAATATGATATTGTTTCATAAAACATAAGGTCATATCAGGGACATTTTTGAGGGGAAAAAAGTGAATTTATAATTGTGAACCTTCTATTGACCCTTTGAGATGGGATGATGAAAGCATGCAACACAGATAGACAGCAAAGATAACACTGTGAACCAAATGGCAACTCTCAAATGATTAGGGTTCCTGGGAGTGTGACTATGTGGGCTGTAGCTCCGCTTTGAAGATCACATGACTTGTGTACAAGATTTGTTAAATTTTTTAAGGCAGCTTTGCTGATTTGAAAGGGCAAGTCACACCGGAGCATGAGTCTGTCTCTCTCTGCTTTGATTAAAAAGGCGTGAATTCCTCGTGGTGATGAGCTGGGAGCCATTTCACCCCACCCCCCACCCCCTCCCTGTCGTTTGTGTTGTGATCGCGGCCCTGAGGTTGTGTCTGAACTTTACCTATGGCCATGAAGTCCTCGGGGTCCCAAGGCTGCAGCTGGGCCAGTGGTCCGCTGTAGAGAAGCAGGCCGTCAGCGACCTCGGTGATGAACTCCAGGGAGACACGGCTCTCAAAGCACGGCCGCATGGGGGGAAACCAGGCATAGCCGTCGCCGTGGAAACTGTGCTTGGTCTGCTGGCATTCGGGGCCCTCAAACTGAGGGGGACACTGGCATCTATGGCAACAGGAAAAAAAAAAAAACAAAGAAAAAATGGGTGAGAACCTTGTCAGTTAAAGCATGCATCATGTCGCGGGAAGCCTGCTGTGAGTGTCTCACCCCAGGGCGGAGAGTGCGACTCACTGCTTTGCTTGCTCCTGATCATGCAGCTGCAGAAAGAGTGCTTGAGCCCCAACGCCATGACTGTGACCAATTCCATGGGTGAGATTTTACCAAATCAATCCGCAGCCTGCCTGCCGCCAGCCCATAGAAAACAAGATCCCTCTCTCTTATTCACACATTTATAGTATCAAAACAGCATTTTCTCTCTGCCTAATTTTCTGCATTTTTACAAACATTTAGGCAGATCCTTTTGTTGCTTGTAGTAGTGCATAAAAGAAGGAAGGGAGTGACACCAGGATTTTTTTTGGTGTACACAGTGATCAAACATGCAATCTTCAGGTCTGATGATGTTATTTTCCACATAGTTAACCCAGTTAAAATGATAATTAGGATCATACTGTATTCAAGCAAGCAATTAGGCCTGACATAGATCAGCCCTGCAGTATATAATTCTAAATTTCACCCATGCCTGAGCTGAGTGGTCATGTCTGAAGCATATCATACCACTGTGAATAAAAATTCCTGAGGACCTCGGGAAAACATGGTCAAAGATGATTGGTCTGAAATTGTAACACAATGATTTCCAAGGCTCTGGGACTTTATTTTCCAACTGGAGAAGAGTTAGAAGAGTATGGAGGCGTGGGCCAAAAATCTCTATAATGCTTTGAGAGCCTGATCAATCAGTACATGAAGTGTTTGTTTGCAGTCACTGGGCCTCAACCACAAAGCATGCCAAATGAGAAGATCTGATCACAAACTGTACTTTCACACATTTCCATGAACATTTTGGCATTTGAATTTGTTCTTTGGTACAAAAAAGATCCACGTGTGTTTGGAAACACGTGTTAAGGCATATTCACTGAAGAGGATTCTGCTGAGAACACTTCATTCTTTATGCAGTAAATTTAAATGCTTCAGACCTCATATAAACAACAATATGTTAATTACTACATGAGGTTAAATACTACGATTTATCTGCCAATCAGACACCCACAGGGATGATGGGCAGAAAAATGTTAGACTTTCATTACATTTAAACTGCATATTTACACAGCATCCATTTACACAGCATCAAACCTGAATCCCTACGGTGGCAACCAAGTCTACCAACAGTGGTGCCAAAGTGCACCCCTCTGTTTTCCCATTCGGCCTGCTTCTCAAAGAGAAGATAAAAAAGCTGACATTCCACCATTTTTGTGAAGGATCGACGCCCTCCCAGAGCAGACTTGGTAGCCGCTGTGCTGAAAGATAAGCTGGTTCACACTCACGCTGGCAACCACACATGTCTCATTTAACCAGCAGGCCGTGAAAAATCCCCCCCACAGGGAGAGCTCTCTCTCTAACGCCATTGGCCACCTCCAGGGCCTCCCCTATTTGTGTTGGTCATAAGGAACCCTGCCATGGCTGCTCGCACCGTGAGGGGGGATCCTCACAGCGCCCAGATCTATATCTAAGTTCACACCCCGCCGGGCGGGCGCCATCAGCTCCGCCTCAGAGCCCACTCGCGCATCTCACTGTGATCACGACTCTCAGATACCAGCATCCACAGCACAATTAGATCTCCATCTTTATCTTCATCTCAAACACCGCCGTGCCGTACCTGACAACACAAACTGAGTCTACCTGATAACACCAGCTCTCATGTTATTTGTCATTTAGATCATATCATTGAACCGCAGATTCCCGAAAACATGAACAAGCACTTTCCAAAGTTCACATTCTCCTGTATGGTCACGCCATTTCCCCACTTTAATCCTGTTTGTGTATGAAGATGTATGAAGATGTATTCATCGCACACAAATTCAGATGTTTTTAAAGTTATTTTTACAGTTATTTTTCTGTATCTCCAAATTTGGAAGGCTCAGTTGACTTCCTGTATTTGTTCCACTGTATTTTGAATCAACTTACTTGAGTTTGGGAAGAAAGACAGAAACACAAGCTTATATTGATTGCCTTTGCTATGTATTCACTCTGCAGTGCATCAGCTTAGCGAAAACTTCTGAATGCAGGCCTTGCTTCACTTATAGATCTACAGCTCAATGTCACGTTATCTCCATCAACATACATGTTCATTGCTCTCTCATAAACACGTACTCTTCCGTCTCACAAAAACAAATTTCCACATATCTTCCTTGTTTCACACACTGTTTCGCACATTCCTCCCTGAAGTGCATAAATAAGGGTTCTGCTATCTCACAAGTGAAACATTCATCTCAACTCATCTCAACACCATTCCGTGCCTCATGAATTATTGGGCATTAGTGATACCTTACTTGGCCATATTTTTTTTTCTGCACCAGCAACTGTTATAATCATCCACCTGTGTTCTTCCACACCCTCCCCTAGTTCGCTCTGTTTCTCTTCATTCTCCTCATTGTTATTCTTACCTTCTTGCTCTCATTCTCTGCTCCTCTTTTCCCCACTCCCTCTCCTATTCCCCATCTTCCTAATCTCACTAACTTCCCTTCTCCCACTCAATCTCTCCTTCCATCTTCTCTTCCTCCCCCTCTCTAACTCATACCCTCCTTATCTTCCCCCACTTTTTTTCTCTATCTACATGTCTGCTACCCCCCACCATGTTGTCTCTCTTCTTAACTCCCCTTTCCTCTCTCAAACATTGCTCACTCTCTCAACTCTGCTTGTTGTTTCTGTCTCTGTTGCTGTGGTTATGATGCGCTTAGACTGTCTCTCCAGTTTCAATCAGAGCCGTTTGGAGTAGGCCAGCCGTTACCGCTGTCGCAGTGTCTCCGACAGACGGGAAAATGAAAGAGGACGGACTGCGGGATGGTGCGCCCGGACTAGCATGCCATTGCTCTCGTTCTAATAACAACAGACAGTAATCAAAGACACGTTGCTATTTACAAAACAAGCCAAGGAGAGGGAGCCTACGAGACAAGACAGAGCACCCAGGAAGAACAGCAGTCCAATCAGACAAACAAACACAGGGAACTTGGTTGGGTGGGGGTGGGGGGCTGCTTCACTGTCGATCTTTTCGTGCAAAAACCCGGGCCCCAGTGATAAAGTTAAAGCCCTTTATGTACAAATGCTGCATTCGGCTTCCTCTCTGCTATTCCCTGTTCAGCTTCCTGCGCTTTATGTGCGTCACAGTTTATTCTGTGAACAGATACGCATCCTTGATGCTGGAAATAAGCTGAATCTTGTCTCAGAGAAGCAGCTCCGGAAAAGGACCTTTATTGAGACAATGCATCTCCGTCTCTCTGCTTATAGTACTAGCAAAAGTTTCCCAAACCACGGCTTTCCTAACATATACAAGCCAACAGACCAGATATGTTTTTTTGGGGGTGGGGGTTGCCTGCTGTTTGTACTATGATACTATCTATGTCAGGCTACAACCCAATGCACATGAGCAAGGACAATAAATGGATTTGCTTTATTTATGTATGAGTTTAACTTTATATATATATATATATATATATACACACACACACACATACAGCTGAGCACTCGCTCAAAACAAGAACCAGCAGCAGGCTAAACAGAAGTACTGAGAATCGCAATGGAGATAAGGTACCTGAAAATGAATCACAGAGCTTTCTCCGAAATTCAAAGGGCAGCGTACATTTGTGAGCCCCTACCCTTCCCCCATTCTGCTTTAATGACTGTGCGTGAGAGAGATTTCTCCTGAGTCAGGGCAGTAGACAGATAAAAAAAACAAACCAACAACCACAAAATAACCAGACCAATTTATTCCATCAGAGGAGACAAACATAATCTAACAAATGATCCAGTGAGTGCACTCTCTCTCTCTCTTTCTCCTCGCTTCTAACACGTGCATAAAAAGTGTAACTGATAGTGGTAGAGGTGCAGACATTTTTTTCCATTTCTATAAACATTACAATTCATCTTCATGTCACAGTTAACAGGTGGTGGACAAAAATGAAAGCTCTAAGGTAAAGCTAAAGCGCAGAGTCTATCTTAATCTGGAAATATGCTGAAGCATGTTGATATGCTATTGGGCAAGACGTCAATAAACATTGCATTAAGCGTTGTTCTGGAGTACTGTTAAAAATATTTCATGGCAGATTCTGTTGCTGATGAAACATCAACAAGTTCAGCATTCTCGGCACTACCACCATGTCAAGCATGGATCCATCCATCAGTTATCCCAACCTGCTTAAGCCAATCTAGAGTCATGGGGAAAGGGAGCCTATCTCAGCAGTGACTGGGTAAAAGGTAGGGGAACACTCTGGACAGGTCACTGGTCCATCGCAGCACCCCAAAAAGCATCCCTCTTGCAGTGCAATTGATACAGCCTTGCCAGTCATTATTATGGGCTGACAGGCCTCTCCAGTTTCTCTGAGATTCACTTTTCTTAATTGGTTAATGAGCTACATGTTGTAGTTCTGTTTTGCATCTTTGTCATGCATGATTTCCTCAGGTATCCCTGTACCTGTGTGCTACCTGAAAAGGATACCTCTTACAGAATTTTCTTTTTATCACTGGGCTTGAGACTTTGAAAATCATCACAACTCAAACACGCACACACACACACACACACACACACACACACACACACACACACACACACACACACACACACACACACACACACACACACACACACACACACACACACACACACAGATATCTCTGTCCCAGACTGGAACTGGATAAGTGGATGTGAATCTTATTTTTGTGTCTGACTTTATAAATGGTGCTGTTTTATCTTTTCAGAGAGAGGAACATTTATTTTGCGATGGAATCATTGCAAATGCTCCACAATAGCCTTTGTCCTTGCTAACTTTGTGCTTGGTGGGACTCAGAGGTTGCAGACTACTCCTGAGATATCATGAAAGGGAACTATCAGTCTTGAAGTCTGCTGACTCACTGAGCTTGAAGCATGAAATTCTAGTCCAGTCCTGATAATGGTGTACAGGGTGCACTTGTGGTGTTGTTGATGTCAGGTGAATTTAACAGATAATGACACACCACTGTAAGTTTCTGTACAGAGGGAGGCCCATGTTTTTGCAAGGTGAGTCTTCTACTGTATACATTGGGTTTGGATGTTTAAATTGGGTGGGTATTCTACTAAATCCACAATGATTCACTGTGTGTCTTGAAAATTACAGCTGGGGATTAGCCTTTAGTTGGATACACTAAGCATTTTATTTTTTGTACAGCGCAATTGCTTGGCGCATTACATGGATAGTTCGTCCAGCCAAAGACTTAATCCTGGGTTTACTTTCCTGATTTAATTAAAGCGAGAACAATTTGACTTAATAAGTTTTTCCAGAGACAGGGGCTTGGAGTGAATTTCAATCACTGTGGAAGCATATGCGCGGAGGAGATGGAAAGGTTAGGGTTTTGCATATTTGCAGGAGCAAATCATATGCGCGCCTTAAAAAGTAATCCCCAGAACAGCAGTGGCAGATTGTTGCTCGCAGATGCATCCTTTCATAGGATATGAGCTGAGAAACTACAGAGGCACTGCTGTACAACACCTGTGTGTAATCTGGTTTTACAGAGGACTCCATCACAGACGACTCAACAACACAGCCACATAGACACTTCTGTACCAAAGACCTCACACAACTGCTGCTGCTGCACTGCGCTGCGCTGTGTGTATGTGTATGTGTGTGTGTGCGTGTGTGTGTGTGAGTGAATGTCTAAGTACAAAAGTTGCTGTTGCCCCACAAGTATATGAGTGCATTTGTGTGTTTGCATTTAGAATTTTGTGTGTCTGTGTGTTTGTGTATGAGTGTGAGAGTGAATGTCTAAGCACAAAAGTTGCTGTTGCCCCGCAAGTATATGAGTGTATTTGTGTGTTTGCATTTAGAATTTTGTGTGTCTGTGTGTTTGTGTATGAGTGTGAGAGTGAATGTCTAAGCACAAAAGTTGCTGTTGCCCCGCAAGTATATGAGTGTATTTGTGTGTGTGTGTGTATGTGTGTGTACATTTGGAGTTTTGTGTGTGTGTGCATCTGTCTGTGTGTGTGCATGTCTGCATGTGTATGTGTTTGTGGGTGTGTTTCATTTTAACAATATACCAGCTGGTGGGACTAACCAACAAACTGTACTTTTCACATTTATATGTGCTTCTATTATTCACTTTTTGTGTTGACATTTATTTAGCACTGAAAAGAAGTCCACCATTTTCCACGCAAATTCATCTCAGATATAAATCATTTACATCTGAATTTTCTATATTGGTAGCCTTTATAACATTTATATAGCCGCTAACTGCTGATTCTTTAGAACATTACTTTATGGCTTAGGTATTCTTTACATATTTTTGATTCATTACAATCTAATGCACCTTTAATGCCATTCTCTCTATATCACCTGCAGCATTTTGTCTTCCATTTTACCACTACTCCTGAAGCATTTACCTCCACATGTTAAACTCACTACCCACAGAGTCAATTACTAAAACTTACAAAGACTCTGTGTCAGAGGGTGAGGCGTGTGGTGCTGAAATCTGTTGCTCTCTTAATCTACTTACCTATAATCAGCCAGTGGGGCTGTTGCCTGTTTCGCTACTGTGTCAGTGCAACACAGTCGGGAATCAAAATACAGCACGGTCAGGTCTGTGAGACATCAAAGGGCAGGCTCACGAGGTGAAACTGGCAGGCCTGCTAAACTCTGTCCAATTATGAGACAAACCAGGATGAGACGTAGCGAAACAAGCCCATTAATCACTTCTTCTGGTTGACACACAAGCGGTGGGTGACCCGCGTTGTGTGAGAGCATTTTTCAGAGCCTTTTAAGATTCAGTGAGAAGTGTCTTTTTTTCACCAGGTGCTGCAAGATAGAAATACAAATAAATAAGTAAAATGTATACGTTTGCACACAACATTGAAAATGAAGGCCATTGTTTCATTTATATGGTCTCTCTGTATGGATGGACTATCCTATAATCAAATGCTTGCTCGACTCAATCGCACACTCTGCACAATGTGTGCCTTTCTTCTGCCTGCAGCTGTTAGCCCATTCCATCAAAAAAAATAAAAGAAAAAACGTTTCAAAGCATTTCATCATTCCCGCCTGGTTCCGCGTGCTAATCTACTCTTCTATTGGTTTCAATACATGGCCAACCAATAACGGCTTTCCTGTCTCCCACCCTTAGATTGCAATTATACAGTCATGCTTTAATTTGAGGTGGTAAAGCAAAACAGGAACACTTGAAGCATTTAAAACTGATATTGTATAAAGCCGTTCAGTTACACTTCGCTTTCAGCTGTACTCATGCATAAACAAAACCTGTCCTTCTGCTGACTTACTTTAGCTGATCCTTTGATCTTCTCTCCTCCATCCAGTCTCTATCCTGGCCCTTTCATCTCATCTAAGGTCTCTCTCTGGTCTAGACTACTTTGTTGATATCCCTACTCGGTTCCACACTGTACTTTGCAGCTATACAGCCCATCTCTTTGGATTCTTTACAGTGATACTTTCCTTATTTTTATTGGAGCAATTCAGGTTCAACCTTTATGCTGCTCCCTCAATGGAACAGTCAGTCAATTCTGACCCACTACTTGACTTCTCCTTTCCTCAACACACTTGTTAAGATATTTATTATGAAGTGGTGCTGACCATTAAGTCAAGGGTAAGAGTGCTTAGCGGCAGATTGTAAAATCAGGAATGTGGAGCATCCTTGCATCTTGATTCCAATATAGAAACTGCCATATTGTCAATGGAAGTACTTCAAGGGCACCAAGAAACCATCCATCTTACAATAACCATATGCAGGAGGTATTTGTATCAATATGCACTTTGAAAACAATGTGGCTACTTCACTAGTAGGGGCCTAACTAACCCCTGGCTCCTTGATCATGTCAGCCCTCCTGACTGACCCTGATGGTGGTATTTCCACATAAACATGAACATCTAAATTCTAGGATTAAATGAAGTATCATGGACAGAAATCAGAACTGGACAAACATAACAGCCTCAACTGTGACCTGTATTAAGCTGGTAGCTGTTCCTCTTCCCTCCCTATATATGAACCCTACAGAACCTTGGACAGTAGTGTTTCTCACACACAGGTATGCTAATATGTGGCTGATCAGTAATCAGCTCATGTGTCACCTGTTGCCATCATCACACCTGTAATAAAGTCTCTGGACTGTGTCCTGAGGACAGCCATTGATCCAAAGAATCAATCAATACTTTGGGGTTGGATCTAATCAACCCTCAACAGCTACAAATACCTGTCTTTACAGCCACAGTGCGAGCATCTGCTGTTTTCAGGACTGAGAATTGGCAGGTTTTTTTTTGCTTTTCGTGACTGATGAAATAATGTGGGATGAAAACATAAAGTGGTTCATACAGTTTATGTATGTCTTGCTGAATCACCTCCCCGCATGTTGGCAAAGATGGTGGAGGAAAGAGAATATAAAAAGAAGATAGAAATGTCATAATGCTGTAAAATTGTTGTACCATCAACAAAATACTGGATATTGATCCAGATCAGTCTTAGTCTATGAATCTTTAAATCTTTAAAAGAAAATTCCAGCATCTTGAAGGCATTAAGTACCACAATAATCCTGAGAGTATTTTTTTTTATATATATATATATATATATATATATATATATATATATATATATATATATATATATATATATGTATATACATACAGCTAGGTATTTGTCAGTTTTGGAAGAAAGTGTGACGGTGTCAACAAATACATATTGCTGCTAATCCATCAACGTATCCTCTAAAAAATGTCCAAACCTACGTCATGAATAAATGAGAAAGAAAACTGAGGAATAGTAGCAGTGCCAAACCGAACGCAGGCATGACATTTTCCATGGCTACACAAGAATTACTTATCAATTATTTTTAAAAAATATGATTATGTGCATATGACTGAAAGATTTCCCAATTATTTCTATTGAAACTTAAAACTGGAATACAGTGTCCACAGCAAGATTTTTAGTTTTCATGGAGAAAAATTCCAGGTAAACACAGAGAAACTAAAATCCTTGAAACTGTAATCCAATTGATACACAAAACTCTGTTTGTAGCTCACCACTTACAGATGACACACCTGACTCTAATGTACCTTGCTAGATCCAAGTGGCACACCTGATTGCAATTTGAATCACCTGTTGCAGGTGGCACATCTGAATCTAATCTGGCTCATGGGTTACAGGTGACACACCTGAGTGTTATGTAACTCAATGGTCACAAGTGACACACCTGACTCTAATCTAGTTCACCAAATCCAGTTTGCATGCGTAGCTGTAAAAAGGCTCACCTGTACCCACCCTGGCTGTCGGCACAGACTCCACCATTGTGGCAGGGGTTTTGTGGGTAAGAGGAACAGGTCCTGTGCACATGGTCCCTCCCTGGACAGCCACACACAGCAGTGGTGGTCACAGTCACTGACACAAGAGATGTGCTCCCAGAATCCACCACGGTGGGCGTGCCACTGATGGTCAGGTGGTTGGAGCAGCCCCCGCTGGTCCCACAGTCAGCAATGGCACATTCGTCCACATGCACCTGGCTCACATTCACCTGGAGGAAGGACTCCAGCTGAAGACAGAGGGGAGAGAAAGAGGAAGAGAAATAGAGTGAGAGATGAGGGAAAGGGAAGAGGTAGACATTGACAACAGAAATTAAGAGAAAAAGCTGAAGAATTAAAGTGAAGGAGTGAGAGAATTAGAGGGAGATAGAGAAAAGAGAGGGGAAAGGGTTTGCATTTAAAAAGAAAGGAAGAATATGATAGCAGGTGAAAATGGAGAGGTCGATACAAAACATAGAGGATAGAGGAGGGGGAAGGGACAAAGAGACAGACATCACTGTCTCAATCCAATATATAATATATTTTACTTTGAAGGACAACAGGGAGGTTTTTCTGTTATTTAGTCATGCATGTAGATACTTTGGCACCAGAAGATGACTCCTGTCAAATTAATAAAGTCAGTCTGAATCCTTCAGTCCTTAAGAGGCTAAAATTTATGGGAAGGAATGGAGAGGGAGAGTGAGTGAGAAAGAGGGAAAAAAATGCTAAAGGGAAAATATAAATCAGTATGCTGAATGCTAAAGAAAGCATGGAGCAGAAGCAACCTTTATTACAAAGAGGATTTCTCCTGAGCCTGCTGTGACAATACAAACAGGTGAGATCAGTGTGCATGAGAATGTCTACCTCCCCTTTCAGGCACAGTCACAATGGGCCAAAGCAACAGGAAATCCCTTTACACAGATAAAGGGAGAGGCAGAACAGTTTCACACACACACACACACACACACACACACACACACACACACACACACTCACGCATGCACACACATACACACTCTCACACATGCGCACACACACACACACACACACACACACACACACACACACACATGCTTACACGCACACTAACACGCACACACACACACACACACACACACACACACTGCACACACATACACACTCTCACACATGCGCACACACACACACACACACACACACACACACACACACACACACACAGTCAATTCAGCAAAACTCCTAAAGCCTGATAATACAAATTGATTTTATATAGTTTTTTGATTTATGCCACATCTGATGTCACATAGTGACCAACAGCACAGGCATAGCAGATTGAAAATTGTACAGATCTTTGGTCTGGATTGAGAGTATGATTGAAATGGTGACCCTTCCAAATGGGATTAGTGTGAGGATTGTTCTAAAAACTGAACAGGCCCTGCTCATTGGCTGTAACAACTCTGCTGGTGTGGAAAAAGTCAGTCAGTGCACAGTAGTGAGTGAGTGAGTGATTGACTGAGGGAGTGAATGTGTATCTGGATGAGTGTGTGATTGAGTGAATGTGTATATGAATGTGTGTGTTTTTACTGAGCAAGTAAATATCTGTATGAGCAAGTGTATGAGTGAGTGAGTGTGTCTATGAATGAGTTCAACTGACTGAAAGAGTGAGAGCATAAGAGTGTGGGAGAGTTAGCCTAGCTACTTCAATAGGCAAACAATCAGTCAATCAATTCAGAGGAAGAAACAGAATGATGTGATATTTCCAATATCATAACATACATGAACCTTCCTCTGGAAGCTCCTGCACAAAGTCACAGAACACAGAGGGTTCAGTTTCCAGGGTGATTAATGACATTTTCAGTACAGCCTCAAACATAACAAAGTGATCTGTACACTTCAGCACTGGATGACTGCTACACATCTCTACTCGCTGCTGGTGCTGTCACTGCTCGTTCTTGTCTGATTGTACTTACGGCTACAGTGACGGATTTCAACAGAAACATTTCCTTTCTTCTAACTGGCATTTTGGCTGCACTAGAAAGGGAGATACAGATTTTACAAGGATGAGAAGGAAGGCGGGCAGTGTGTGTGTATGTGTGTATGTGTATGTCTGTAGTGTGTGTGTGTGTTTTTGTGTGCACACTGTAGAGATGGGTGCATTTTTGAAAACCCTGAGGGCTACAGCTTTCCGAACACGCTGCTGTGTCAAACGTGGAGCCCTGAGGCTTCCCTGGCTCTCTTGTTCTGCGTCTGACACCGGTGGCCTGGGGCCGTCTCCACTTGTCTCCCCTGACCGTCTGCTCCGCTCAGCGCTCGTCCACTGTGCCGCTCAGCACAGGGCTGTGTCGCGCCTCCCTGTCCCATAAGGGGGCCGTTGAGGCTGAAGGATCCTGACAGGGATGATGAGGGGGAGAGCTGCTGGGCCAGTGGCCATTTCGAGCACTGAAGAGACCTTTTTTTGGAGACTTCCAGACTCCCCTTGCTTTGATCATCTGCCTTCACACAGAAAAATCCTTGGAGCAGCCGCTAAGTCCAGATTCCCTGTGTCACCTTAATATGCAAATCGCCAGCTGAAAAGGTCACAAGCATACTTTTCTGTGAGGTAAATACAGCCAAGACAAGAGAAGCCAACAAAACCCCCTCCCTCTCCCTCTCCTCCCTATCCCATATCCCTGCCCCCATTTGCTTAAAGGTACAAACATCAATTAAGTGCCATTATCAATCTTCAGACTGCCATCTTGGGACTACTCATCAACATTAACCACACGGTCAATGGGAAGGGCATAAAACGCCACCATCCAAAAACATCTGTCTTCGTTCTTTGCTGACAGAGGTGAGAAGAGAGAAGAACAACAACATGACTCCTAACCAAATGCCTTTCCCACACCTTCATGGTTTCATGTAAATAGTTTTTGATATAGCTGCCACACCCACAGGCTGGGACTGTAAACTCCAGCACCGCAGGCAACACTGAGTCATTGAAAACAGAATACTCACTCGCCTACTAGGGATTTTCTCCAAAAATGCAGATCAGGAAGGGAGAGCTTTTTTTTGAAGTACACAAGGAACAAAAACCCCTGGGAGGGTTTCCCTCTCCCCTCCTCTTAAATGGAGTGTATTTTCCAAACCATATTGGATTTAATGGAAGGACCCCAAGCCATCAGGCCTGAAGAAAATATTCAGACTGGAGAAAGCAATGCTTAGCTTGGGTCTCACACCCCAGAAGACACAGGCTCACATCCAACCTCACATCCCCCAGACGTGGTACTCTCTTTCTTTAAGGACACACATGGAATTGCAACAAGAAGTTTGTATTTCATTTTAGTGTTTTATTTTTCACTGAAAATAAATTCATATGTCCCTTTCTTCTGAAATGTAAAGGCTTATGCCCTTAAGAGGACAAAAGGCTGCTCTGATTGAATTGCATATGCCCTTAAAACGGCAGCGCTGCTTTGAACAGTCTTGAGGCTGGGATATTGTTAATGGCTATTTACTAACCAAGTTCATGGAGGACATTAAGGTGAGCTCTGCTCAGATGCTGTGCTCACAGAGGCGCCATGCAGGACTTCAGTGATAGGCAGAGAAACACAGGTATATCTCCTCATTGTTCATCACTTCTGAAAACAGTGAAAAGCAATTCTCCCTAAAAGCTTGTTAGAAGTGAAACTTTTTGATCTGTCTCTCTTTATCACTTCCCCCAATATGGTGTGAAGAAAGACTGATATTTCAGTTGTGCATAACTGCAAAGCAATGGCACCGAGCCACCACCTTTCCAAAAGTTAAACTGTGGAATCAGCCCAGCTGTCTTTATGCCTCAGTCTGGCCTGCAGCGTCAGTCCAGGACAGTGAGAGTAGGACAGCTAAGCCGGCCCCTGGATGCTGGCTCTGCACTCTTCACCATGTAGTTCTCCTCCCTGGTGGTTTTTTTGTTTTACTGCTGCTTTAACACTTCATAGGCAGTGGAGGAGGTGATGGCCCCTTGGGACTGAAAGTGTGGCAGATCCACTTCCTTTGTATCCCAGCTGGCCCCAGGGAGGAAGACGGGGGCAGGGGTGTGGGTTGGAGGAGACAAAGGTTTTGGAATTGTGGGATGGAGTCATAGTTGTGGGTGAGGGTGGGGGGGGGGGGTCTGGATGGTGGTGGTGGGGGAGGGGAGCTAGAGAGATAGAAGAGGCAGAGGTTCTGAATATAGAATGGATGGGTTTGTGTTTAGGTAGTGTTCAGCTTGGCGTTCAGGTCTGACCTCTCTCTTTACCTCCCCTTTACCTCAATCTTTTTTCAAATATCAAGAACACGGAGCGCTTTGAAGCTGTCTGGTGGGTTGATTATGTATAAAAGACACAGTTCTTTGTAACGGAAGATAATCTGTTCCCTCATGTGAGAAATGTATTGCTGAAGTTGTATGAATGTGTGTGTGTGTGTGTGTGTGTGTGTGTGTGTGTGTGTGTGTGTGTGTGTGTGTGTTGTGGGGAGAGGGTAGGTACTGTTTTATGTGCATCAAAAAGCAGCTGCATTGATGGCACTGATTCATAACTCATGTCAAATTGCTTTGCAACATGGAAATACATCTTTGAAGTGCAACCAATAAGGCCACAGTTAAATAGCAATTCTCTCACATACTCAGACAATGTCATGCACAATTCAAATTCCCAGCTGACTGGAGGACCAACCACTAAAGGATAAGCTCATCTGTACATTTAGCTGAGTGGACACATGTACGGATAACATCAAATGCCAACTCCCAATGCATTTGGTTCTACCGTGCTTCAACAATAGAGCCATACTCCTTCTCTACTTCTTTTAGATGTTTACATCCTTACATCTATTCTTAAAACTTTGAACCAGCAGAGATGAGAACCCAACCTGCTTCTCAATCTGCTGCCTACCTTCCACGTGAGAGAACATTGTCTTTCTTTCTCTCTATCTCTCTCTCTCTCTCTGCATGCACACACAGACACATACTTGAATGTGTGCTCATACATACATACATACATACATACATACATACATACATGTTCACACATGCACACAGTCACTGTAGAAAGAAGCAAACACACGTGTGCACACACGCACATGCACAGATATACACACAGACACACAAACACACCTCTAAGTTTACACACATTTTGATGCCATGTCATATTGAGCTGAAATTCAAAACAAGAGCAGTCAGGGAATATTTCCCCTACTAGGGAGAGAGAGGGAGAGAAATAGAGAGTAAGAGAGGGAGAGCATTTTGTCTGATATTTACTGGCATTAGAATTCCAAACATTAATGTCCCCAGCCTTTGCCTTCATCCGAATCCTCTCCACGTTACCAGCCTCCCTCTTTCTGTCTGTGCTGGCGGCGGGCGTGTGGGATCCGAGAGCGCAGACAAGAAAGGCTGACAAAAGAACCCGCCATTTACCTGCCTTCATCCACTGCCGCAAGAGGAAAGCAAAACCCCACCCCAACCCCGAAATAAAAACCCTCTACAAAACAATCAAAGCACAATGGATCACGCAAAAACAGGTGAGGATGTCTGAGCAGGAAAAGGAGGACGGGGAGGAGAATGAAATCAATTGCTTATTATGGTTAAGGCTGTAGCCCAGCCTAAAAGTATGAGAGAGCTCCTCAAGAGCTTAATTATATTATATTATATTATATTATATTATATTATATTATATATATTATATAGGCCTTCAGCACCATGGACAGTGGCAGCCAAGCTGCTTCTCACTCTGTCAGGCCTCCCAACAGACTCTTCACCTTACCCAAGACAGTTCGAGGGACTTGGTGCTAGCTTCGTCTGTATTTTCACTTTGGATTTGTTCATTAGCTCTTCTTTTACACTTTATCACTTAAGAGATTAAAATGGCCTTTTACCACTGCACCCTTCAACTTTCCTTAAGTTATTACTCTATCAACTCAACCTGTCACCATGCCAAAATGATATCACATTACATTAATTTCTTTGGCAGGATGGCATATCCAAACTTACAAGGCCAAGAGCAGCAAGACATAAATAGTGTATGCAAATGTATAGAAATATTTCATTATATAAAGTTGTGTTATGATAAGGAAGGGTTGGAGAGTTTCTGTGGAATTGGGATGGGAGGGGGAAGTCACCAAGTTACCTTCTGTTTGTGCGCAGCCAGGTACCCGTGCAGTTTCTCGGGCTTAACGAAGGGGGCGCCCTTCACATTGAATCGCACGTCCAGCGTCCTCTCCCGCACATCCACTAGGCCGAAGACATTGACATCGTCGAGGCTGACAGCCAGCATCTTGGACAGGAAGTCACGGAACAGCTCGTAGCGGCTCCGCCTGTCACCGCGGCGCTCCAGAAACTCTACTGCTGTGACGTCTGCAGGTACATACAGTCCCTCAGCAGTGGAGCAGTGGCCGTTTCAATTCATTTTTCATTTTCAAATAAACAGGTTTATCTCACAGCACAAAAAACAAAACCATGGCTAAAAACACCTCTTGAAAAATAACACTAAAGAGAGGCAGAGCCATCCATGATGGATATCACAAGGAGAAAAAATAAACCTTTGTGAATCACACATCATCACACTGCTTTACACTGTTTTATAGTACTATAGAACAGCACTGACCTGTCAGCTATACTTTGCAATTCAAACAGTCAGGTCTCTGCAACTGTGTCAGAGCATAATGACAGAAGAAACTTCCTTTTCCATAGAGGAGCAGTCAATTTCCATGACAATTCCCTTTTCATGGTCAAGGTTACAGCAATGGGGTTATATAATACTGTATAATAGTGTTAAATTAGGGTCTGGGGAAGACAGCTCTAGAAGTCTCCTGTTTCAGTTGGCAGTGCAGTGTTGGGTATTGCTGTCAATGACAGTTCTAAGGCAAAGGAAAAAAAACTTTACATGCAGAATGACTTTGCTGAGAGCTGAGACACTTTTAATTGCCTGAATTCCTTCCAATGGCCCATTAGAATCGGGCCCCATCCCCAAGGGAGAAGTGAGCAGACGTAGATCTTTAATGCCGCTGTCCCTCCCCGGTACTTAAATCCCCCAAGCTGGAGCGACAGGTTCCTACTCAAACCACATTCCCAGGGCTATAGAAAACCAGGTAGTCGCAATCATCCCTCCGTTAATGAAGGTGTTATCAGCCCTTCTGATCACAGCCCTTCATTTTTATTTATTCATTTGTTCATTTTTTTAAAAAGACTGAGATCCTTTTATGTCTCCAAGGAAGAGGTCGTGATGTGAGGTTGGTGCTGGATCAAAAGCCTGAGGTAAAGCTGCCCTGTCTTGTTTGATGATGAACAGGATGGGTGACGTGCACCAGCGGTCCTATCCTGGCAGGAGCCTCAGATTCATCTCTGTCCCTTTACAAATGTTGTGTCTCGCCTCAGGTAGCCCCATGCTAACCAGAACTCAGGCCCAGGTGAGGGAAGGGCCAGAATAGCCAAAATAATAAAATACTCAGGTCGACCATTAGGAGAAACCAAGGCTACATAAACAAATGCTAACACAGAGCTTAGAAAAAGTCAGAGAGAGGGAAAAAGGGGAAAAAAGAATGAATGAAAGAAAATGAATGTCAAAGTCGATAAGGATTTGAGAAAGAGTCTGGGATTGACGCAACTCGTACAGTGGTTAAATCCCAACCCCCGACAAATCATTTTTCAATTTCTTTTTTATTGATCCCATAACCAGGGGCTTGAGGGAACGCAAATTGATGTTGCCACTCTTACTTGATTATCTCAACACAAGAGGTTTTTTTTTCCCACCTCCGCCAAACATCGAACGTCAGAGTTTAAAGAAAAACTGTGTGAAGTCAACCAGGTGCTTTGGCTCGGTCGAAACATTTCATGTTTTTCAAATTGTTTGTGCCCCACCCCATCCCTCGTCTATCAGTGCAGACACTTAGAAGCTGAGCTAACCCCAGGCTTGGGTGTTAAACATTGTGTGCATTTTCCAGATGCTCACAGTTCTCACAGCATCACAATCAATCTTACCATGTGAGTGAGGAGGGTTAACAACTGTCCTCTTTTACATCTGCACAGCAGAACTCATACACCTATGCCCTTATTTCCTTTAACATTCATCTCCACACTGGGATTTCAAATGTCAAGACAACTGACTCAAATACCATTAGTAGATCTTTTCTTGTACTATCTTTAAAGAATTGAATTTGCCAAGACTGTCCTGAAAAAGCTGCACAGCTGCAATCATAATACCCAATGCCTATGGAAGGACCTCCCATTATGGCTCCAGGGGACCACAGTGCCCCCCTATGTGTTGCTCTTTGTTTACCCCGTCCCATAACTACTTAAGGTAATTGAGAAAATGCATTTATATTCTCCAACAATTTTTCCAGCCCATTGACATCTGTTTTTTTTTCATACATTCAACACTTAGGACTCATTTATACTCTCTGTACAAATGTACAACATGATTAGCAGCTTATTAGTAGGTTGAAATAGCCATCAGAAAAAACTGGTGTTTGGATGGTGTAAATTAGCCATTGCTATGATTTTGTTCCAAAGTTTCTATTGAATGTTTTTAATGCTTATTGATGAAGGCACAGGTTTAGTTGATGGCATTCATTATTGAGCCACAGTTCCTGACATTTAGCCATGGTTGTGTATCTGAGCAGAGTTGTAATGTGACTTACAGCAATACAACTTAGGGGCAAATGGATCAAAGATGATATTTACTACATTTTGGACCCAGATGTCCAGTTTCCCAGATAAAACCAATCTATCTTCAGTGAGCTAACTGCCTGGAATAAATAGTGAATTAAGAGCATGCAGGAACGGCATGATATTTGCCCATTGACTATCATGTCAGGAGTTGTCTGACACAAAGCGATCCTAATTGTTTTCTCTTTGATTATCATTCTTTCCACAGCATGTAGTAAACAAAATGATGGAAATAGCAAATGACGTATAAATATTTCTTGACTAATAATGCATTAGGCCATTCTTTGCATCCAGGACAAGGCTAGATCATACTAATTATGATGTTTCCTCCCACCCCCCTTCACTACCAACAACACTATTATGTCACTGCTGGGTTAATGTGAACATATATAAACCAACACATGGGAAAAGAAATATGACAATGTGTTTATTCAAATAATATTTGGACTGTAGATGTCTGGCCTTATTCTTGTGTTGGGTGCATGGCTTTCGTATGAATCCTCCAGATGAAAACTTACTCCTGATAAAAGTTGAGATCGGTGTACACCCTGCAGTGCCTTCATGTATGGAAAAGAGTATAAATCCTCATGTAAACTTTATAAATGTAACTAACCATTAGCTAATGGTCTATGTAACAGTTCCATTAGTGAATCAGTGAATCAACATTAAGTCATGTGCCCTTATTGTGAGGTGTATTATTTTGATGTTTAAGAGACAGCCATGACTGAAGGACAAGACAGGAGACAGACAGATGGATGTAGTTAGACAAAAAGACAGCTACTGTATGAATCTCATATCATGGCCAATATAAATAAACAATACCTTACAGCACGATAAAATGAATATATCTACTTTTATTGAATGTTCACCATGAACGTATTTATATTTATTAAGTGTTCAGCATGTACGTATGTATATATTTATTGAATGTTCAGTACCTGCCAGGCGGATTGAGGCTGAGTTGTAGATAGCCTCATCCTGCAGCTCCTTCACACGCACGGTCACCCTGGAGATCACGTCAGGCCATACCCCATCTGACACGCACACCCTGAACTCATAGATTCCCGGTGGGGCACTGTCCTTGATGATCAGAAAGCCTGTCCTTTTGTTCAGGACGAAATTGCTGTGAAAGAGGGAGGGAGGGTCAAAGAGAGAAACAAAAGGAGAGGACAACAAAGTCACCACACTGTCCTCTGAATTAAAACTGACCTACAACCATTCAGGCATCAAAGAAAATAAGTTTCTCTTAGTTAACATTAAAGGCGATTTAGCTGGTGCTTTTTGGTCCATCTGTTAAGTTAAATGCAATTACAGAGACACCAGCGATAAGCACACCAGAGAACAGTGAAGTTTCAGAAATAGATATTTACTCCTCACTTCTTCATTCCTTTAATTCTTTTTATGTTTGCTATAAAGGCTGTAAACGCTGAAGGATAAAAATAATAACCGACCTCCTGGAGTGTGGCGGAGACGAGGAGCGAGGGGAGATGAAGATGGAATGCCTGCTATAGCACTAACAAACCATACAGATTAAACACTGATTTATTCACACTTGCATCTCTCTAAAATAAATAAATAACTTAGTTTTTCCCCTCTTTCTTTCAAAGCCTGCTCGCCTTTCCCTGCAAATCATTAATTAAAGGGAAAAGAGCTTGAACATTAAAAGAGGGAAGCTGGTTTCGAACCCTTGCTCAATCCTGAGTGGTCTTATTGAGTCTTTTTTTTATTTAAAAAAATCCTGTCAGCATTTCAAGTGAAGAACTTTAATGGTGTTGTTTTCACCTTAGGTATGCCATATTGTAGGTAGAGGGAGGTCTTACTTTGGCACATGTCCCTCAAAGGTATATGTCTTATTGTCCCAGTCGTCAGGGTCAGGGGCATACACTTTCCCCAGCACTGTGGTCTGGATCATTCCTGTTTAAGGAGAGATGTGAAACATTGTTTTGGATTTAACAAACACTGGTCTGGATTCAGTCAGTGGACTGGATGTAATTGCATTGGATTCAAACAACATTTATCCACAACTCGATCTCATGAATGCATCCATGTGCTTGATTTTTCTCTAGCACTTAATTGTGAGTCAATAATAGGAGTGAAATGTTGAATTAAACAATGATAGTTTTCCTCTGTCTCTTCTCAGAAGCAGTGAGACCAGCTCAAATTGCTTTTAAGGTGTGAGAAAGTTTATTCTGTCATCAACAACACCCTGTCCGCTTGTTGTCTTTTCTAAGTATAGATCAGTAATCAAGGAGTGGACTCTGAAATGAGACCTCTTGAGACCAACTTGCAAGAGAGCTTTTAAGAACCCATGAACCTCCCAAAAAACATTTACTATCACCTGAGGGCAAAAACCATTTCTGTCACTCAACCAAGAAATGTTTTAGCAAAGTAAAGATGTACCACTTTTACCAATTACCTCTGCAGCTCCCCACTCTGCTGTAATTCAACAAGGAGCATTCTGACCTGAGACTGACACAGCAACACACAAGCAAAACACCAGGATGCTTTTGCAGAAGGCACTTTTATGGACACCTCTGTCAGCAGGGGGGGCCTCACCTCTGTGACTATTGATGTAAATGTTCTTCTCCCCAGCCAGGTGGGCGTGATCATTCTTGTCGCCAATGGTGATGGTGAGAGTGCTGGTGACGGTCTTGCTGGGCTGGCCACTGTCCCTCATGATTATGGGCAGGTGAAACTCCTTCTGTCTCTCACGATCAAAGGTGCGCAGGGCAGTGATGGTTGCCGTGTTGTTGCCGTTGTCCTGCAGGTGGAAGTCGCGGCTGTGTCTATGCTCGGGGGGCACGGCGAAAACAAACGGGGGACCGTTCTCCGGGGAGTCCCGGTCCACTGCATACAGGAGCGTGGAGGTCTGGTTCAGGTGTATGACCTCAGGTCCTGCCGTGTTCTCCCACACCACAGGCATGTAGGTCACCTCGAACTCCGGCCCATTGTCATTGACATCCAGCACGGTGAGCTGCACTGTGGCGCTGCCTGTTTGGGCTGGACTTCCATGATCAGTTGCCAAGACGACCAGATTGTGCAACACCACCGTCTCTCTGTCCAGTGGTTGGGCCACGGTGACCAGACCCGTGTGGTCAATGGAGAATTGGCCTAATGGGTCTGATTCTTCCAAGATGCTGTATTTGATCTCCCGGTTCAACCCAGAGTCAGCATCACTGGCCACCAGCTTGATGACACTGGTGCCGACAGGGACATCCTCAGGCAGAGGTGCAAGCATGTAGAAGTGGGGCACAAAGACAGGGGCATGATCGTTATGGTCCTCCACCTCAATGACACAGTGGATCATACTGGCATAGTCCAGGTCCTCCACCTTGACTGTGAGGTTGAACCACTGTTCAGTGGCCTTCTCATAGTCCAGCCTCTTCTTCAACCGCACCGTGCCACGCTGCTCTTGCCGGTGGCTCACCACATAAAACTTCTGCTCGGGGTCCCCGCCCACAATGCTGAAGGTTAACTGTGCATTCTCGCCCACGTCAGCATCCATAGCTAACAGCTCCAGCACGGCTGAATTGGGCTCACTGTTCTCTGAGATGTGTGCTGTACAGGTGTTCTCGGCAAAGCTGGGGGCATGGTCATTGACATCTGTCACACGGATGGTGGCGGTGCCTGTCCCCACCATGCCCCCACCATCTTTGGCCTCCACCACCAGCAGGTACCGCTCAACCCGCTCCCTGTCCAGCCCGCCCTGTGCCACTGATATAGTGCCCGTGGTGGTGTTGATGCTGAATAGATCTGTGTTGGCCACACTGTGGGCACTACCCACAATCCTGTAGGTGAGCATGGCGTTCTGGCCCACTGTGGGGTCATCCAGGTCAGTGGCAGTCATTTCCATCACTGAGGTGTCAGGAGGTGAGTTCTCTGGGACGTGGCCCTCGCAGCTGTCCGGCATGCAGGTGAACACCGGCGCATTGTCATTGATGTCCCACACATTAATGATGACATCAGTGAAGCCGGTCAGTCCCTCTCCTCCCTCATCCGTGGCCAGCACCACGAACCTCCAAACGGCCCGCTCCTCGCGGTTCAGGGTCTTTTGAGCATAGATCTTCCCCGTTACCTCATCAATGATGAATTCACTCTCGGCTCCTTGACCATGAAGAGAATACCTCAGAGCCTCCTGGTCAGCGTCTTTATCTGGGTCAGTTGCACTTACCTGAGAGATCAAACAGAATAGTTTAAGCATCTTCTCAATACTGGTCACAGGAGCATTCTTACTGTATTTCAGTCACATTTAATTATTGAAGACTTGTGACTTTGAACCATGGGTTTGATTTCCCTACACTCACACCTAACCACTGCAAATTTTCTCAGTGAGGGTAAAACTTTCAGTTCGAACACTTTAAATGATTGTTAAGGACCTACTGCAGCCAAATATATCATTTTTATTTTCTAGTTACACAAAAAGGTAAAAATGACTTGAGGCTTTTCTTTTCATGTTAAATATATGAAAAGCAGCTTTTAAAGTTTAATACCTGAAACCTCAGCATCTGGTAAGTCAAGGAAGTATGAGTGTGATATTATGCGCAGCAACCTTTGCATTTAAGAACTGAATGTTGTACTCAGAAAATCAATAAACACCATATGTTGTTATACCCAAGCACAAAAATTACCTTAAACTTACAACTCTTAAAATCATAAACTTTCTTAGCTACTCAGCATTGTTAAAAATAGCTTTAATTTTCCGTGATAATAAGGAAGTAGCCTTATACAGAATCCCACCATTAGGGTTTTACTTTAGCATAAACTTTAAATTCATCAACAGTAGCTTTACATTTCAAAACATCAACCTCCTGCTACATATATCAGATACCACATGGTCTTTGTATATGAATAGTATGCATGTTAGCAAATGAACAAGACAATACCTTCTTTTACTTAAGACAAAATCTAGGTTGGACTTCGAAACGCAAGTAGGCCAACATTTATATGAACAAACACAGCAAATTGAGCTCACAGTGTAATTTTTTGTTGTTTTTTTTACCTGAAGTTTACAATATGTAGGAAAAAATAATAGATACTACAGGACATTTCCAGGAAAAGCAAAATGGATAAATTAAAACTCTGCAAAACTCTTTGTCTACTCTGTTAATTACAAATTACAAGCCAAATTAGCTCAACATTTCAATTTGATCCATAGCCAACAGACATTTGACCAAGTGGCAATTTCCAGCTGGAACAAGAAATTCCCATGGGTCGGCCTGATTGGCTTGTTGGTTACTAAAATAATAATTCACTGTTGTCCAAGAATTTGTTTGGAAAGCAAGCCAGAGATTACATGAAATGTAGGGAACTAAGAATACTAAAAATACAATTTACCATCATTTCCATCCCAATATGCCATATAATTAATGTCTAAAAGAATTAATCATTTTCTGTTAATGATTTTTTTTTTCATTTGTTGATCTACAGCCCTGACCCATTGAAAACCAGTGCTGAGCAGAAACCCCTGTTGGCGCACCTGCAGGACGAAGACAGGGGAGCCATCCAACTCCTCTGTCACGCTGCCATAATACTCGTTCATGGAGAAAACAGGTGCCTCATCGTTCTTGTTGACCACGTTGACCACCACCGCGGCGTAGTCCTCCCATTTCCCGTCTGATGCCAGGACGTGCAGTCTGTATCTCTTGACCTTCTCGTGGTCTAGAGGCTGAGCCAGGAAGATGGTTCCTACTTCGGGCTCCACGTCAAACGCCCCGCCGGTGTTCCCCGAGGTGATCTGGTAGCGCAGTTTGGCATTGGCGCCTATCACAGAGCAATAAGGTGGAACACAGCATGAATAAAAGATTGTATAACCATGCATCTCTAATCCTCTGAAATCCTCCCTGACAGGCCAGGTAACATCTATAAGGGTCATGCAGCTCTGGTCCTATGGGGCCACAATATCTGCGGGGCCACTGTCACTGACTCCTCAGGGCCAGCAAGAATGTGAAGTGCTCATATGCTCCAATAAGACACTTGACCTTCTAATGTGCAGTATCCTCATTTTGGCCCATCCATTTTGGGAAGCAGCAGAACTCTACAGCCAGCAGAAAAGATCTATAGTCAGCCAGGATGAAGCCTGTATTTGTGATATTTTGCCTCACGCACATTGAGTTTTGGTTCTTTAGTGTACAAACATGCAAAGCAAGCAGAACCTGATAGCTGTGCTTTCTTGAGAAACATTAAACAAGCCATTCATTTGGATGTGGAATCACATAAATGTATGCATTGCTTTCTGTCAAAATCAGGACTTCAATCAAAGATCAGAGATGTAATAAAAAATCATTGAACTGTTTTGTATGAATAAAAAATATTTTTTAAAATCCCTCCAAACATTAAAGACCAGCTGAAATTCATTGAATTATAAAAAAAGATAAAGGGGGAATTCTCAATCTAGCTTGAATGGTTTTGTACATTCCAATAATTACTGGCAGAGGTGTTGTGTTAGTCATCAAACAATTCTTTAAAAAGAGAGATCAAATATAAATGATCTCCCTCGTGGTATATCTCTGAGTATATGAAACCTTACAATAACAGACATAAAACATAACTATGATGTTTTTCCTAACACGTGTGCAAACTACTACACTTTGGGTGGGGTGTTGGTGATTGGAGGGGGTATGTTCCCATCTCCATTATCTGTATAGAAATGGAAAGAGATTGGACTTTCTGGGCTCATATGTGCTCCTGGGGTTGAAGTCGTTGCTGCAGCCTGTGTGGATTGTAAAACAAAGGGAAGCAGGGCTGCCTCTTATGCAAATGCCTCTGCTCAGATGATGGAGATAGAGGTTCCATTGCTGTAAACCCAATTTATCAAGGGGTACAAGACTCTCGAGGCGTCCTCTGATTCTTTCCGTCTTACTCCCTCTCTCTCTCTGTCTCTGTCTCGTTCTCTGTGTCTCTCACATGATAAATGGATGATAAAAAGGTACAACTCGCCCAGCTGATAAAAAGTCATTGTTCTGCTGTGCGAGAGGGGACGATCTTGTTGAAAGGGATTTATTGCCTAGTTTTGTGTGTGTGTGTGTGTGTGTGTGTGTGTGTGTGTGTGTGTGTGTGTGTGTGTGTGTGTGTGTGTGTGTGTGTGGAACAGTGGAATTCAAGGGGGTGGGTAACTGGGGGTCTTGGGGGTTTGTCGATCAGATTAGCAAATGAGATGAGGTAGAAGTCATACCCAGACCTATACTTCACCCTCTGGATGGATGACTGCCTCCACAAATCAGCACTATCTATCAACACAAAATCTGAATAGGAGACTTCTAAGCTGTTTTATGTTACTCAAGAGCTACTTAGCTAGCCAGGTCAGCTAAGAGCTTGTGTCTCTGTTTCAGTGACAGCCTGAGGGGATGAGGGGAAGGAGGTTGAGTAGCTAGCCATCTGTAGAGGGCTGACTGAGTGGCCAGATTGATGGAGAGACAGATTGGGAATTTGGCCAGGATACCAGGGTTAACACCACCACTCTTTGCGATAAGAGGTCTGCAGTAACAGGATGTGATAAGAAAATGCTCATCAAATCAATCTTTGCCTTTTAAAGCCCCCGGCTGCCTGGCCTAGAGGGGAGGGTGCCCACACTGATTCAGAGTTCATGTGCTCAGCCTCCAGCCAAGACATACCAAAGACTTGGCACACGCTGCCTCTCCACTTGGCGCTCAGCATTGCAAAGATGTGCATTATGGGTAATTGCCCTGCAAAACATCACAGAAATCCTAAAAAAAATCCTCCTACTCAAGGAGCCTTTTGTGAAATCTATGGGGAACCGGCAGAGAGCATTGCTTCAACCTCATTTTTACCTCATGGGAATCGGGGTTGATCAAATAAGAGTTGCTGTCACCCTTACCCCCACCTTTTCCAAAAATATGTAAAAAAAAAAAAGGTATCTCAGTGACAAACTTTTGCAACTCCGTCTTTCTTCTCTCTGCCACATACCTTCATCCCCGTCGTTAGCGCTGACAGTGACGACGGCAAAGCCGACATCCGCGTCCTCGTCGACGCTGACTTCATAGACGCTCTCGGCGAAGATGGGCTTGTTATCGTTCACATCGCTGATGAAAATGCGCACGTACGCCGTGTCTGTGGGAGCGATAAGCGGGAGATTAAAAACCCTGGCTGATCTTATTCTGTCAGTGCTCTCTCCTCTCTCTCTCTCTCTCTCTCTCTCTCTCTCTCTCTCTCTCTGTCACTCTCTCCCTGTCTCTTTTTCTATCTCTCTTCCTCTCTATTTTTCGTTTCTTAAAGCCATCAGCAGACAGCTGTGAGAAAGAAGCCCCCTGGGCGCGAGAGGAGGTTTGCCCTGATGAAATATGCTGCGTTTGATATGAATATCAAAAAGAACATAATTTGCAATATACTTCTCAAGTTGAGATCAATTATTTAAGCTGGATGTGGAGGGAGTTTACAGTTTAACACTGGGATAACGCCGCCCTGCAGCGAAAATGCAATAACCCAAACTTCCTCACACAAACCCATTTGTAAAAAAGGAAAAAAATGTTAAATGAAACTCTCACTGCTGTGATAATTACAAGTTTTCAGAATAATAGCATTCACCTTTCCTCACTTGCTGTCACTTTGCTATTGTTTTTTTTTTAAAGCAGGATGAGTGGAATTTCACCACGCAGTATAAGTGTTAAGTTTAAATCCGGAAAGCTGATCTGTGTTTATGACCTCTTTTGAAGCAGAGACACTTTTTTTAAACTGAGTTCTCATTTCCGCAGGCCCTCTCCCCGCTCCTCATGAGTGTGATTTCTACCCCAAATGCCCTTTCTGACAACAGGGTACTGTATATTGAGGAACTGGGCCCTCCTACAAAGGGAGAGACAGAAAAGAGAGGCTTGCTAGAAACGCTCCGCAGAATGGGCCAATCGCAGAGAAGCTTGTTTGGTCTCTCTGAAGCTACAGCCAGGCCTCTGTCTTCGCCTTCATCTAACATTTATAAAACCTTCCACTGCAGTACAAAATGTCTTTTTTTCCCAAGACTTTAATATTTGAATAGTATTTGCACTGTCAAAATATCGTAACAAATGAATTAGCCAAGAGAGTATTTTTAATACTCCATGACAATTCCATATGCAAAATGTATTGGACTGAGATTCATTGAGAGAAGCCGACCATATTGTTCATCTGAGGAACTTAAAATAGTCTGGTAAAATGACTTTTTGGGAAAATGTACAGTGATTTTTTTCTTTTTTAAAAAAACCTTGCCTTGAAGCAAATATTGAATGTTTTCCCCACCCAGTGAGAGTTACTAAGATGGCATCGATAGCCTTTTTTTTTGCTTGTCAGAGAATCAGTACCACCCTTTATGGTTCGGTGTTGCCCGACTGCCTCTAGAAGTCTTCACTGCAGTATTCAGAAACAGAAGCTCACCAGAGTTAGGCTGACCATTTTTCCCCGGCCGAGCAGACTCCCATCCATCCACAGACTTCACCTCCAGCAGGTAGGATCCTTTCGTCTCCCGGTCAAACACTGCCTCAGTGTAGATAGCCCCCAGTTCTGGATCTATACGAAAGAACTGGTGATCTCCACTGCGGTCCTTCAGCAACGAGTAGGATATCTGGTGGGGGGGGTGTCGATAAATGTAGGGGGGGAGAAATTTGGTGTGGGAGGTGAGTGGGGACAGGACAGGGATCGGGGCATGGGAGGGCACAGGGAATTGGATGTGGGTGTGAGTGTAGGAGGGGGGTGGGGGTTAAACAGAAGATTTCAGGTTCTGTCCAAACTCAGACCAAGCTTGCATTACCAAGCTCATATTTTCAGTGTTTATTAATCAGTAACTCCTCATCCCTGCTATTACCCAAAATAAATCCAGATGGAAACCCTAATTAACTTACAACAGTAGAGGTCTCCATTTTTTTATGGCTAAGAGTCACAGTCAGGAGCTAATTATCAAGTTCATCGTGACTGGATATAAACACCTTTCTACATAGCTGAAAGACTTTATTTTAGCTCATTCTACACAGAGATATCACAAGAGGATTTAGGCTCAGACACTCAAGTGCTCAAGTCAAGTGTACCGATAGAAGCAAACAACACTTAAACATTTGCCAATGGTCGGTTTTGATGATGATTGTGGTGACGATGGTGACGATCAGTGAAGACAACAATATGACAGAAATGTTTCTATGAGGCAATAACAATGAGTAATGTGACATTTTTAATGATGAGATGAACACAGCCTGCTGCAGTCTCCATGCATTTTTACCTTTGGATCAACAGATTCTTACATTTTCCTGCCAAAAATAGGCTCCTTTCAAAAAGCAGATTGATATACATTCAGAGTGCAGGTCTTCCATATGGTTTTGCCTCTCCATATCTTAGCCTTTCAAAAATGCTATTTAAAATGCTATTTGTATTTAATAATTATTAATCATATCATAATAATAATCACCATCATCATCATCATCATAATCATAATGTTTAAGTTTTATATCGGGCAGAACTTATACACGAGGGTAATGAACAGTTTTTCATTCATTCTTAGGCACTAGGGGGAGAAAATGTGTCAGACTAGTTTTACATTTGGCATTTAGCAAGTGCTCTTGTCCAATATGACTTACACAGCTTATATCTGTGTAAGTCATATCAGCTTATATTAATATTGGCAGCAATGTAAGTGAGGTACCTAACTCAGTATGGTTAGAGTCCACTGCCTGGAAACTAGACCTGCATCTTCAGGGTTACAAGCCCAGCTCCCAAACCAATACACCGCATGGCTGACCCTATTATGGGATTGGCTGTGAAGATCTTTGCAAATGTCATGTATTCAAACAGCAGGACCATGCCATGATCAGCCATCTGTACAAATATAAATTCCATGTCTAATGTGCCAGTTGTGATTTGAATTGGTGAGTGTTCTGAATTAATTTCTTATTGGAAAAAAACACATCTTATGGCCACATTGGTTTGTGGCCTCATGTTCATCTATGGGCTGGTTCCAGTAAGGATACAGGAATTGTATGAAATCAGGCAATGTTATGGGTAAGTTATGTGAGAACAAGATCAGAATGATACGCTTTCAAACATTCTAGCCTAGTAACCTTCAAAAGAAAAGAAGAATGTAAAAAACAGATTTATTTCCCACAATCAAAATCAATAAAAGAGCACTCAGAGCTTCAACAAAGCATAAGGAGAGAGGTGATGATTGGACTGGTTCTGTATAACCTCAAATAAGCTTTACAGTAAAAACACATTGTGTCAATAAACCTTATCCTACCCACTGAGAATGACAATGAAGACTGCTCAGGTAGGTTAAATAATAGCCAAGGCTTAAAATCCTTTTAAGGATTGAGTTGTTAACATCCATAAGTGCCTCAGTCTAAGTGAGGGATTGTGTGGCATGTATTATAATGGATAAGTGTCACTTCACACTGCACAGAGCAAAGACATGTGGTCATTGGTGTGAGTCATGCACTCAGCAGCTGGGAGTCTGAGTCTCTGCCCTGTCATGACAGGCTATGGCTGGGGATCCACATTCATGATGCTGCAACTGGCTCAGAGTAGCCAGGGAAAAACAGTGGGCAAGCCAGTTAAATTCATCAACATCACTGCTCTCTAGTGACCTCCCCTGGCTCTCTGTGCACCCACGGGTTCATGAGATGCACATGTTATGAATCCATATTCCTGCAATGGTTTAGGCAACATGTGACTGAGGTTGCCTTTGCAGTGTGAAGAATAGGAAAGGATGGTTGCCCCATGAATTGGTATGTGTCACATGTGCGGTCTCTACCTCCTGAATCTGTGGGGGAGGCCGATAGCACAGCTCAGTGTGGGAAGTTCATGTGGGAAAATTTAGAAGAAGAAGAAGAAGGTGTTTAAGGATGAAAAGAATCAACACAGAGAAAATCATATATAAGAAATACAGTTATACATAGCTATTTAAAGAGTTAATATTTGTTCTTCAGTGCAAACAGTGTGTATGTACAGTATATGCCTTGAAAGGCAAACTGTAGAACTTTTACTCTGTTTTTTATAGAATGTCCATTGTTTCTCAAAGGCCTCTGTCAAAGACAATACCACCAATCAACACCTTTCCCCTTTGAACAATAATAGTAAGGGGTTACGTTTAAATAGCACTTCATCTTAAAACAAAAGCACTTTACAGGGAATCGAGGAAACTCAGCTCAACCATCATCAATGTATAACACTAACCTACCAACCTGGGTTATGCACAGCAGCCATTTTGTTAAGACACAGATCATCTTGATTAGGGAAGTAGGGAAGCTCTGAGTCAGTTACACAAGGGGGATGATTAGATGGTCAATGGTGTGACCAGCTCTGCAGGTCAGTCCTGCCATGGCCAAGACACATCACAGACCACAGAGCACATCAGTGCAATGGAGCCCAACACTTTAGTAGGATGAGTCACTCAGCACTCTCCCCGCCAGCATTCCTGTCCATGTGCTCAGGTGAGGCAGTTTTACATCAGGCAAACTGCGTGGAGGCTGTGAAATGGAACTGCTTAAAACCTCTGGAGACTGCAGCAACGGGTAATGGGCTCTCTCCAACCATATCCGCAGCATCAAATCAAATTTAAGTGAATGCTTCTCTGTTAAACAGGATGTAATAACATTTCAGGACTGTGTGCAAGACCAAACAGATACAGCAACAGCAGGTGCTTATAACTGGGCATGCAGGATTTGCACCAAGTGCCCATATGGGGCCTTTGATGCAGTAGTAAAGGGTTGTGCCATAGGTATAAGTAAGGACATAACAGAATTTAGACCACCATGTTCAGCAGTTAGACATGGGGCATTAGCCTGTTCCGACTCTTGGTCGTGGGTCATGAAACAAATATAACCTATTTCTCTGAGACCATTAACTGGCCCACACCTACACCCACAGAAGCAATACTGAAACACAAGAAACACAGCGAAACAGACCGCTATCCCCACTAATGCTCACAGGACTAAACCCCAGACCGTAGCCATAGACATAAGGCTTGAAACTGTGCACATTCTCACAAAACTGTGTCTCAGAACTGACAGCATCGTTATACCCCTGGCCATCAACACGCACTGAATAAACCACTTCAAAGAACACCTGAGAGACAGGAGATTGATTACATCTTCTCATGATCTGTGAGACCAGGTATTGACCACATTCATACAAAGTATGAGACCAAGTACTGACCACATCCACACAATCTGTGAGACCAGGTACTGACCACATTCATACAAAGTATGAGACTAAGTACTGACCACATCCACACAGTCTGTGAGACCAGGTACTGACCACATTCATACAAAGTATGAGACTAAGTACTGACCACATCCACACAATCTGTGAGACCAGGTACTGACCACATTCATACAAAGTATGAGACTAAGTACTGACCACATCCACACAGTCTGTGAGACCAGGTACTGACCACATTCACACAATCTGTGAGACCAGGTACTGACCACATTCATACAATCTGTGAGACCAGGTACTGACCACATCCACACAATCTGTGAGACCATGGACTGACCACATTCACAATCTGTGAGACTAAGTACTGACCACATTCATACAAAGTATGAGACTAAGTACTGACCACATCCACACAATCTGTGAGACCAGGTACTGACCACATTCATACAAAGTATGAGACTAAGTACTGACCACATCCACACAGTCTGTGAGACCAGGTACTGACCACATTCATACAACCTGTGAGACCAGGTACTGACCACATTCATACAATCTGTGAGACCAGGTACTGACCACATCCACACAATCTGTGAGACCAGGTACTGACCACATTCATACAACCTGTGAGACCAGGTACTGACCACATCCACACAATCTGTGAGACCAGGTACTGACCACATTCATACAATCTGTGAGACCAGGTACTGACCACATCCATACAACCTGTGAGACCAGGTACTGACCACATTCATACAACCTGTGAGACCAGGTACTGACCACATTCATACAACCTGTGAGACCAGGTACTGACCACATTCACAAATTATTATCTGAGAGCAGATACTGACCTTCCCGTTGAGGCCCAGGTCCAGATCATTGGAGGACACCTGGAGAACGAAGGTTCCAGCTTCTGCTCCCTCTGTCACAGCAGCCTCATAGATGGAGGAAGTGAAGAACGGCACGTTGTCATTAACGTCTGTGGGACCAAGGACAATATTTTGTTTATGCTTTAATGAAGAACAGAATGATTAGACTCAATCATAGACTGAATCACAGAATGATTATAATTGCATTACTGTAACTTGTAAAACTTGTACTTGTTAAATTGCACAAGTATACCTTATGGAAAATGTGTCTGATGCATCTGTAAGTTGTTGTTTGTGTGTATGTATGTTTTTATGTCATACATGTGTATATTGTAGCAATTGCTCTATAACATCCATGATTATGCAACAATGGATGCTCCCTGGGGGGGAGTGGGTGGAATAATTCCTGGCTGTTTGAAAATGGATGCAAAAGAATAACATGTACCTTCATTAATAATAAAAGTCTTACTTCCACAGTTATTTTTTCCCTCTTACCCTTGAGTGAAGCAAGAGCGCTCTTTTTATAAAATATATAAGGAACAGAAGCATATTGTTTTTGTTTCCCCCGTAAATATCATGTGAATGACTATTGTTTAGACAGGTGCAGGATGAGACTTTTGAAGAAAAGTGGCTGGAGAGAGGCAACTAGCCAGGGGAAAATACAATGCTTTTGGTTGCAAGGGGGTAGGGTGAGGGTGGAGATTTAGAAAAAAACCTACAGAGCAGGCCCAATTACAGCCGGTATACAGTTCGCCTGCCACTTCTTTTATACATGTGGCAGGTCACACACAGAAGGGTCTGAAAGTGGGGAGGGAAAGCACTTTAGTTGAAAAACACAGTGCTAGTTGTGTAATGATGCCGATACACATTCATTGCTAAATTGAGGTCAGGCTTTGTTCTCATTTAACTCAAGTAAGACCTACTTACTGCAGAGACCTAATGGAAATGCCATGTCTGCTTTACCACAAATGGTTGCTGGTAATAGGGGCAGGAGACTTAGGTGTGGTGAGAGTGGGAGGGGTGAGAACAGCGCGGGGCATGCAGGTGTACCTGTGACATTGACGTAGACCGTGGTGAATGCTGCCAGGGGGACGGCAGCCACATTTTGGGCCCGGACCCTTAGCACGAAGTGGCGGGTTGCCTCGTAGTCCAGTGGTTCAGCCACGAGGATGGAAGCGGAGCCGTCTTCACGGTTGGGTGTCAGGTAGAAACGCACCGGCATATTGGTCTCGGGCACCATCCCGTCCTCTAGGTTATAGGTCACTCTGGGGTCACCCAATGGGGATGTGGCCTTGATAGTCTGAGATGTCAAAATCACACGGGAAGTGTTGGTTTTTCAGAAGCCCAGGTGACACCACACTTTAAAAACATCCACTTGCTAAAACCATGAAGATAACCTTTCCCCAACCAGCTGAAAACAAATCTGAAGCTTCAAAAAAGTTATCTCACAATTACATAAAAACCCTGAAACAATGGCAAATGCAAACAAACAACTAAAACAGACGAGATTCTTTGGCTCTGATCAACCGGCTCACAGTCACGCTACATGTAATTGTGCATTATTACCCATAATTACTACTAATACTTCTCTTGATCATGTTCTCATATTCATATCATATCAGATCATATTATATCATATTGAATTTTAATTGTTGTGTTGCATCTCTAAACATCTATAACAGTTCCTGTATTTTAACACAAGTAGTTTTAGAATGTGGTGTACTGATAAGCAGAAACCAAAGTTATAGACAGTGGTTTCCAGCAACAGCCAGTTTCTACCAAAGGTTGAGGCTTGCTTGTATTGTAAACAATTAAGTTTGGAAGCTCACATTCCATTATTTCACAATGGAATTTATAATATGGTTATGGTAAAACAGGCCGAGGCTGTCCTTCAAACATTATTTTCTATTCTAGCTGCAATATTGCAACATAATGTTCATAGCTGATATTTTGCAAATTAATGCTTCTTTTCTACACATTCACAACTTGCAGAAACACAAGTCCAAAACTGAAATGACCACTATTTTTATGAATCATGAGTACAGTGTAACAATGAATTTATACATTGTACACTGTTTATACCTCAGTAATTACACTGTGCTTACACGGGTATTATTTTCACTGTAAGGTCAATGATAAGTGGAACTAGGCAATATCTGAAGATTTTGTATTGGATTTTTTTGTTCTGAGTAAGGAATGTAGGCAGTAAAATAATCAATAAAATAATCAAGGCAACTGATACAGCAGTCATTCACTTGCCTTACCATCTCTAAACCTAAGCAGTATTTTTTTGCAACAATATGGAGAACTAATCAAGAATATTGCATCCTTCCATGTTTTGGAGTGTGTATACATGACTTAAATTGAATGTGGGTGTACACACAGCAAATACAATATGTTATAATCACTCCTGACAATCACATACTGAGCAATTTCACTACATGCATCAAATCTTATACATTCAGTGAGCATTCAGTCAACCACATTACCGCCTCATGGCAGGGGAAGGTAAATATTTATATTTCAAATCAATTAGAGTTGAGCTACATTGCAGCTTCATGTTGCATTAAAACCATTTATATTTCAGATCAATTAGTAAACTAAATTTCAAGTGCTAATCTGGCAAAACATCATCAATACTAAACATGGCATAATTGCTTTGGAGTCCGGAAGCTGAGAATACCAACAATTAAAGAAAGCAATTGGATGGAGGGCAGCAATGACAGGCCAGGGTTCAAAGGTTGGGGGGTTGGTCTGGAGTACAGTTGTGAAAGAGACAAATGCAAGAACAGAGGTGAGAATACCATACCCCCAAACCCAAGGTTCTGCCAGAAGTATTTCGGAGATAATCCCCACTGAGAGTGAGGGAGACAGTTTCCCTGTGCAACCGATCAGCTCCCCTTTACCAAGTCTGTCTCATGATTAGCACTGGGAGCAGCACTGCACTCGGACTCAATGGAGCTTGACAAGCATCGTACCTGTGGATTTGTGTTCCCTGTTACCGTGCTTCTTTATTTCTTACCCAGCGCAGGACTAAAACGTCTTTCCCATGTTCCTAACCTGAGTCGTTTTTCAACAGGCAGAGTGTTGACAGGAATACTAGTAGTTGAAATGACTACCATCTCATACATACACATATGAACATATACTGTACACCCATGCCCCCCTCGAAGATTCAATGACAGACGTAGTGGTGTCAGAAGTGGAATTATTGTCACTCCTGGAGCGACTCAGCAGGCAGAATATGACTGGATATTATAATGTACAATTTAAGAGCGACTAATGACACAGTAGAGTACATGAAGTCGAGGAGAGGACGTAATGTCCTGCAATTCTGAAGCCCTGAGTGCTCTAACGCTTCCTCTCCTTGCACTAACATGCTAACTTGATTCCCTGGGGAGAATTGCTTCTATAATTGAAGACAGGAGAGGGACAACCATGCCTTTACTGTGAAAGCTGAAAATTTAATTACATTTTTTTTTTTGCTCGGTGCTGCTCAGAGATCATAGACAGAACAGCGAGTGCAAAACTGGCTTTGCTACAAGCAACCACAAAATACATTTCAACATAGAGTAGGCCCTACAGGCTGAACTGAAAAGTCTTCAAACACTGCTAGATTTAAAATTGCCTATTTTTAAACAGTTGAACTTTTACTCCAGCAATCCAGTCTGCAATAAATTTGTTCAAATCTGGGTTCATACAGAAATTGTTCATTCCAAAATCAGATTTTATCCTCCGTGCACCAGTTAAAATTTGGAACCAATTTAAGACGCCACAAACATATAGTATGTGCAAATTTGATTGTCAAAAGGAATTTATATATGTATTGTGTCATTTGAAGCAGCGAAGAATAAAAGTAAATGGAATTTAAGGGAATTTTTAAGATAACGCAAATGTGATATCATGCAAAGGGACTGAAATTGCAAATCCAGTTAGCATGACATTACCAGAATAGGGGAGACCCAATGGTCATGTCCAGCCCCACTAAGCCAATCTGCACCATGACTGGTGAACTAGGCAACTCTACATCATAATTTACTGCCCCTCGTTCCTTTCCAAAGGTCTTTTCCCCTGTCTCCCTCATTTTCTATTTTTACACCTTCTCTATAGACCTGCGTAAACTGTAAAACGGTGTGTAAATGCTTGTCACTCGGGTGGAACCTGCAGGGTACGCTCGCTGTGACTTTCCTCTCAGATTTTGTGATAAAAGGGTACAGAGCAGTACCAGTTCCAAGGATCATTACCACACCATTGAAGGGACAATGAGCATGTTTGTCTTCCTATGTGCCTCAACCGTATCCCTTTGAGTGTGTGGGTGGAGCTATTGGGTTTTGGATCTCATGTATGCAACACATTAAAAGCAGCTGATCTAAAAAAAGGGTAGTAATATTTTAAAGCCAGCCCCTCCCCATCACAGGCCATACTCCTAAAATGATACCCACCACAATGGATGTGTCTCTCATGGTGTTCTCAGGGATTACCACATGGTAGCTGTCCTTCTCCCACTGTGGTGGCTGATTCTTCACATTGGTGATGGTGACAGCCAGCTCTACTGTGCTGCTGCGGTTTCCCCCATCTGTGGCCATTATCTCCCGTGTGATGTAAGACCTCTGGAGGGAGTCAGAGTCACACAATACCCTTACCAAGGCCTGCTTTCACAGAAAACAACACTGTTGTCATGGTGTCAGCTGGACCTTTGAGGCCATAGCAACAGTTCCACTGATCTTCAGTCACAGCTTTCATTAGTACTTCTTATACTGAGCACCCTCTCACCTCACACCAAATGGCAAACTATGCCCTAGATACAATCAAATCCATTAAATCTTAAGGCAGAGTGCCACTCCATTTATAATTTGCTTAATTCAGTACTACATTACAAAATGCAACCCATCTGTTCCTTGCAAGCAAAATAAAATGCAAGAGGAAAAATGTGCTTCCTTGTGACATGTTGCTGGATCAACGGGTGGCATTTGTATTAAGTAACACTTTATTAACTTCCAGTAACGCAATTTCGATCGATTCCTGGGGTACGTTTCGCCAAGTCGTAGACACAAATTCTGTTTCTGATATATAATAATGTGTCCTCATTCAACAGAATGTAATGTAAAAGGGCAACTGCAGATAATACATATAACAACAGTATCCCATTATAATGCACTTTGCTTACACAAGGTGTGTCTTTAGTCCCTCATCTGTGAAATAAACTGGATTATGTAAACCCAGCTGAAATAGAAAAGGACTTTGCAATGATACTGACAGGTTATCAGTCTCTCCTGAAATGTGCACATGCAGAATATCAAAATTGAGAAAGAAAAAAAATTCTGGAGGGACTGTGTTAGGAACCATGTCTCACCTGTGAAATGGGCTGGTTGACATAGACCCAGCCTGTGATGGGGTTAACTCTCAGGTATTCGGGCTGTTCGGTGGACATGGAGTAGGTAATGGCTGCATTGGTGCTGTAGTCATCATCATGCGCCGCAACGCGCAGGAAACTGGTGCCAATCATGGTGTCTTCCCGCAGGAAATCTACAACACGTTCAATACACAGCATCAACAAAAAAAGTGCTAACAAACGTGATCACCATGTAGTCTCTGTATATTACGCTAACCTAAAGCACAAATACACCTGCAGTGACTGAAATAAAATAGGTCATGACTAGGACTCACTCAGGGGTAATAGTAGCCCAGCTTGCACTTTAGCGTGTAGAGTCTCCCAAGCAGCCTGAGGTCAGCACAAATTTCAGTTTGCAAATCGGCACTACTGCATTCTGCTGGCAGCAGGACCGTTCTCCCCGTATCTTGCCTTGTTTTAATGAGTGATTGATGTTCGTTAACAACTGATTCTCATCACAGCTGCCCTGTTTCAACCCCCAGTGGACCACTGCCGTGCCAATTTAAAGGTAAGACCAGCTTTTACTGCCTCTAGGACAAATTTGTCTTTGACATTCAAGAATTGCTGTTTATCTCATACATACTCATGCATTTTATATATATATATATATATATATATATATATATATATATATATATATATATATATATATATATATGTTCCTGACATGCATTCTACACAGGTGTATTACATCTTTTCCACACTATACATTCCTTTCCCATCGTATCATTCAACAATTCTTTACTCTTTCATGCGTTCCACACATATATGCATCTCCACTGGTGTATAGTTGAGGTGTAGGCATGTTGCTTGGTGGCTGGGAATTGAAGAGACTTGCTAATTGAACGCAAAACTTCAGTGAAAATACTCAGAAGATAAAGAGGTAAACTGTGCACAGACTGGAAAAACAGCACCATGTTGAACTACCATTCCCCGTCCCTCTATCCTAATTACTCAAAAATAATAATTTACACACTTACTAGAGCACGTACAATGGCTGTTATTTGTTTGTTACAGTGCTACATCTGGTGTTTTGCAATTTATGAACTTGATGATATTGCACTTTTTGATGAACTATGCACTTCCTGTAAGTCACTTTGAATCAAAAGCATCTGCTGAATGACTAAAATGTAAATGAAGTAGTAAAAATATAAGGAATGGGAGGTGCCGGAAACTCACTAAATTAATGCGGAGGAAACAGAAAGGTAGCGTGCAGACTGAGCAATTGATGAAATAAGAAGAAAGGAGATGCAAAAATAAAGCAAAAATATTGAGTTTAATTAACCTTTTCATTTAACAGCAGCACAGAACCCGCTGGCTCAGCAAACCCCCAGGGAACATTCAGCCACTGCACCAGGAGTGCATGGGAGGTTAATTAAACAAAATACTTTGACTTTACTTTTGCATATTCCCTGTTTTTTCACTGATTTCCTAAATCATCTTCAATGAGGTACACTTAGTCAACAGGCACTTAAATGTTTAGGGGTAGGTTTATCAATGTCTTATGGGCTGGCCACCTGTTGATCTGTGAAATGTTGCCTCCACTGCTTTTGCAGTTCAGGGTTAAATGCAAGGATGATAGTTTTTATGCTTTTCCGTGTCAATGCACAGGTAATTAAAGGAGTTCCCAATGTAGGATTGCAAAAATGTGGGATTAAAAAGTAAAATATGCAAATAAGCCATTCAATATGATTTATCAAAGTTAGTACCAATCTGGCTTAATTGATTGCATACATTATTTAGGGAAAGCAGGGGCCTCATTTGTAAAAATGTACTGAGATTTTATCTTGAACTTGATGGTAATATCATTTCTCAAATTTTGTGTAAGCAGAATTTCTAAAAATGAATGTGCGCTCTTATAAAACATCCATCCAACTTCTCTTTCATTTATGTACAACAATTATTCATGAAAGTGTGCACACCTGATTGAGCTTCATGACTCGACCCAGTGACCATCCTCAAACAGCCTCATATGGTACCTTATTATAACTTATTTGGCAGTCTCAAATGCACCCAATAATGCTGTCTTAAAATAATAAGTTGTCTTAAAACAACTTTGTTGATGGTTGTCATATTTCAATAGCTGTATTTCAGTTGCTGCTTTTTGTTGCTGTTTTATTTATCGATGGTAACAAAAAGCAATATTAATTCAATTTTGTGTCTGGAATTTACAAGTTGTCCATGTACTCGAGCGCCTTTCACCTCTGTCTTTATGCATGCAGTAACACAGCACAGCCACAAGGAAATGTTTATATGTCTGGTCATGATTAAGGTTTATAAATACCAGCTATCAATGTTGACTTTTACCTGCTCACATTTTAAAAATTAAATTAGATCATACAGCCATTTTATAAAACAATGAAGCCCAAGATGTAAACTTCATTTAACTACATTGAAATGACAGCTATTATCTGTGTCAGCAGGATAAATCTTCACTCTGTTGGAGATGCCATCAATCTATGTCTTGAGGCCATTCCAAAGCAGATAACTAATAATGGTAATTATAGTGTTGTAAAATAATTTATATTCATCTGAATATCATTTTGTAATAATCATAAACTTGAGTCAGATCAATAACACAACACATTTTATTTCCATCTCTGTCATGGAAAATATGCACTTTTCTTCTTTCGCGCTCCCGAGCCCACAGTGGGCCCAGTGAAGGAGCTGCATGTCCGGCCTGTTCATTCTTCTTTGTTTCTCTCAGTCCAGAGAGTAGAGTAGCCTACAGATATTCATTATTAATTACATCAGTCCTGAAGGTGAGAGAGTGCTGAGTGTTTGTTCATGTGTGTATACATTAATGTTAAAAACTTTCTTGGTGTAGATGCAAGACAATGCTTTGTTGGGTATTGTTATTGCTAGCCTATTTTTAAGTGTCAGAAAGGCCTTTAGGTTATTGTTTTGACAGGAAGTGTGTTCTTCACACACACATGCAACCGCACACAGAATTAAGATATCCCTTCCCTTCAACTACAGCCAAATATTGAAAATGCTGCAATGAAAAATGGGTCACCATCAGATTTTTTTTTTTGGGAATGAAACTCTGCTATCCTATAATCTGCTATGTTAATATAGCTAAATGTGCACTGTGCAGGTGTTTCCATTCATTTACACAATTGCTATCAGTAAATATTCCACTGAATGAAAAATATGCTGGGATGCACTTTTTGCATCCATTATGCTAATTGGTGCTAACTTTAGTAAGCATGCTTCTGAGTGAACATTGCCACCTGAGATTTTGTAAGGGGCTTTTACTGTAGGATTTAATCAGATAAGTGAGTGAGGTGCTGACACAGGGATAGCCAAAATAAAGTGACTTACTAAAAAACCCAACACTTATAACTGATTATCACTTCAAGATGTGTATTGCTTGAATATGAATAATGTTTTAAATGTACCATAGGTACTCGTTCAAGACTAAACAAAATTTGATTTTGTTCACAACTTTTTGATGCTGCCAGTGTGTCTGCATAGTGACTTTGATAAGGGAAAAACAGCAACTTCACAATATGACTGTTAACGCTAATGACACATAGAGTCACAAATTTCACACAAGTTTACTGGTGCTCACACTCATAACGCAGGTTCTCAAACTTCGGGTCGTTGTCATTCTCGTCCAGAATGAGAATGTTTATCTGGCATATCCCGATCAGAGGCTCTGCCGCCTGGTCTGTGGCCGTCACCGTGACGGCGTATTCCCTCTGTCTTTCCCGATCGAATTTCCTGGCTGTGACAATCACACCTGGAAGAGCCAATATTCAATCAATAAAGCCCTGGGCCAGATCCACATTGGCTAATGCACATAGAGAGCCAAGCATCAAACTCAACTCGCTGAGAGCTGTTCCCAATACAGTTTCCCCGTCTTTGATTCACCTTGTCAATTAATTAGCTTTTTGCATCTGCATGAAATATGCTGCCCCATGCTTCTCAATGCACAGTTCATTAGAGCAATGCATCATTCACAAAAATAGCATAAATTGTGACTGGGTGAGCAATGAGACACTGTGCATATACACATCCCTCCAGAAACAAGTCTCCTCGTAGAGTGCAGGGCCATCATACAATGACTGCGTCAACACAAGGATGCAACTCCCTGACAATTGTTCTATAAGAGATTATGCTGTTGGGCTTTCAACACGCTTTCACAGGAATTCTTAAGGTGCTTCTTATAGTCAGCTTGTCGGTTGTCAACAAAAGCAGGCTGAACCTTGTGAAGCACAAACACATATTATGAAGGAATGCAACAATATTCTTCTTTGAAAGTGTGCTCCAGAATAATTCTGTTAAAGTGCTGTCTTTTCAACCCCTCTTTTCAGTGATGACACATTCTGAAAGGATGTGATTACACAGAATTGGATTGAACTTTGGAATTCAGAAAATACATCAAGGTTTGAATTACATAGAAGCCCAGTAAAAAGAGTGATTAACCCCTTCTTCATCAGACTATAGTATCCTTCAGCCTCTGTATACTCAGGTATACAAATATCTCTTCCATTATTTATAAATTTATTGGACAAGCAAGGTATCTTGCATTCTGTTTGCTGTACATGCTGACCACATTACTCATTTATGAAAGTGCATTGGTTACTGAAGCGGAGTACTTTGTTTAAAAGCACAACAAGTGCAATACCTGAGGTTAGCAGCCATACAATTCTCAGAACTGTTTTAATGCCCTAACTGCTCCACACTGCTGCTCTGAACACTACTCCACACTGCTGCTCTGACCACTACCCCACACTGCTGCTAAAACCACAGATACTCTCTGCTATATACTGCACTTCATGCATGCTTTCTGTACCTGTTTCTGGGTTGATGCTGAAGGCAGGGATGGTGCTGTCTTTGTGCATGAACCCATATGTCACCTTCCCATTGGCTCCTTCGTCAGCATCCACTGCATGGACCTGCAGGACAAAGGTCCCTGGGGGCTGGTTCTCAAGCACCGATGCCCTCTCTCTATACTGCTGGCACTGAGAGAGGAGGGAGAAAGAGGAAAGGTTGAATTTCAGTTTTAATCTGAAAAAAGAGAAAAAAAGCATTTTTAAAAAATAGCATGAAAGGAAGAGCATTCGAGAGACTGAGATCAATTAAATTTTAATTGTTGTAATTACACCTGAATTAGAGAGATTTAAATGAATCATTAATCAATGCCCCCTACTGCAGAGAAGTATGGGGTTATATACAGACATATACAAATGGGCTAGCTACCCAATAGAAATCAGTGCCTTCAGGCAGTGTTCTGCAAATATCTACAACGCTCAAAGGGAAACAACTAATAATTCATGCAGGGCAGAATTAGATCTATATCTTTTTAACTGACATAGAAATGAAAGGCTGTAAAGTTCTGCATCTATTTAAGAAATATCTACCCCCATTACAATAATTACAATGTGCTACAATGCCAAGAAATTAGCCCAGCCATTTTCTTCAGCTAACAACACCCAAAAAAACGTATCATTTGTTGGGGCTCTTATACACACACACACACACACACACACACACACACACACACACACACACACACACACACACACACACACACATCTGTGTAAACAGAGTGTAAACAGAGCACACAGAGCAAAATGATAATGAGAGTGCCTTGTCCCAGACTATCTAACCTTGGGTGGAAAATGTGAAAAGACAGGAAAGCACTGACACAGAACGGATTGAGCTTGGCCATAGATGGAAAATATGGGTAAAACCGAGCTGCCCAGATGAGACACATTGTGTTCATTCTCATTTTCAAAAAATGGAAACATAACTATGCAATCAGGAAAAAACGCCAAATTTACAGAGAGCCAAGAGCTCTTAACCAAAATAAAAGAAGTGTGACGTGAAAAAAATCCTCTCAGAGATACAGAAAATTGCTGTGCCGTTTCAGAAAGAGGAAATAATTTGTGACATGGGAGCCACTTCCTAAAATCTGAGGGACAATAGGTATAGAGACAGAAGCATAACACAGGAAAATAAAAGCTTGTTTAGTTTGTCCCATTTGGTGTATAGCATGGAAAATCTAAGACCTAAAAACTAAGAATAGAGATAAAATCGAAGAAGATAAAAGAAAATAGAAACAAAACAGATCTCAGAAAAAATATGACCACACATGCATGTCTATCCATCTTTGGATAGTTAAAAAAAAACCTAAAATTAGCATAAAAGTTGCTGGCTTTGAATGAACTGAAGGTGAATGCAAACTTGACTCTTTAAGCCATTTAAACACTATTGAAACTCCAGGTGAAAATTCTGTTTTGCTGGATTGGACAAGCATACAAAAGAAGCATACCAAGCATGACTTTTAAAAAAACCATTCTTCTATACCAGGAGATATTTTGAAGAATCAATAAAGGGCAGATTTTATATCTTTGGCCAGATTTGAGTTAAAATTCATAAAAAGGAAAAACCAAACAGATGCTAGCAGTCACACACCTTGCATGACCAAGAGCTAAGCCCAGGCAGTAGGGCACTCCATTAAGTAGTCATGATAGCTCCTGCACTAACCCCTTCTAATCAATAACAACCTCAGAGCAGTTTCATTCAAATACAGTGATATCAAAATAACATGATCAAGACAGCATCATCACAAAATAGCATGCAATATAAAAACTACACAACCAATAAGAATTCAAACATGAAAGCACAAGTGCAGACTTGAAAGCTACCAGGCCCATAGGAGACAGCACAAAAAGAAGGATAACCTGAACATGGTGACTGATAAAACTGAAAGACTGAAAAAAGAGAAATAGTTTGATAAAGTACTCAGTGAGCACATCCTGGCCGCTGAGACTAGCTTACACAAGTCCAAGGCTGCCCAGCGATAGAGAGAGCGCTTAAAGCGAGAACGTCGAGAGACTGATACGGAGTTGTACTTTCTCTCATACACAAAAACATCCCCCAAATCATTCTAGCACCACATTTTCCAGATTTGACACAGAAAAAACTTCCTCACCCCCTTTGGGAAAAGAGCTCCTTTGCAGTGGCAACAAAGCTGCATATAACCGCCTGAGGGACAGCGTCCGCTACAGCTTCAGCCAAAAAGATTACACTGTATATCGCCTGATAAGAAAATGGAGAAGTGTGATGTTCTTTAAACTCTGTTTTTCCCTCTAGTTAGTTCATATAAAATTCTACCTTCTGTTTTTTTGTGCTTTGTTGTAGATGCTTTAGAAACACTTACTGCTCTTTAGTTGATGCCGATAAATCATTTTGATTGTGAAATTAAACTTGATATAGCTTCATCATATTCCCATGTTGAGCCAGGTCAGGCTGGTTCTAGAAGGCTCCACGCTGTGTGTCTCGCTTGGGCTCAGAATCCCTACCTGCATTCTGTTCCTGGTTTATCCAGATTAGAGTGGTGCTATGCTTCTGTGGTGCTATGCTTCTCCTCCCTCACACAACTAAAAACCTGGCTTTCTTTGTACCCTGGGAGGTGATATGTTACAGGCATTTAATTGGACCAAAAAGGGAAAAAAACATCCTATTCACTTAAACTCTCTCCTTTGATGGCTACCTCTGATAGCTAATGAACCACTGGAAGCTTAATAAACTGTGTGTCATGTATTTCATGAATCCCAGTCTAGCTCAGCCTCATTGACTGTCCCACATGGGGGATTTGGGCATGGATGACTCTGTGGGCAGGGGGCCAGAAACATCATGTCTCAGGCTGAAGTGGCAGGCCTCTCACTCTGCCCCACTCCTCCCAGGTTTAGCAGGCTAACATGGGTCTGGCACGCACCCAAACACACTTAACAGGTCTTAACGGGTAGTGGAGGGGTCTGTCAGCACTGATCCCAAAATGTTGTGAGGCGGCAGGCAAGTTTGAGAAGAGACCAGAGGAGAGGGCCAGCCCTCCCCCATACAGCCACTTCCAGGTCTCTGATTACAGTCTGCAACCTTAAAGAGGCAAAACATTTGTCTGGGCTGTAAACTGCTGAAGCACATCCAATTCACAATTGCTAACTACGCCTCTCCATTCTTCTTTCTCTCTTTCTCTCTCCCTCTTTCCTATTCTTAGAAAGTGACCTCTATATATACAATGGAGAATGTAATTGAACAGGCTTTTACTTTGTTTTAGACTTTTGTTTTTGCTCTTGTGCCTGTGGAAAGTGGCATGTTTTTGTGCTGCCAATGTCTCACAATGCCATACATCACGCTCTCTCTCTCACACCCTCTCTCAATCCTCCCCCCATTCCTGACTTACAGTGAGAAAGGATACAAAATCTACACTTTGTGTTTCAACATGTTTAATTGCCAGCTGTCCTTGTCTCTCTCTCTCTCTCTCTGTCTCTCTCTCTTTCTCCCCATCTCCCTTCTTTTTGCCTCTCTCTCATTCCCCACTAACAGTGCAGTAAGAAAGGATCCAAAGAGCTGCATGTTGTTCTTGGGAAGATTTGATTTGTTGCTGCTGGGTCCTTGATTGGCCCAGCCTGGGCCACGCCCCCAGCCCCGCCCTGGCTCAGCCACTTGTGGGAGGAGGCCTGTTAGCATTATGAGTATGTGACTGAGGTGACAGAGCCTATGAGAGGAGAGGTGGTGTAATATCAGTATGTGACTGAGGTGACAGAGCCTATGAGAGGAGAGGTGGTGTAATATCAGTATGTGACTGAGGTGATGGAGCCTATGAAAGGAGAGGTGGTGTAATATTAGTATGTGACTGAGGTGATGGAGCCTATGAAAGGAGAGGTGGTGTAATATCAGTATGTGACTGAGGTGATGGAGCCTATGAAAGGAGAGGTGGTGTAATATCAGTATGTGACTGAGGTGATGGAGCCTATGAAAGGAGAGGTGGTGTAATATCAGTATGTGACTGAGGTGATGGAGCCTATGAGAGGAGAGGTGGTGTAATATCAGTATGTGACTGAGGTGATGGAGCCTATGAGAGGAGAGGTGGTGTAATATCAGTATGTGACTGAGGTGATGAGCCTATGAAAGGAGAGGTGGTGTAATATCAGTATGTGACTGAGGTGACGGAGCCTATGAGAGGAGAGGTGGTGTAATATCAGTATGTGACTGAGGTGATGGAGCCTATGAAAGGAGAGGTGGTGTAATATCAGTATGTGACTGAGGTGACGGAGCCTATGAGAGGAGAGGTGGTGTAATATCAGTATGTGACTGAGGTGATGGAGCCTATGAAAGGAGAGGTGGTGTAATATCAGTATGTGACTGAGGTGATGGAGCCTATGAAAGGAGAGGTGGTGTAATATCAGTATGTTACTGAGGTGACGGAGCCTATGAGAGGAGAGGTGGTGTAATATCAGTATGTGACTGAGGTGATGGAGCCTATGAGAGGAGAGGTGGTGTAATATCAGTATGTGACTGAGGTGATGGAGCCTATGAAAGGAGAGGTGGTGTAATATCAGTATGTGACTGAGGTGATGGAGCCTATGAAAGGAGAGGTGGTGTAATATCAGTATGTGACTGAGGTGATGGAGCCTATGAGAGGAGAGGTGGTGTAATATCAGTATGTGACTGAGGTGATGGAGCCTATGAAAGGAGAGGTGGTGTAATATCAGTATGTGACTGAGGTGACGGAGCCTATGAGAGGAGAGGTGGTGTAATATCAGTATGTGACTGAGGTGATGGAGCCTATGAAAGGAGAGGTGGTGTAATATCAGTATGTGACTGAGGTGATGGAGCCTATGAAAGGAGAGGTGGTGTAATATCAGTATGTTACTGAGGTGACGGAGCCTATGAGAGGAGAGGTGGTGTAATATCAGTATGTGACTGAGGTGATGGAGCCTATGAAAGGAGAGGTGGTGTAATCAGGGGATGAGCCCTTAATGAAACCCTTGAATCATAATCCCTGGTTGTTCTCCCTCCCTCCCTGTCTCTCTGTGCCTCCCTGTGGCGCTCTGTTTCAGGCTCCCCACTCTGCAGCAGGGAGGCATTCAAATTCAAAGAATCACACAGAATTACAGAAACACACAGAGACATTCTGCTCCATTGTGCATGTGTGTGTGTGTGTGTGTGTGTGTGTGTGTTTGTGTGATACTGTATATGAATTTGCATTGATATGTTCTTGTGTTTGAGTGACAGTGTATGTCCAGACACATTTATGGTTGAGTGGGCATGTATTTGCATTAAAAATCTGTCAGGGTGTCTATGTGTATATACATACATGTTTCTGTGTGCATGTTCGTGTGTGTGTGTGTGTGTGTGTGTGTGTGTGTGTGTGTGTGTGTGCTGTAGTTACTGAAACACAGGAGAGATGAAATAACCTATCATGATGAACAAGAAATGGAAAATACAAAAAGATGTGAAGTCATTTACTTTAAGCAATGAGATATGTGTACAGCAAACTCCCAGGAAAATATGGGATTTGCAGGCTCATTTTAACAAAGCAGGCTCCCCTGTTATCTAAAAGACCCGAGGAGTTTATTCAAATTGAGCTCATTTCCAATTGAGACCTCTCCAAACAAAAACAGCTATGTCATGATGCTGCAATAATTTCAAAAGCTTCATCAAATGTCCTCAGATAATGTGGAAAGAAAGTGGATCTGTCAGGTAATCACATCTCCACTGAGACAGTGACAGAGAGGAGGAGAGGCAAGAGGAAAGGGAAAGAAAAGAAAGGATGGGAAAGAAATGGAAAAAACAGAGAGAATAAGGGAAGAGGCAAGCAGTTTGGGAAAGAGATGGAAAGAGAGGGAGAGGGAGAGAAAGACAAAAATGTGTGAAGAACAATGGACCCCAGTGCTTACCTTCTCGAACACAGGCTTGTTGTTGTTGACATCATCCACTCCCACGATGACCTGGGCGGTGGAGGAGAGGGTGTGTGGCCCACCTGAGGTGTTGTCGTCAGTGGCCGTGATGTTAAGGACATATTCAAGGCCCTGCAGTTTTGGAGGGGGGCTGGACCGCAGACGGATCAGTCCTGAAACACGAGCAGGCCGTTAGTCACAGCCAATCACAGGACTTCGTTTTTCAAAAACTTATTCAGTGGCTCGGGAAGAGAGGGTGGGGTGACCATGGGTTTATGGGTATTGATTCCTTTAAAATGAGTCACTGATCTCTTTTTTCCACTTGAAATCATCTAAATTACAAGCGAAAAACAGGTTACGTGGCTGGGAAAGTGACACATAAATTTGGGCATGGAGTAATAAATAAGCTGGATGTGGAATCCTCTGTTCTTGTGTTAGATTCTCTCCTTTTTCCTTTTATTTATGTGTGTAAAGACAAAGAAATTTTGGTATCCTAAACATCCCATGTGCTTCCCAGATAAAGGTGTGTGAAACTGAAATTCTAATTGTTTTCTTGACTGTCTTTGTCTTTGAAGTTTTATGCTATATGTCAGGTCCCCTTGGAAAAGAGAGTTCAACCTTAACATGATATTCCAGATAAAATAAGGGACAAATAAAATAAAAAAATTAAATTAATTAAAATACACATACAGACAATGACTTAAGAATTACATTGGGATAAAAATGACATAATATGACATGAAAAGACATATAAAGGACAAATAAGGGATGGAGAGAGGTTTAACAGGCCAGAAGGAGAGAGCATGAAAGAGAGAGGTATTATTGGAAGTAAAAAATATATAGACACAAAGATTAAATGTGAGGGAGACAGAGAAGTAGGCTGGAGAATGAGCCCAGAGTAGTGACTGCAGCACCTTCCCCTTCTCCTCCCATGCGTCCCGTAGCTCCCACTCTTCTGGTCCCCTTGGTGACGGTTCCCTTGGACGCGACTTTTTTTCTTTGCGTGGGCAGTGACTTCCCATCCCCTATTTTGCAATTTAATTATGTCCTTTGTATTCCCTGGCTTATCGTATGCCTGGGCCGCGTGGGCTGCGGACTCATACCACGTGGCACCATGTGGGAACATGCAGGCAGATCTGAGGCGCATGCCTTGTTTCCGACCCTCTAAGATCACACTCAACCGAAATCAAGTCACAGCAACCCAGCGGGGCTCTTCAGAAATGAGAGCTGCTCGAACTGTACCCACTTCCCTCACATGGTGGCATGGAATGTGTCACTTATCTCCCCGAGGACTACAGACAAAACCAAAAGAGTAGGAAGAACTGGCCCATTTGCAACCCTGCATACAGACCCCCAAACAAAAGAAAAGATCAAAGTTAACTCACTTTACTGCATGTCTGGTCCCCTGAGATACTTAACAGAAATGTGTGATCAATTCCCATTTAATCAAAGCACACGGCACACGGCCACCGCCGGAGGATTGGGATCCTCATCCAAGCCACAGAGCTTTAAGGGCATCTGTCAGTCAAACTCTCGTCACCATTTTGATTTCCGCTTCGCTGGGTGGCCAGCCCCTACCCCGGGCCGAGAGGAAAGAGAAACATGTCATGAGATGAGACCGCCACGCATCTGAAAGCACGTGCACAAGCGGGCTTCACCTGCCGGACGCTACATGACATGAATGCAAACCATGAGAAGCTGAGAATGTACCCTGTGCATGTAAAGGCAGTTCACCCCATGAGGTCACCCCACAGCCTTATCCTCCCTGATTATAAAAGGGGACCGTCGTCCATATTCTACCTTTATTCATTCTGCTCTGACATGTTTACCCTAGTGGCTCTTAATGTGGGGGCTGGTGTCAGGGCAGGTATGAAAGAGTATGGGGTCTTTGGAGAAGGTGAGGTGAATTTTACATTTTTATATATGAGAGCGTATGAGCTGTACAATCTATTTTTATGTATCAACATTGTGAAATTCTGCCAACTTCCATGCTTCATTAAATATTTACCGGTTCAAAGCTTTTCATTATTTTCTTCAAATTTAAGGTAAAACCATAAAACATTATCATTGTCTAATGTTAGACAGCAACCCCACAGCTGTCTGCCAAACCTGCAAGCTATGCAGCATTTATTTCTCATGAGAGCTCTTGGTTTTTCTCTGGACCAGTCACAACATTAGCTACACTCATGACAATTATATTTTTAGTTGTTTTATTGACATGGAAAGCAATAGCTCTCAAAATTTAAAAAAAAAATGTATGTTTTCTTGATTCCACAGGTTGCATGTTTTCTTGTCTTTTCTTTGTATATAATTTGTTTGACACAATTTGTAAGTTTGCCATTTTATGAGATTTTTAGGGCATTCATTTATGCTAACTGAGATTAAGTGCTAAGGCGATTTCTTACACATTGGTTTTTGGTAAGCATTCCTTTGAAGAAGCAACATTAGAAAAGTGAAAGAAAATGTGAGTGAATGAGATTGAACAGCTGATTATTAAGGCCTTTAATAGGCCTAATTAAAATACTTGCTTGTTCTTTTTTCAAAATAATGTTTTTTTATAGTTATGTATGTACCCTCGTGAATGCACCATCCCCGAGTACAGTATGCTCATAACACTGTACTTTAGAGATATAAACATCAAGTTGGATTTAACATCTTTCCATCCTTAGGGAACTGACGCAAATATTTTGCCGTTTTTTTAAACAACTGCCTGACTAATCAGACACAACCAGTTGTTCCAGCCATTCATGGATATAGATTTTCATTCGCCCTACTTCCTCTGCCTTAGAGACACTGGCTGGGATTCAATCAAATGAATTTAGTCTCTATAAGGGAAGACACAATTCAATCAAAGCACACTTTAAATTACAATATTTTACATCTACAACATGGTTTGATTGAATTGCATAAGTCCTGAAAGATACTAGTTTTTGTTTGATTAGTTTCAAGCTTTGTGTTAAACAGGCTTTTATTAAACAGTTTTATTCAATTGTAGATCCCTTCGAAGGCTCCCGCCTCCTATAAGAACCACTTCTATTTGTTCAGTAACATTGTGAACAGGATATCAGTTATAATCTCTGTGAAACAACTGTGAAAATGATTTTGGGAGAAAGTAAGAAAATTGATTTTGCCAGCCAAATACTCATACCATACTCTCACTGAAATGTCAATTTTATAACTTGGATCATTGCGTAACACCATTGTCAAACTATGGGATGTGAAATATGAGCTGAAAAGCCCATAAATGAGTCGTGCGTCTTTAAGAGCCTAAGTGCCTTTGATTGATGTTCAGCTTCCTTTTACCTCACACTGACATCTTGGTATGTTCTGCAATCAACTAAAATTAACTCACTGAACAGTGTTTATGAAGAAAAGGACCAAACTAGATTAAATCATACATAATTACCCTCTTTAAAGGCATATATAATCCAATCAAAACAGACTTCATAACACAATGTTAATTGGCTTTGTTATATAGTACTGGAGACAAGCAAACATGTCCCTTTGAGTATATACTTTTCATTTTAAAACAGACTATACCCTTAGTAACAAGAGTGTTATAGAAGAGTGCTAATATAGCCCTAACACTTTGTGTTTTGGAGATAAAGAACAAATGTTGTATGAATGTAGCATCTATGAGACTATCGTGGGCGGGGCAGGGTTAAGTTGGGCAGTGCTTGCCTGGGGTAGGATGGGACAAAGTGGGGCTGGGTGGGGCTTTGGAGATAATGGGAAGAGCCTGTCAGATCCCCATTCCTCCCATTAATTAGATGTGCACCAGACATGACAGCGGACAGGAGAGGAGGAAGATGACTCTGTTGGGGTCAGTGCACACATGTCACTGTGTGTGGCGTGGGGGACGCCCCCGGCGGCCTTCTCACGAAGCCATCTCTCGTCATCATCATCCCGTCACCCCAACATCAGATCAAGTGGGGAGGAGGGATCTGAACAATCACCCTAGGGCAAGGGAGGTGATTGGGGGGGGGGGCTGGCGTCACGTAAGCCGCAGACTACAGGAGAAGGTGGAGAAACAGTATTGAAACACAGAAGGCGGCTTCATAAATGTCTCACCACTTAGCTATTCATTTATTCCTGGAACATCCAGCATTAAATCCACAGAACATTTTCAGTGCTGCTTTCTGATGAGATACAGTGTAAAAAAAGAGTAATTGTCCATCTGCTGCTCCAGCATATATCTATATATGTGTGTGTGTGTGTGTATGAATATATGAATATACATGCATACACATTATACACACACACACACACACACACACAAAGGAATATAAAAGCATCAGATCCTGCCAGTGCCACTTTGAAAGATGCAGCAGATGGATGCAGGCTGGTGAAGTTTTGCCCAGGGATGCAGGGATGCAGTAGGCTGGGTGTCTCTCTCTCTCTCTCTCTGCAGTCAGGGTGTGTAATGCTCTGGTCATGTGCTTTTGTGTGATGTGTACTCCTCCAATGCCAATCACTGCACAGTTCCGTTGATAGTTTGGTTTGCTAAATCAAAAGAAGAGGCAGTGTACTGGACACACTTCAGGGGAGTGAGTGTGCATGTCTGGGAGGGCATTGAGTCCTCTCACTTAGTGCCTGGCACACTGGAGGCCAAACATGCTGATCCTTGACAGACAGGTTCTGTTGCAGCACATGAGTGCTTGCTGTGGTATGAGTAGGGCTTTTGACAGAGGCATCACATGCATACACACCCACTCACACACACACACAAGCACCATGTGCACTTCTGATTGGCCAAAAGCCACGGTATGCTCAGAATTCCCTCATAGCCTGATTGCTAACTGAGGCCTGAAAATCAGCTTTATCATGTTGCCAAATAACACTGAATACACAGCTTTGAGTTCTACTGTCAGCTGTCTCAATGCTATTGATTTACTGTCTTGCTGGAACTTCTCCTGTTCTGTCAAAATGGGATTCCAAATCCTATTACTGACTGAGGTTTTCATCTCTGCCGCTGTTGTCTTAGAGGCGGCGTTGCTGAAATGTCTCATTCCTTTCAGGCTAACTTTGATTCATTTTCTGGGCTGGACACAGATAGTTGGTTTGACAGCCAATTTAATGACTAATCGGTCAGGGTTGTTGGAGAGGGGCAGTTATTACAGCTCAGTGTCACCAAATTACCACCAAAACAACTGAGACAACAGGACAAATTACTGACAGAATACAATTTCCCTATCGCTGTATTCCCTACAGTTGGTGTGGTAGAGGCAAAGGCCTCCTGCTGACTTACATTGCTCTGGTCCACTGCTTATTACATCATTTGGAAGGGACTGTTGACACATGATGAAGTTCAAAGTTTCTAAAGATTCCAAACATTCAAAGATGTCACCTGTTCTAACTAATTCCCATTAACTACCAGTCTGTGTCATATGTTATGACTCTGTGGGTTTAAAAATATTAAATATATTTCTATTCAGGCTATTTCTACACATTGCTCGGTATATCTCCCTGGGTACAGGAAATGAATATACATATTGATTGATGTTTAAATGTGGCACCCATGCCATTGTAAGAGGCTCTTTATGCTGAAATTACCCCCATTCAGCGACAGCCCTGATTGAGTTAATGACGGCTACAGTCCCTTCGCTTTTCTGAACACTTTGAAAATCTCTGTAAATCATACAATTGGTGGTGGGCTTGGGAATCTGTTCTGCTGCGAAGGCCGCTTGTTTCTGCATGCATTTAAGGTCCATACAAATGAGCTGTCACTTCTGTTTCACAGTGTTTGCACTTCGCCTCTGGACATTCTCAAACACAGGGCCAAACCAACCGATTCCTGCTTCCGCCAGGTATCCCATGCTGCACTTTGTCACAGTGTGCCGCAAACAGCAAGCTGCCCTCACACTAATCATAAGTGTGTGGGAGGGTGTTAATACTTTATATGCATAGGATAATGGCAATTACACCAATGCTCAATGTCTTAAACAAGCATTAAACCAGGCAGTTGGCTCCGTGTGGCCAAACGAACAAAGGAAGTGCAGCAGAGCCTTTTTCACCTTCAGACAAATCGGAGGAATTATTGAGAAAATCTGAGGGAAAGTGAAAGGACCCTCAGAGCAAGAACTAATAAAAAAGGTGCTTGATTCCTGAATGGCTCATTTAATGGACCTTATGAGAACAAGCTCCCCGCTCCACTGGAATGAATTTGTTTGAAGGGTATATGCAATTTGAGGGGTCTCAGGAGGATGTGTGCAGATTAAGTGAAGAGGAGGAAGAAGAGGAAGATGGGGGGGAGTAAGAGCAAGAAAGCAAGCACCTTTCTGGCTGTCGATGACAAAGTTTCCCTCCTCGTTGCCTGTTGTGATCTTGTAAGTGATTCCATCTCCATCAGGGTCCTTGGCCAGCACCGTGGCAACCAATGTGTTGGGCCCAGCATCTTCAGAGACAAAGGTCCGATAGCTGTTGACCAAGAGACAACCTTAAAACAGCTTTCCTCTTGAGTGTAGTGAGATTTCACAGGCTTATAGAAAAGAAAAACTTTCATTAATTCCACCCATAAAAAATGTATCAGTGATTTCTCCATTTTGAGATATATCATTTAATGTCATATCCATATGTTAGTCATTAGCACAGTCTGTTTATAGGCTATTTTTTACAGTTTATAAATAAGTCCAGCCTAATGAGTGGTTAGCAATTTATATATGAGCTGCAATTTAACAGTATAAACAGGCCAGAGCCTAATCAGCATAATCCATACAAACATATTTATATGATATGAGGGGAAACTAAGTAAATAAATTGCTCCTCTACCAGAACAGACACCGGTCATAGTTTCGGCGTAGAGTGAATAGCTGGTAGTGTGTCTTTTCACATTCTGGGGAAATTACTGCAATTACACACAAGCGCACAGAGGAACCCACCCACAGGCTGATTGCTGTGTGCCCACAGACCCCCATAGCCGGAAGCAGCGCTGCAGTACCGCTGTGACAGAGGTGTTGAGCAGAACTACACCCCCATGTGACTCACCTCTCTGTGTATTATCACCCTATCATGAGGAAATCATGGTTTTTACACTACCACTGTCACCTTCAGCATACACACACATGCACACGCTTCACAAACATACCACACACATACTCACACCTCTCTGTGTATTATCACTTTATCAGGAGGAGATCATGATTTTACACTGCCACAGTCACCTTCACACACATGCACACGCTTCACAAACATGCCATACACACAACCACATGCACATGCATACACACCTTCCTGTGTACTATCACCCTGCCTAGAGGAAAATGGGATCTCTAGACTACCACCGTAACCTTTCAACACACACACTCACACTCATGTACACACACACACACACACACACACACACACACACTCATGTACACACATTCACAATCTCACACACGCACTCCACAAACATACCACACAAACACACACACACACATAGCAGCTTATTTATTTCTTCACTGCACCAGATGCTTTCATTTGCAAGACAAAAGCAGCAGTGCTGCCACACTCACAAAAGCTGCAGAAGAAGGTGCACATGTCCTAGTTCATAAGCACCACAGCCTAAACAGTCATTAGTGCTGAGAGGGCCCAGAGCAGAGCCACTTTTGCCTTTCCTGTGAGGCCAGTATGACCCTCTATCAGAGCGCAGGGGGGACGAGGGGCATGTTAGCACAGCAAAGCAGCTGTCATTGTGAATAAATGAAGCCGATCGGGTTGCATTTGTTCTCCTTGGGCACCTCCCTCCCAGCGTCGGCCCGGCAAAAGACGCCCGCAAAGTCATGGTGGCGCATGGTGCACCCTGCTCATCAGGAGCGGCATGGCCACCTGCCACCTCCGTGCCCGGGGGCCGCGCTGTGCCCTTTGCCGTTGTCTCTTAGCCGTAGTAAGCCCCCATCCCCCGCTCATTAACAGTTAAATGACACGTAGGGATGAGCCTGTCTGCCCGTCACACGAGCCCCCTGCCACACAAGGCTATCCGCAGTGCACCTGGTACCTTCTCTACTCTGAGAGCAACGCAAAGGAACAGATGGAAATACACACATACACATTTCCCCACATACCTACACATGTAGAGACATACACACACACACAAAAAGGCATATATATGCAAACTCACACACACAAACTTACATATACACATATAATCATGGATGTATATGCATAATGTACACATACAAATACCAATGCAAAAATGTGCATAAGCACACAGTTAAACATACACATATATACACACAACGCGGACACACACAGATACACACACACACACACACACATGCACAAACACACACTCACACACATAAACACATGCAGGTAAGTGAGCCTGCAAGTATGTCCATGGTCATTCTTAACCTCCATGAAAATGTCCCCATTAATATGATATTTAACAACCTTCAGACTCACAGGGTTCCAAGCTGCTTATCGTCCAACAGACAATCTTTACCCAAGAAACCTATAACGGATATCAGCTCTGACTCACAGGAACGGTTTTCTCATCTTATATCGTTATCATTTATATGGAGGTATCTAGATCAGTTTATTCAGAGCGGTGAACCTGCACTGTAATCACATGGGAAGCCCTGTCTCTCCATCTCCCTCGCTGCAGCCAGACAGACTAAGACGAGCCAAGCCGGCATCTCCACGGCAATGGGCCACTGTGGAACAGCAGGATCCACAGCAATCCATCAAGCCCCCAGTGGCCTGCCAGAAGGAGTGATGGAGGTGAAAGAGAGATTACGCACATGGCAGACAGAGAGAGAGAGAGGAGCGACAGAGAGAGAGAAAGAGAGAGAGAGAGGATGGAGAAAAAGAGCTAGAATTGACTTGTCAGTATAGCCGCCACCGTGTGCGCACTGTTGACTGATGGGAAACAGAAGGAGAGCTGACAGGTCATTCGGATGGGTAATTAGTAATCTCCGAGCGGAGACGCCCCTCCTGTCTCCCCCCCTCCTGTCACCCGTGTCCGACACTGACCATACAGCCAACACCAACGACCTGCAATTTGTCACGGGCCCTCAAAGGGGTTCGCTTTTCTCTGGTCGCCGAGCCCTCTCCGTTCTCCCCCTTGACAAGAAAATCCTAAAAGAGGGTTAAAAAACTCCCCCTGGAGCCAAACTGTCACCAGTGAGTCTCAGCAAACCGCGTATTCCCCCGTCATCACCTGCCCTTTGATCTGTCGCTGTGGCAACATCTCCCACCCCCATTACCAGGTGATTGACGGGCAGCTGCCGAAGACGTTACATGGGGCTGCACCGCGGATCCTGTCAGACTGTGCTTCTGCAGTCCAAACGCACCTGCCTCTGCGCGGCCTCATTATCTACCCCATCGCTTTCATTTCCACCCAAATCAAAATTAATCTGCAATTATTTCTGAAGCGCGTCTTTGTCTAAGCAATCTCTTAGAGACAATGTGTACACATCACATCATTTCTCCTTTTCTAAAAGGCCGACAACAGCCTGGAGGATAATTTGCATATTTACTGAAAATGTTGATTATTTCCAAAGACAGAAAAACAACAAAAAAGTTATGAAAGAGACTGTTTTTGCCAATTATATTTCAAATGTCCAGCACAATGTCCATATCTTGACATGACTGCGAGCATGATTGAAGCATTTCCTTTAATGCATTTAATTTTCATACCACTCAGGTTAAATTGAGCAAACATTTTCTATAATGATCTGTTTGGGAGAAAATCCACAGAGTGACAGGACCTCATTTCCTGTATTATTCAAATACTGAGAAACCAATGCACTGTAACCTGGCCAGACAGAACAGCCCAGAACAAATCCCAAGTTCGTCAATTACTGTCAGAAAGGTTTCTCAAATTAGACACGATATATATGTGTTACAGCGGCTTTACTTCCCCGCTGCAATCCCAAGAAATCTTGTTGTTGCACATTCACAAGCAAACGAAAGAGACAGCTATGAGATATTGCTCCTGTCAAGAAGGGCAGAATGCTCAATCTGAACCCCCAAACCACCCCCCACCCCCAACTTTGTATAACTCTATCCGTCACACCCCTGTCTTGGGCAACGGCTGTACCCTGGGGAGCCCTGTTCATGCCCCCTGCCCCCACCCCCACCGCCTCGAAACACGCGCAAATACACATACACTCGTGCTCCAAGTCTCACTGGGACATGCGAAGGCACGGCTGATTGAACCTGCCTCACCAATTTGCAGAGCTAGCTGCCAGAAAATCGGCCAATTAAAAAAAGTCAAGGGCCAGTGCAATTCTGTTGGGGAAGAAAAAGAAAACAACTCAACACAGCAGAAAAAAAACACACACACATAGTTGTCACAGATTCATGCAGAGAAGGGAAGCAGGAAGACAGCCTCGCTGATGATGGTGTTTCAGTCAAGGCCATTTCTGATTGGACTGTTTTTCAGGATCTGGTTTCAATCCCGATAGCGGCATTGGCGGCATTCAGGGATTATGAGAAAGGTCAGATGCATGGGAGGTGGGGGGGGGCTGGTAGTTTGTATTAACGAGGTGGGGGGAGGGGCAATCAGGCAGGGGTGAACTGGCGAGAAACTCTGCTGTTATTAGCAACAACGGGAGAAAGAATGGAAGACATGAATGAAGGATGTGGAGGGAAGGAGAGGTTTGAGGAGAGGGGAGATGAGAGGGGAAAGAAGGGATAAAGACAGGAAAAGGTCATATGACAGATGTCAGAGAACATATGTAGGGATGGGTGGAACAAGTCATAAAAGCATGAATGGAGGAAGATGGAAGGATGGGACATCACAGATCCAGGAGTCATGTGACACAAAGCACATCTTGATGATGTTTCTTCTCCAACTGAGATGATTAATGCTAACAATATTGTCCACATGCTCACTCATACCATGAGTAAAATGTTCTTACAATTCGTCTTGATTGCTTCCACCCTTAAACTTAGGAACCCAATATGCAGAACTTTAACTTTGCATGCAAAATGACACACCATTATGTCCAAGGGTACAAACAAATTCTACACCATTTTCAGTCTAATTTAACCCTTTCCCAAAAGACTTACCATAATTATCTGACTTAGACATTATCTTCCTCAAGTAAATCTCTTGTGTTAAGATGGAAATACTTAGATTTCCGTTATCTTTCAGACACACTCACTCCTGCACAAGATACACACATTATAACTCCCCATTAGCAACCAGAAGGTCGTCCATCACTGTGCCACACAGCCCATACAGTACTGCACGTGTCCTCACTTTACTTAATGCCCCCACAGTGACATCATCCCACCTGGCTGGAGGGAGCAGGAAGGCCCTGAGCTGCCCACACACACTGTCATCTGGGACAAAGTTTCCTCAGTGCTGCCCTGGTCCAGTGGTGAAGCCTGGGTTTTCATCTCTGTCTCTCCTTCCATATTCAGTTTTCCTTCATTCATTGTGGGATTTGCTTTCTTAGCATGATGGTGGAAGGTGTAGAACCGCAGCTCCTAAAACCATGCACCCCTTCTTGAACAATGGAGACGGTGCATGGGGATTTACCATCAAGCTGAGGGTGCTTTGCTCATGCCTGATGTCTGTCAGGCAGAACCGATTGCCAGGGAAAACTGATTGCTTGTGGCATAGATGAAGGTATCTGGCCTGATCAACCGAGGAGACAGGACCCTGAGAGGCTGTTTATTCTTATTTTTATTTCTTTCCCAGTATTGTGCATTTTTTCATGTTTCTTGGACTTTTTTCCTGTTTCTTTTGCCTCCAGCCTACAATAGGCTACTGTGGTTAGACAAACACTTTATATTGGGTAATTCAAAAAATGATTCATTTACACATTAATAACTGTTTTATAAACATTTGCGATCTGTTTATTAATTGTTATAAATTATTTAGTCATGTGTTTGTGAACATTAGTAAATCACACTCTCTGCACCCATTGCTGGTCAGTGTTGGCAGCTGATCCAGCGCACAGATCAGCCCTCCAGGTGTACAATGACTTGGCACAGACATGAGGAAGGCAGGCAATAGAGGGTACCAAGATCACCCTGTCTTAAGCCACTGACAGTCTCATTTACTAATGTTTATGAACACATGTGCAAGTCATATATAGTAATTAATGACCACAAAGAGGTCAGGCACTCACACATGCTGGGAGAATTCGGGGGCCTCATCGTTGACGTTGGACATGCGGATGCGGACAGTCGTGGTTCCCGTACGGGGCACCTCCCCTTTGTCCACAGCCATCACCACAAATTCGTACAGGTGGTTGGGCCTCTCGTAGTCTAGCGGTCGGGCTGGGAAGATGGTACCGTGGGGTGATACGCTGAAGTCCGGGCTCAGGGTGTGGTAGGTGAGCTCGGCGTTCATGTCTGAATCACAGTCGCTGGCTGAGACTGTGGGAGAGAAGGGGACGAGCCTTTACACCAGTCTTGACACCAGCTACACCTATAGAAATATGTAGTACATACATAACCTATGTAACAAATATAATGAAAAATATATTTCACAGAATTCCTGTAAATGTATTGTAATATCCTTGTAATGTCCAAGACAAAATTGTCATAGAGATAGTAAAGGCTTATCTTATCTTAATATTAGAAAAAAAGGGTATTCAGCAATATATTGTGAAGTGTTACAATATCCATTATGAGCCTTATAATACAGTATATTTTATTTCTGTCCCTTAATACCTTGAAACTGGACAATGTATTACATATTTCTGAATAGGACATGTTTTAAATTAGACCACGGAATTAAAATTTTAAATTGCTCTTCAGTTTATGTAAAACGTATACATGAATAATGCTTAAATGTCCTTTAAAGGAGATGTCGCAATATCATCGAACTAATTCGATTTTTTTAGATGACTTAACAATTGAATGATTTGTCATTAGACCTGCAGGATACTACTGCCATTTAGCGAGAGAAGCTCACTCCCTGCGAGAGCAGGTCTCATTCGGCTCATAAAAACACTGGGCATATTTACGATATAGGAGTCAAAATCATCCGAGGCTGGTGATGGGATGCTGCACTGTAAATTCCATTATGGTTACTCACATTGCATTTCATATCACTACACAGATTCTACATCTCCTTAGCAGCAGTCAATACGCCTCCAGATCTTAGCCCCAAGTAGTCTTAGTCCCCAGGGCCAGCAGTGTCTGTGGCATTTCCTTCAAGTCTTTAATGGTTTTACTGAAGTCCTTATTTGCATTGGAAGCGACTACCCTGGTTATTCTGGGAGCAAACTGGTTGATAATTGGAAAGACCTCTGGGCCTGGTGCAAACTGATCCTTAAGGACTGCGGATGTTTGTCTGATTACTTGCTGCCACATGGTATGTGTTTATACCAGACATATCCAGGGAGCGCTGCTTGCAAAGGTGCCAGCTACCGTTAGTGTCTGGTATTACTGCTAAGCCTACCAAAAGGCACATAGACGATTTGAGGAGGAAGCCACGCCTCTTTCAGTGACGCAACATTCCTCAGTCAGTGTATGATTGGAAAACTGAGGGGGCGGAAGCATCAACATTCTGTCACAGGATCACTTTTTTCACTGATTGCTGCTGACTTGTAATAAACAATTAATAATGCTTTATTTTTAAAAACAGCATCTTTAATTTCTCAGGAATTCATGTCATGTTACAATGTTTTGACATACATGTATATTACTTGTATAAGTAATATACAAGTAATATACAATAATAATAATAATACTAAGTATATTACTTATATTACTTGGATTATACCAAATATTAGTGAAAACAATAATTTAAAGAAAGATGTTCTGTTGCAGCTCTGTATGACATAAATTTGTGTAGTTCAAACATGTAATTTTTAACAGAAGCAAACATTTAAACATCTTGAAGATGCAAACATTTAAATACATTAATTAAATAGCCAGATATAGTGCAGTTTATGTAATGTATTATTATACCCATGTCAATGACAGGCCATCAAAAAGAGGCTGGTTAAGGAAATGTGGATTTTAAAATGAACAGACATACAAAAATGCATCATAACACAATCAACAACTTGTTAAAATGCTTCCCTAATAATGTTTTATAAACTTTCTTTCAGGTACGCAAATGTTTCTGTTATGGTACTCTATGATAAAATTTTCTGCCAAAAAACTTACACTTGACAGTTTTGCTAGCTAATATCAGCAATATCTGCCACCGCTAGCCAGTCCTCCCTATAAAAGCTAACTGGCTAGCCAGCTAAAAGTTACCAGCTAATGCAGGTTTGCCAGCTCTATTGCATCTGCTGTGACATTCGAGCTTTTGGCCATCAAACTCATGCTATCAGTTACACCTGATTAATCTTACACCATGGAATTAGTGCTATAAAAGATATGAAGATTTCTTACATACTTCTGTTATAGTCATATACTCATAACCTTCCAAATTTCTCCTCAAAGTGAAGATATACATTTAATTTAGTCATCACATCAGCCAAAAAAATTAATAAATATCAATAAAAAATAAATAAGCAAAGTTATTCACAAAGCCACAGAATAGGAAATCTAAAACAAACAAATCTTTTGAGATTTAAACTCAATGCCATGAAATATATAATTGCACAAGCTAAATGTACAATTCTCATCATTGATCTGTGAAGGGTCTTTCACACAGGAAAGCGCATAAGTGCAAAGTACCGCTCAACTTTCCTCAAGGACAATCTCATCATCACTCACAAGAAAGTGGGCGTTTCTTAACTGTCACAAACAAGGCAGCTTCCACGGATATGTTTCTTGCAAACAGTTATTTTACAAATCTGGGAAGTTAATGCACATGGATTTAGTTACTCAAGGTTCTGAAAAAAGAGAGTTCTTTCCTTCAGCAATGACAGATTTTCATTATGTAGCATATACTACAATTATTGCACATTTTGGAGTTTGACAGGATTTCTCCTGCTTGCTCAACAGTTGCTGTAGTGATAATAGGTCTGTCTGGATTGGAGATAGACACCTAACGTTGTGTTTATCAAACAAGGAATAGAACATTTTCTAAATAAGCAGTGAAAATGTTTTTTTTCTTTTCAAAAGGAATTCAAATATATAGTCTTTACATGGTATTTGAAAAACCTACATCAGAATTGCATATGGTGTGTTTTGGGATTCAGAATGCTTTGATCTCTGTCTTGAGTTTGGAGGCCAGTTACACACTTAAATGACTAATGTTGAGTAGCTGTATCAGGGTCAGGGCCCATTTCATAAGCAAAACTGTTCTGTATCTGCTCTGTACCTCCTGTTACTATCATTATGTTAGAATGGTGCTGATCAAAGGAAGAGGCACATCCTAATCTCCAGCGTACAGAATGCAAGCCTACTCTGGGAATGTCACTGAACACTTTTCCGCCTGATTTAATTGGCCGACCAAGTGCCTTACTCCCACCTCCAAATGTAACATTCCTTGCCTCTCGCACAGCAATGCAATCATGGTGGCCAATGCTGAAATGTGTTGTGTGAAAAACATAGCAGAGGTACAATGTGAATTCAGTTTGAATGAACCTGGGATTAAACGTCTGGCATGACCTAAATATCTCGTTCTCCACACGTCGGCGGTTATGAATGAATAATATCTCTGCCACACTATGTATGCAGTGCACTGAGAGTCCTCACTCACAGGCTCAAAGTGATTACCGCAGTAAAGAGACATACTTACCTTTAAACACCTGTACATACCAGACAGACCAGCCAATGAAACATTTTAACCTTAGCCTTCCACTTTACTTGCAGTTTTTCAGATTTCTTACAACATGGAATTTGCTTAAATTATGTTGTATTTGCAATAGCTAGTTGTTCAATAGGGGTAAAAGGTTTACTTTGTGGAGGATTGCTGCTACATTCCTCTATTTTATTCTCTACTTCTCTATATTTGGGGGATTCAAGTATCAAAGATTGAGAAAGACTGCATAGCACTCACAATTATAATGTTGTAATAGGCCGTTACTTTTCCATGAGCAGAAAAATAATAAGTGAACCTATTCCCACAAATATGTATGAAGAGAATTACACTGCATCTCAGGTTTTACATTTCAAGTAATATTGTAGGCCATTTGTAAATAATTCATGTAGTAAAGGATCAGTATGTGAACTGGAAATGGACGGACTGCTTTTATATTGATAATTACATTTTCCTTTTATCATCATCATAAGTTTCACTATGGAAAGTGGAATTCTGTATATTTCGGTCTTAAAATGACATGAAATGTAGGCTGTACAGCCGTTACAATAGTTCTGGTGAACTACATATAGGGTGAATGTGATTATGCAGTTCTGATCTGTCAATTACACACAAAAGTAGTGCATTAGGTCCATTAATGTAGCAATGGGAAAAAGAATTGCGACTCAATCAAGCACTGCCTCATGACGAGCCCAGCAAACCTGCTCACCTTGCAGCAGCGAGGTAGCCGTGGTTACGGTTTCAGGGACACCATCCTTGCTGTAAATGGATTGCAGGAACTCTGGGACGCAGTCATTTTCATCCATGATCGTCACCCTGACCTGTTTCATGAGGAAGGTGAAGGAGGAGGAGGAAAAGGAGGAGAGGGCGGGGGTGAGGGGGAAAGGTATCAGAAGGCATTAATGTTTCTAATTGTCTTGGTCCAGAGAGAGGGATGATAAGAGGGGGATTTTCCTGAGGTAATCGTCTCTGGCGTTTTGTCAGTGGGAGGATTTGGTGCATGCAAGAAAAGCTGCTTTGGGAAGATTGCCCTTTTACTGTTGTTCACATTGGCAGTTCTGCAGTGCCTGCTACTTTGTGCTTGAGGTTTTCTGGATTAAAATAAAGAGGAAATAGAACTGAAATGTTTCCAGATGGTTTTTCGGTGGGGGCGTTTTGTGTGTACTCCTTTGTTCACCCCATACTCTCTCTCCCTTTCTCTCCTCTCTTTTCTGTCTCTACCATCAGGACTTGAGTTTGCCTATCCTGTTTCTCTGTTTTTCTCTCTCTCCTCTTCTCACACAGGCTAGTATGCTTAGTCAATAATGGCTCGCAGTTTTCCAAAAGTTGTGGGAAGTGTGAGTGAAATCAAACTTCATATGCAGCATATAGTCCTAACACCAGCGCGAAGCATGAAAAATATAATCAGTAAAATGTGAACTTCTTTCACATGTAGTTTTCTATGAAGAATGACAACATGTAATGTGTCCCATTGTCCCAATGTAAAATTATACATGACAGAATTCCTATTTTTAAAAGGTTTTGTGAAATCAAACTTCATGTGGCATTCTCAGAAGGATGACAACAAAAAACCATACAACATGCAATGTGTACTTCCATTGTAAAATTTCAAATGAAAACATTTCTTTAAAAAATGTTTTATTTCAGAAGAGTTTTGTTCCCCAATTTGGAATTCCTAGCCACAACTGTTAGCCATTATTATAACATCCCCATACGCCACTTCAGGAGGACACAAAGCTCATCTAATCTTTTCAGAGTTATTAGCTTCCCTCACTCTTTATCATTCTTCCTCAGTCTTTCCTTGTATTCCACCAGCAGAGCTCTCCACCTACAGTACTGTTGAGATAGTTTCCTTGACCCGACAAGGTGGAGCTACAATCAGTTACAATAATTGATGTGCTTGAACCAATCAAAAATTATTTTCTTTTCACAGCCAATGCAGTGATTGGTCCAAAGCATTGATACTGTATGGCAGCTCCTCCTATTTGTGGTTCAATGAAACTCCACTCTTCAATCAAAAATGTATTACACTATATGACTGATGATCTGTCGCAGGTGGTGAGAACAGACTACACTACAGAACCCAACCAGTTCATTTTACTAGAATGGTTTGAGGAAACCAATTGCCTTGAACTATTTGAGTAGGGCAAGCTAATTAGTTAAAGACTGGTGTTCTTGCTGATAGCTTAAATGGATTTTGCCACATCTTAATCAATATAAATAATTAATTTTGCTTTCGGCACAGGTGATTATATTAATTTCTTTGAAAATGTAATAGTGTGGTAATGATGGCATTGAATATGATTCATGAGGGGTTGATATATGTAAAATGTAACTGAACAGGGATAAGAAATACCATAGGCACTGCATTACTGCCTCAGGTACCGATTTCCTGAAATTAAGTCATTATGTGGACCAGAGGCAAATTTATGCTGTTTTTCAATGGTGCAAATTGAAATGTGGCCCTGAATACTGTGTTCCACAGGGTGGTACCCAGTCTGGATCCTGACAGTGCTAACTGAGGTGACAGCCCTCCAGTGTGACAAGCGATCATTCTTTGTGTCATTCAGGGATGGTGGGGGTTTGGTAGGGGTGGATGTCCATGTCTTGGAGCTCTAAACTGACCCCTGGTGGTCATTTGGGGGCTTGCAGCCTGCCTACATGAACGTGAGTATAAGTGTCATTCTCAATCTGTATCAACAAGCTCAGCTTCTGGACTGAGATGTAAGAAGAGCCAGTGGTATGCATGTATGTGCCCCCTGGAAGTGGCCACTGATGTTTCCTCAGTGGGTGTGGCTTGTTAATTGGGCGTTCTACAAGAAACGCATGGGTAGAAAACCATAAAGAGACTGAAACAGTAGTCGTAACTTGCTAAAATGTAATCTTTTTAAAATGAAGTAGGTTACAAGTGTTTTGTATTTTTCTGTCGAATAGTGAATGAACTGAAATTCAGAGAGAGTTGGAAACGGCTCACTTTACTAGAAAGCCCTGGGGGTTGACATAAGCAGACTCTGCAGGCAGCGCCACCTGCTGGGAGTATAAATGTGGAGCCAGTCCCAGGAATGGGAAATAAAAGCTTCTTTTACACCCCACAAGGCTGAGGTAAACCAAACCTGTCAGCAATATTTCTGACACAAGACACAGGGCCTTGTAAAAAAAAATAAATTAAATGAACCCATCCATTCTAAGGAAATGATCCATCTCTCTGCCTGGCATCTCTCCGGTGAGAGAAAGCATTGATCTGTCCTTAAGTGGCAGTCAGGATTTCCGTCCACATTTAGACCGCAGATGGTGCTGGGTTTTGGGTACACTCTCAAGCTCAAAAAATAAATAGGTGACAACCATGGACTGGGCCATTTAAACAGAAAGGTTTTGGCAGCAGAGACTATTTTAGCCCTGTGGCCACAGACCGGCTGACAAAAAGAGCCCTCTACCCCCACCCTCCACCCCCCACCCCAAACATGTTCCTGTGTCCTCACCGACCCGATTCAGGCCCCCCATGGACTTATTTCCACTCTGAGGGGTAAGGACAGATTTGGAGGACAGCTGCTGGTCTCTTCGTCAGTTTTGCTCTGAGTGACTCAGAGGGTTTTGACGGCGGTTAGCCCTGCAGTGACCTCCTGCTTCTGATGCCTTCCCCGCCCCATCTGCTCTGGCCTGGCTCTGTGATCTACAGCCCCGCCTGGAGGCAGGGGAGATCTATGGAGCGCTAAGCAGGGAGGGGAAGAGTCTGATGTGATGGTGATTGATGGCCTTGCTTGACCTGACTTCATTCCAACAGCCTCACACTGGAGCACTGGGACCAGAGAAGGGGTTCCTTGTCCAGCTGTTTCCAAATATTTTTCCATTTTTCCTGTCATTCTGAGATCCTCTTTCATCCCTTCATCTCCCAATACCTTCTGCCATAAGTAATTTAATCAGGTTCATTCGGCAGGTTTGGCAATCAAGCCCTAGGTCCAGATAGATATCTCTGATGATACACAGTTATTAGGACATTATATCCCACTCCAGAATGAACTGCTTGAGCTTCCAAATGAAGATTAAACGCTTGTTTGCTTTTGAGTTGGTCCTGAAAGTGCATTCAAATTCAATTTACTAGCAATGTATATTTTCAAGGAATTATTATTAATCTTCTTGAATTTCTCAAGATTCCGAATAAAGCATAAATGCTGGCTAGCTCTCAAGAATTGCATTCCAATTCAGTTCAATGTCAGTGCATGCTTCATAGATTCTGCTAAGATTTTCTTAGATGCTTCTAAAATTCTGCTAAGATCTCTCGGAAGAGACAGCCTACCTCTGACACGCCTGATTGGCTAAGGGGAGCAGGACCCACCTCTGCCGCACTGCTCAGGCTGTCCTGGCTCTCACTGGCCCGCACCAGCAGCAGGTAGCGGTGCTGGTCACTCTCAAAGTCAATGGTGCGGGTCAGGCTGATCTCGCCCGTCTCCTGCTGGATGGAGAAGAGGCTGCTGGGATTGATGAGCAGGCTGTAGCTGAGGGTTTGCTTCTGGAAGGACACAGCAGGAACCACCAGGAAGCTGCAGGGGATGGATGGGGGCACATACCAATGAAAGGTTGCTATGGGAAACAAACACTGCAACAAGAAAAAAGTGTTATAAAGCAGCTGTGGGTGATCCACTGATATTACTACCGTGCCTTAGGGGACAGCATTTAAACATTACAGGTATATGTACCTACATACACTACACATCTACATATCAGCTCCTCTCTCTCCTGAAATGGGACACCATGAAGGAAATGAGGAATTAGTTATGTATCCAATATCAAATTTATGTCATATTAATGATGCCTCTGAAAATCCATTTAGAACAATACAAATATGCGGTGCATTACCAATATAGAAATAATAGCCATTTAAAAATCTGTAAATATATATAGAAACATTTTCAAAAATCATTGTTATATAAAGGGGATATTTAATAAATTATCAATTTCATTTTTCAATCAAAGCAAATGTTTGAAACAGGTAGCATCAAGATTTGTCCTATACCTAACTGATACAGGGAACAATTGTCCAAATTCTGTTATCTTGGGTACATTGACTAACTCGCAAAAACGGTCTCATCTCCATCTGTTGCTAACAAGCATGAATAATTCATTATTATGTTTGAATACAATTTTCCTGTGAACATCACAGCTGCTGTGAACAACTCTTGAAAACCTTGGTATAGCTACAACTATGAGTATTTTACAATGACAGTGGCAGCAGTAGAATCTAAAGAATAGGAACCGTACCACTGTCAGTGCACATTGATATCATAGTGATAATATTAAGTGTATTCATTTTTGACAGTGCAATAAGTGTGTTTCCATGGTTACAGTTAATTGCATCCTGCCTGTGACTCTTAAAAATAAATTTTGATTATTGCATTCATAATCATTATTTCTCATTACAGATGACAAAACCTATGTGGCACGTAGAACCTTCCTGAAAAATTCCACAGTAATCTCGACAACACTGGAAGCATACCAGCTGACCAACTGCGTACGGTACTGGGGATTATGTGACCACCCGGGCATCACTCGTTGAACTGAATTTTTGATTGTTGAGACAGTGGCAAATCACAATCAATATTACTGAGCAAGGGCCCCTGGCCAAGAGGATTGGTTCAGCATTGATGAAACAGCGCAGCCTGAGACACAACACAGAGGATTTAATGGATTGCCTTAATAGAGCAATTACAGGGGATGACTCGACCCAATGCCCACCAGTGTGTGCCACCTGAAATAATGATTCAGGGCTGGAATGTTGTGCCAGAGTGCCCAGCAGTTCACATCAGGAAATTACATTAGTGGATATTTAGATGCCAGAACTAAAAAAGCCCATTTTAGGAGTTTGGTCAGCATACCAGGGAACAAAATGCTATTGGTGAAAAGAGCCCCAGGATCTCTACTAACCAACCAGTCAGGACCTCAGCCTGATGTCTCATGTAAAATACAGTATGGCCTCATTGCTGCTCTCGGGCATTTGTTTTTCTGCTCAGACTAGGGGGAAAAACCCTCCCTGCTGGCCCAATGAAACAACTTCCACTGACTACTTATTGTTTTCCTCACCGATGACTTCCCATCAAACCACTGACCAATCGGTGCCCCACTCAGCTTCAGCCAGAAGACAGGAGAATGATGCGGGGTAGAGGGACCTGGATATAAAGAGACAGTCCGGTGAATGCCTGCCTCCTTCCTGGAGTGTTTGGGCAGGGAGCTTGCCCCGCTTTGTCACCAGCTGATATAATCTGATTGGATGCATTGAGCTGCCTTGCAGTAAACTTTCCACAAGCTGGCTTGAGCAATTACCAGCATAGACTGAATTGGCCTCTTATCAATGTCCTGCAATAGACAGGGTAGGTGAGTCTTATCATGGTACTTTGCTGTGGTGCACTGCAAATATGGGCTGAGACCAATTTCGACATAAAGTGGAGACAGCGTCACACTATTTGTGTGTGTGTGTGTCCCTACCACCATGGATGGCTATCAAATTTGGTCAAGACTTGTTACAGGATTCTGAAATTGTATAAATTGAGAGACAACACCCAGCTAAAATCATCCAGAAAAGAAAAAATCAGCAAGGCAAAAGCTTGAGAGACCAGAGTCATCTGGCAGACGGAGGGGGATTACAGACAGAGCGGCAAGAATTGTGCCTGTCTAACACAGCCCTGACACTAACCCACATGTCACCTAATGAAGTGAGCCTGTAGTCATCGCTGTAAGCACTATTGGCCCTGCTGAGCTTCTGCAGAGCAGAGAGCTCAGAGTCCACAGCCAGCCAGCAGGGCCCACCATCAGAGACGGAGGCAGTAATGGGTCACATCACCATTGTCCAGCCAACAGGTCACTGGAATGTGACTGTGAATGTAGGTACAGGGCACCTGGATATATGTGTGTGAGTAAGCATGGGCATGTGTGTGAGTATATGTATGTCTGTGTGTTGATGTCTATGTATCTGTATTTGTGTAGTGATGTGTATGTGTGTGTGTTGCTGTGTGTGTGCGCACATGTGTGTGTGTGTGTGTGTGTCTCCGGGTACTTACGGCTGGCCCTCGGGCGTGTTTTCAGGGATGGAGATAGAGAATGAGCTGTTGGTGAACTGTGGCGGTCTGGGTCCCGCCACCACAGACACCACGGCTGGTGGGCTGCGGCTGCCCAGCTTATCAGCAGCCAACACGTTCAGCAGGTACTCCCTGTCCTTCTGCAGGGGCAGGCCTGTCGTCTTAATGTGTCCACTCTTCCTGTCCACATCGAATCGCCCATCACCTCCTGCAATAGCACACCCATCAGTAATTCTTTGCAATGTCACATAAAAAACACACATGCACTACACCTATTCAATCATTTCTGTCACATGCGTAATGGCAAAATCCTGACCACTGCACACTTATTACTATATCATATTCACCTCCAAATGAAAATGTAATAACTATTACTGGCATCTTAACAGATAATGTTCTCTGTTACACAGTTGTAAAATCATTGCTTTTACACATGGGAACTCACAACTGGTAACAGTTCTGGTTGCTTACATACTTTCACACATAACTGTCACACCTATCCCCACATACATCATCTCTGTCACAGAGTTGGGGAGTTACAGTTAGCTTATTATTATACATTCTTAAATTCTTATTAAACTATGTTAAATGCACCATACACCTACATAAATTGTTACTGAGGAGCATACAATGAAAAGAGGGTTCCAATCAAGGCTGAACAATCAGGAAGTATAAAATATCTGAATATTGTTACATAAACTAATTGGTGCTAAATACCAGTATTGTAATGTTACCAGCCTACGCAGCTCTGATGTAGTCAAGTGGTCTCTCTTCTTCTTAACAGCCCTGTTTTGTGCAAATGCATTCATGCTGTCCTCAAAACTGAAGCAACTTCTGCCTTCTGAAACCCAACCGGGCTGCTCCGAGTGATTTCTAATCAAAGACGAAGCAGCGCTGACTCACCAATTCACTTTGATCTTTTGTAAATGATTCTTTACATCAAAGATAATTGGATGTTTATCTCCTAATCAAGTCAGGCTGGCTAATTGAACAAAACAACCTGACACACACGCTGAAATCGTGTGCGTCGTCCCAAATTGACGGAGAGGAAATCAGAATAGTAATAAGTCTCCAATTACATTAGCCTGTCTTATGGCAGTTAAATCATTTTTTCTCCATTTAAGTAATAGTATATTATAACTTTTTTCCATCCTTTTAACATTCCATGTTCTATTTCCCACTCATGTAGCCCAAAATAACTTGAATAAATATTCTTTTATAGTGTGTTGCAAAAATAAACGTATTAATTCAGTTAATTAATATCACCAACCGTTTTAAAATGCTTGTGTGCGTGTGTAAGCGTTTTTTAAAAAAAGGATATTTCTTCAATTTACAATGAGCACAAGTTTCAGAACAAATAGAGCCTATATCAGCAAAAGCCAAATACAGCTTGACTGAGGAAATCTAGTCTATGTCATGGCATATCTCATGTCAAAGTCACATATAGCTATGCTTAGTTTTTATCAGTCTAGAAGCTGTCCCTAGGATTCACTCAAAAGCACTGAGTTCAGGATTCAGTCGATATCTGTCCTTAACTGTTGCTAATGTTCATTTTGTTCATTCCTCAGCTGCACAGTTTTGCAAGTTCAGCAATTATGAAAATTGTGAGTAAAATTAAGAATAAATGCTAACTGACCTGTGTCCCAGTCTCTCTATTAAATCAAAACCAACTTCAGTCTCTGTAAGGGCTATATGCTTTGTATTTCAGAAAAATAATAACACATTCTAAATGGCATGCTATGTTGTCTACAACAGAATAGAAAATAATCAGGTCCCATGATTTTGCAGTGTACGTTCTGGTTTGATTGAATTACATAATACCCTTAAAGAAGCTAACTGCAGCTGATTGGCTCCTGGCCTATTTTTTTCCCATCTAAAAGTCAGACTCTCAGGAAACAACAGATTCTGAGCACAACCGAATTCTGTAATTCTTAGCTCTATCAGCCTAATAACAATTTTTAAAACATGTAATGATGTGGAAAACTGAATATACAAACTGCGCACCAGTTCATTTGATTAAAATCTGCTTCCCCACTGGTTGATACCTAGGTGACAGACTCAGGCCTTGGTCTCATTTCCCAAATCCTCCAAACTACTAAGATCATGTCGGGACTATTGACTTTCAGTGCTGCTGTGATGACATTAGAGCTGCCGCAGGGTGTTTGGGGGGTTATGCACAATCAGAACAAAACTGCAACTGGAAATAGCTTGCAATTGAGCATTCCACTGAACACAATTCAATGAATTTGGACTGAGACAAAGATTACTTTCACCATCATAAATTCCTTGACGTGGGCTTTTTGTGGGGTTGTCTTTACGAAAGGGAGAATGAGCATAATCTAAAGCTCATATAGTGATGTAAACAATGTTCTTCCTATGCCATGTATCATTTAGGGTTGTTTGGTGTAGTGAACAGTCCTCATTGAGTTAAAAGCCAGCTCTTGCCAACTGATTTTACTTCTGCACCTGTTCATAACCATTTTGCTTTCCTTACTTCTCTTCAGTGAAGCGCTTGACTTGCATATGACAATATGTTAATTCAAGCTTTATGTTTGGAAATGATGCTTTGTTTCAATTCTTGAATCAATGCGGCAATTCAATCAGCCATATTGTGTGCACTAATCGGCATGCCACTATAGATGAGACCATCTGTTACACCGAAACAAATGTAAAGAAAGTTCTACTTGCTCAACTGCAGCTTAGTTAAACACAAATAAAGCTCAGAGACAATCAATGGAAGCCCAATGAAAGATGCTGAGGGATGGAGAGACTTAAACAGGAAACAGGAAGCACGTACCATCAGACAGGAAGTACTCCACCTCTCCATTGCTGCCCTCATCCCCATCATGGGCGTGGAGCTTGTAGACCAGAGAGCCAGGCAGGGCCTCCGGGGACACCACAGCTAGGTACGGGAAGGGGACCATGGTCCACTCTGGGATGTTGTCATTGACATCGGTGACAATCAGCTCCACACGAACCAGGTACCAGTCTGAGCCTGTGGGTGGTCGAACGAGAGAGCCTGCATTTAAAATATTTCACCGCCCTCACACAGCCTTGAATCAATTCACTGCTTCTTTCCGTTATGAGTAATCAAACATGTGCGATGAGCAGGATCATGAACTCCGCTATTTGTGTCCAGACAGCATTCTTAATAACACAGTGAAAAAAATCAGTCGTGTCTTATTGTTTAACATTGTTCTTTGGCCAGTTAAAGACAATGTCTGTGGCAGGTAAGATCTCAACTGTAGGGTGACAAAAGTAATAAAATGCCTGGGGTCCACAAACTGCAGGTGTGTATAAGGCAGGTGGCAGGCTTAACCTGCTGGACCCCAGTGTTCCAGGTGAGTCCTGACTCAGCTATGTAAATGAGAGAGTGGGTGTCACGTTCCAGGAGATGCTTGACTCGTTGACATGATGGCGGCCACTGGAGAAAACGGCTGGCGAAATATGACATTGATGCATAGCAAACAAAGTGGGCCACCGTATGGAAGATTAACACACAGGCTGTCTAGTCATAGCCTGGAGTCTTCCGCTGGTGTTCACAGGCACGGTTCAGATTTGGATATAGTGGGACAACGTGGTGGGAAGGGAGACGTGGGGGGTAGAGGGATGGAGAAGGCTCCGACCTGTTACATAATTATTCAAAGATGAGCTCTAGTCTCTAGTGAAGGCGGTCCTTCATTCACACATACACATACATTTCCTTCCATTTGACTTCTTTTTGAAAGAATCCGTTATGTGGGGAAAATACATTATGTTGGGAGATATCCCCATTATTACTGCTCCATATTCAGGTCATATTCAAGATCAAGCAAGGTATAAAAATGTATGGTACATATTATGGTACCAAGACAACAATGATCATACGTCTTCATTTTTGCACAGTGGACAGACCCTTATTTTGTAACATCAACACATTGTTTTCTCAGGTATTATTTTTATTTTTTGGGATTCTGTAAATTACCCATTTCCTTCTTGTTCTCCTTTTCTCTCACACATACATCTCAGCATCTTTCTCACTCACTGACTCTCACACTCTCACTTTCTCTCTCTCTCATCATCACTCTCTCTCTCTTTCTCTCCACCTCCCACTCTCCCAACAATGATGTGGCAGAACCCACCAAATATAGATAGTGTTAGACAGTATTTTCCTCAATTTAGAGTCATTGTTTTTGCATGCTGCTCCTGGGTTTTGAGGACGTGCTGGATGTCAGTATACACTTAATGCAGCTGTAGAGAAGGATCATCTCTGTCTTGACCTCACCTGCCTCTCAAGGATCACATCTTCTATTTTCCTCGAGGCGGTCAGTTTGCTGGTGTCAGCCTGCTTCAATGGTCAGGCTTCAGATGAGCTGTTAGTCTAAGCTGGCTCATGACTAAACTCAGCATCTTACTCCAAAGAGTAGATTTTCTTCTATGTTTTCCTTTTACCATTCAATCATTTAGTGTACTAGTAAACTAAACTGGTCGCACTTAATATAATTCAGTCTAATGAGCTGCAAGACAAGATGACTAAGCAGATACACATTGGAGCTTAGCTCTTTTAATAGCCTCTTACAAGAGGAATTTAATTCAATTTCCATAGAGTGTTTGGGTGTCTAAAACTCTTTCTGGGCACTAAAAAGCAGTGGGTAACAGTTTCATTCTGCTTGGCATGTCTGATCTTTTGTTTCATTGAACATAAAGTACGCCTTTACAGAATTTAACATGCAAGTGCATGTCCAAGTGAATCTTTAATAATCTTGACTGCTCAGTTTTCCTATACCACACTTCTGTATAATGCATGGTTATGATAGTATGATCATTAATGTTTATCTTTTAATGAATTTCATGCAAGATTAAGCTTCCTGATTGTCAGACATAGATGTGTTTTATTGACAGAACCCGGTTTAATAGTGTCTGGGCTGACAAAAACCTCTGGAAGAATCTGTTTTGTTTATCTCTATCGATTCTCTGCATCTCTCTCAGCCCTGTTTTTAGCAATTTAAGGGATGAGACATCATCGATGTTAGGTGTATGTTTTTTGATAATTTGCTTTTTTCTTTTGTGGTAAGGTATAACAATAGAGAAAATTACACATGCATTTTTATACAACTGTGTAAGTCAATAGCATGTCAAGTTGTGATGTTTCTATTACCATTATTATGGAGTTAACTGCTGTTTGGTAGCATTGATGAGAACAATATCAATTTCCCTCATAAACCTTGAGTTCCAGCTTTCCATAAACTGAATGGTGATCAGTTCCATTTTTACAGCAATTGAGAAATAAATGGAGTGCCATTTGAAGTAGACTAAGATGATGGAATCTGTAATATGCCAAGTGAAATAGTCTTTTTAGTGTTACTTCAGAAAATTTCCCTCCCCCTCAGACTCTCTCACCCTCCTCCTCTCTTCCCTAGGTTCCTGTGACTCAGGTATAAGGCCGCAGGTGTGCATAGAGGGGAACTGAGAAGGGAATTTGCAGGGAAATCACAGCCCTTGAGTTGCTGTCATTCAGCACTCCCCGTGACAGACAGCCAGTTATTCATACCATACCAGCGGGCAAAAGGGAGACAGAGAGTCAGAGAGAGATATATACAGAGAGGAAAACAGACAGAGAAAGAGAGATATGGACAGGGGAAGTAATAAGAAAAATAACCACAGTGCAGCCAAGCAGGATTAATATAATACAACAGACAAAAGAATGACCCAAGGGTTGTTATGGAAACAGATAAACAATGGAATCCATCAATGCGAACGATAAAACTCAAGTAGCACAGTAATTGAATAGATACTTGAAAATGAGGAAAAAGGTATGCATACATAAAAACAAAAAACAACTATGCAATGTACGACAGACTGAAAGCTATTTTAAAGCCACTGGAAGCTCGCAGCACTTCAGTCTGCGTACAGAGAGTTTCTAGACCCTATCTTTGTTTGCTAAAACAAATCCTGAATTAATTGGCCATGAGATAGTTTTTTCAAGGCAGGAGCAAGACAAAATCCCAACAGCAAGGGGAATATTTACATTAATTACCCATTGCAAAAGTAAATATCATCCACTAATACTTGGGGGTAATATACAAAAGGCTTTCAGGGAATATTCTACCACCTCAAACCTCAAAATGTCTCTAATTTCCACAAGTAATAAACATTTTAGCCCTGTGATTTTTTTTGCACATACTCCTGTTAACTCAATTGACCCCATCCACCAAAAATCACATACTTTTCCCTCATCTCTTGATCAGCTACTTGTTCTACCGCCTTACATGCAGGACAAAATGCTGACCTCCGACCTCATGTACTCATGCAAACACCGTCACACACCTCATAACTTCATCCCCGGAGAGAGCCTAACATGGGGAAACAGCCATACTCTAAATCCAACTGTCACACACAATCAATGTCATCATTTAACACCAGGGCAGTATCTCTTAATATAGCCTGACTTACATTTGTATAGGAAGAATATCCTATGTTGTCATTATTCTTATATCATATTATATTATATTATAATTTTAATTCCAGGGCTTATTGTGGTGAATGTTTTTGCTTTAAATTTTAGATGGTTTTCATGGTTTCACAGAAGGACTGGAAATATCCAATACACACAAACAGAAATAGTAACTTAACTACACTGTGAACAACTGATATGTCACCCTGCAATGAAACGAGAGACTTGAAAATTGCTGCAACAACAAATTACATGTCAGGAAAATGTTTACACATGCAATCTGATTTCAGGATAACATGACAGCACAACAAGATTTGTAAAAAAAAGGCTTGCATCTTTAGGCTGGAAAAATGAATCGAGCGAGAGCTGCTGTTGGCTCGTCATCACTAAACTCCACAAGGCCACCAGCGCGCGGGCGTGCTTCCTTTAGAGTCTAAATTAAACTCCTGTTCGTTTGTCACCTGACTGTATCCTGGCGACGTTAGTGAACGGATCCCAGCAGTCCGATGAGCCCCTCTCTCACGTCTGCTGACAGACAGAACATGAATCATGATTTCTGCCTTTGGACGGCCTTCATTTTCAACTGAGCACACTAATTATCACAGGACCGCTTCTTTCAGGCGAAAGAAAGGAGAATTACTGTGCAGTCAGCCGCCCCACCAAGCATTCACCAAGCCACCAGCAAGAGAACCGAGCAAATTAAATATTCTCTCAGAGGACTACAAAGGCTTCTACAGCTCTCCTGAAATTGTTACTTTCATAAACCTAGGATGGCTTTTTTATGCAATATATGTTCACTTCCAAATTCTAATTAGACAAAGTGACTTGTAGAGATTGTAAGTGAGACAGTGGGTATACCGGTTAATGCAGAGAGCCTTGTGGAAATCCGATGTACTGTCAGACTGAAACTTTTCGGCTCCTACAGTAGACCTGTCCCTCATCCCCAGCAACCAAGACCTCCTGCCCCAGGCTGAGCCAATCAGCTCCCAGGACTACATTCAGCATCATGTCCATGTTCCACACAGTCTAAGAGTCTCAGTATTGCGGAGGGTGGAAACTCCTGATATGTGATGATGCTGTTGTTGCCCTTGCTTTCTTTCATCACTCAACACTCATAGACACAGCTCATGAAAAATAATGTTACTTTATTAAGATATATTCATGTCTTTTTCGCCTCATCTCAGCAGCCACTGTTGGGTAGTTTCAAATAATAATCGGTCAATCCAAAGTTTAACTCCTTAGTGATGGAGTTATCGCTTGCTGCCAAAGTTAAAGAGCTGATCACCGGGATGAATGTGTCTATGTTACCATCTTGGCCAATGAAAATCCGTCCAAGATAGTGTGCCAATCACTCGCCTATGCAGATCTATGCTAAACCCATGTAGCTGTCTGCATTTGCTTCAGTAGTCAAAATCTGCTTCCAGCTAGTGATTGGGTAGTAAGGTTTGATTGAACCAAAATGAGCGGAGCTATCATATAGAATCAGTGACTCAGTTATTTGGACCAATGGCAATCTTGGGTGTGGAGAGAAAAAATGTTTGATTGGTCCAAATAAGTTACTGGTTGAGAGCTGAATGTAGATCCACCCTAATTTCAAACATAACTGCTTCCAGCACATAGCATATAATAGTACATAGTGATCATTGCAATGTTTAGAGTCATAACCCAGGCAAACTTGTCATGTCTTTACCTTGGAGTTAAGTTTACAATTTAAAATACAAACTGTCTTAGATGAGAACATCTGCTGATAATTATAAATAATTATAGTCATTTGGTAGTCGTAAGGACTTTGTGTTCAGCTGCAATTCTAAGGGGAGAACAGAAGAGAAAAATGAATAAAGGGAACAGCTAATAAACAGACACTGTTCTTTGAAGGTTGTCTTTGTTGAGCATGTTGTACCCAAAAGGGGGTGGTGAGTATACTGTTGAGATTGGTACATTACCATGTCAATGCTAATCTGTTACACAATGTAAAATATCTGTACCTCACAACCCAGTTTTGAATGATATCATTCAGGTTGAGTCCTCAAATAAATCCTATTCAGGAAACATCTGTTATACAAATGAACAAGTAATAAATATTTATTTATATAAATAAATATACACGACACAATTACCACACAATGAATAATCTTTTAATATGCATGTTTAATTGGAAGTTTGAACTCCTCTGGTAAAGGCAACACCTATTTTCAAAAGAAAGCCTGAGGAAACCGGTCAATTGGATATAACAATCACACAGTACAGAATAACAATGGGTTCGGCTAGGTTCAATTAAGAAAGCTTGGTGTATAAAGTGCAATGAACCGTTTACTGGTGTTTCACCTTCACATGGTCCTACAGGAGTGCAGTTACCCTATAACCTCTCCTCTGTAGTGCTGTGCTGACAGTTACCACTCCAAAACGTTGGCTATCTGAGCCCTCTGCACACTGGTGTCTGTACACACGGTACAAGATAAAGAAGGCTTTGCAAGGGATCTGGGAGACAGGAGGATTGTAAAACAAATTCCCAGACCAAATGAAAGAAAGATTAGAGCTTTGAAAGTATTGAGGAGTTTCCAGCTTTTCCTTCTTCACACCATTATTTTCTGAAACTCCTTTGAAACTCTCTGGTCCCCGCTGCATTCGTGTTTTCCCAGTCCAATTCTGAAAACCGAGCTGCTGTTTTTTCCCCTTCTTCTGTTTCTTCTGCCAAGCTTTCTTTTCAGATTAACGGGAGTGAGAGCAAATTGTTTTATCTCTTATCTCTTCTAGTCTCTACTGAAAACCGGGTCGGGCCAATTGGGAAAATTATGAATCTGTGTAATCTGTGTAGAAAATTATTATTGCTATCATGTCTTACTTCATGGCTCTTCAGCTGGATGTGCTTGTATACCAGCAGAGATGTTTAGTTTAAAAAGCCTTTTTCAATTTTTAAGCTAAGATCTAACACAGAGTGAAAGCTGTTGAGGTAGGGAAAACAATTTGTTGATCTCGTGTTGCAATGGGATCCAGCATGTTATACCAGAATATAGCACTAAAGCATGCATAAACTTAAGATAGACTAATACACACGCATCTAACTCTCAATCTAAACGCAGCTATGAACTGTTAGCTTGCTAAACATATCCCATAAAAAACATTAAATCCTCTGATATACACGACAACTGTCCTGTTTGGCTGTTCTTGTAATTATTCTGTACACCCAAAGCGCAAAATGACCTGTGATCATGCATCACCATTGAGAACACTGAGACATCCATTTCCTTCCATTTTACTTGAGACTTCGAACAAAATAAGATGGGAATCAGTTTCATTCAAACACAAGCTGGGCACCAAAAGGAGTGCCATTGGAAGTAGATCTAGAGGATGGCCTGTGTACCATCCATTCATTCATCCATCCATCCATCCATTATCTGTACCCACTTCTTCCAATCCAAATCAAAGTCAAGTTGGAATGAATGGAGTCTGCTAAGTATGGAGTCTGTAACATTCAACATTATCTTTCATCACCCAAGTGTGTGTGTGTGTGCCTGCGTGCGTGCATGTGTGTGTGTGTGTGTGTGTGTTTAAGGTGTACATACATCAATCAATAGGACCAGAGCCCAGATTATGCCAAAACTGTCAAATGGATTTCTATTAGGATAAGACATTTTTTCCAATTATAATCTAAAGGGAGGTTATTCCATTGTGCAATACTTAAGATGATTTATTTCTGGTTCATAATGATTGTTTTCTTGGATATATTGAAAATTATGTGGGATAGTCTAGAGGTATTTTTTTTCTTATATTAATCCCACACAAGTTGCCTAATAAACAAGAACAAGACATGGGGATAGTGTGGTCTGGCAGGCCAAAAGAAGTGACATTTTTCATAAATTGGATATTGGTGTTGCTGGTTGTACTGATGATATTTTTACTGATCCACAAGTCCATAAGTCAGCTCTGGGAGTGATTGATAGGTATTGTTCCTATTTCGTGGTTGGCAGGGATATTGTTCAATCTGCTTTGGCAAGAATAATGTATACTGCTGAGAGTTTTCAGGAAGAGGCTATGTCGAGCAAAATCCTCTGTCACTATCGATGGTTTTAAATTATTTCAGCTCTAATTTAATTAAGTTTATATGTATGTATGTATTCATGTATGTATGTATCTATGTGTGTGTATGTATGTAGGTATGTACAGTATGTATGCATTTATGTATGTATGTAGGTGTGTATGTATACATGTATGTATGTATGTATCATCTATGTGTGTGTATGTGTGTATGTATGTACGTATGTGTGTGTGTAGGTTTTAGTTGAATTTATTCTAGGGAATGGGTGTTGCCAATACCATACTTTTTGATCAAATGGTGTAGTGCAGCAAGTGTTATAGGGGATGTGGTTATGGTGTGTAATGCTTTTTCCTTTCCATGACCTGAGATCTAATAGTTTTTGTTCTGTAGTACATCTGGACTGTTCAGACCAGTTTGCCAATCGGGATTGAGTGGAGTGATGTAAAGGATGCAGTAAAGTTGTTAAAATGTATTACAAATAAAACGGGATTTAATAATGTTACCCACATAATCTTACCTAATTAAATACATAAACATGTTAACGATTAATGTTTTCCTGTCAAACTGAAAGTGACAAGACAAAAACATAAACAGGACATGTATGTGCATCAGTTTGCTTGGCAGATGTTCATATTGAGAAATTCTTGACAAGAAGGTCATTTTTAATGACAGAAACATTCCTTTAATACAGAAGAGCCTCAGTAATCTCATCCCTTTGGGACCAGGGTTTGGACCACTGAAAGGCTCGGATTACTGAAAGAGACGTCAGAATATGATTTAAAGAATTTCAGACTGTTGTTGGCTGAAATCATTGCTTACACAACTGTAAATGCCATAAGTAACAGGTTTAACTGTGACATAACTGTCACCTACTCTTGTTTCACAGCTTCCAACAATCAAATCAATGGCAGGAGTTCCTGCCTGTTATCACACACATAGACAGCAGCTGGTCAAGAATAAATAAACAAACAAACAAACAAACAAACAAACAAGCAAACATAAATAACTAAAACTAAATAAAAGTTTTGCTCTGTTATATTTCTGTAATGGTAGGGACATGTAAGCTTTAGAGTCCTGAACTGAACAAGGTTCTAACATAGGATTTACTATACAGGGGCAAGAAATTATGTATTGGTGAAAAAGTAATTAAATAATAAAAGAACCCATCTCTTCACAGAGTTTTAAACCCTGAACAGAGAGTATACATGCTTGAGAGGTGTGAGTGGTCAATAATAAGGCATTTTACCGTGTTTATTAATATAGGAATAAAAGATTGGGGATAAATAGTATTTATGTCATGAAGGCTGAACAACAAACCTTTGACGTACTGCTTGGAATAGACCTTCACTGAACAGCTATTTCACAATATGCCTTTAAGATGTGCCTCAGGGGCATGGCTTTCAGCAGGGCCATGCTGTTTCATCTCAGTTCAGCAGGACCATAAATGGACAATTGAGCAAGATAATTCCCAGTCCCTGTTGGTAGGGAGAGATGCGGGGACCGTGCTGTGCAGCACGCAATTTCAGAGAAACACGTGGCTCTCTTGGTGCGCACATACATTTTCCCCTCAGAAATTAAAGGACACCGCCACTCATTGACAATCCTTTCTGAATCCCCCCACCCCCTGCTGATTTCACCGTCGGTAAATTATCCAAGCCACCCCCAGACACTTACCCTGGAGGATGAGCACTAGAGCATCTGCCCATCTCGTCATCGTGTCGCGGCTTAGCCGCGGGCGCGTACAAAAACATCACACAGGCCTGGCGGTTCATCATCTTAGCCGATCCTGTTAATGTGGAAGAATATCTACCGCCATTGTACTGCGCTGACAGAGCAGCCAATCAGAAGATAATTCAGTACATCTTGAGCAAAACAGCCACATGCCCTGAATTGAACATATCTAATTATTGTTGTGATGTAAAGATTTCAGGCCTCAAGCCATTAGGGTTAATGTTCTGTAGAAATGTGGTGAAATGCACAGATAGGGTAGGCAAGTGTACTGGTAAACAGGTGGCCGGGTTAATAGATGGAGATCATTAGAGAGAAATATGGCAGATGGTCTTTGGTTAGTTACCGATCTCCAGGAGAGGAGGGTCATTGCTGCTTGGGCAACAAAGCATCATTATGAGAGTAGCTACTTCTTAAGTCAGGCCAACACCCTATCTGTCATCCAGGTTTTAATTTGATGGAATACATCTATTAGTTCAACAGAGGCCAGAAACCTTAGCTGTCAGAATACGTTTTTTTATACCGCATTTTGTTGAAACTTAACCAAACTAACCTGACAGGCTTTTCCCATTTTATTCTTAGTCAAGGCAGGGTGGTGGAATAATTTAAATTATGGAGAATCTGGGAAAGATTTGTGTATTTCAAGTTAATGCAAATCATTGTTCTTCATTAAGTTTGTTTATGCTTTGGCACTACATTTAGAAAGTGTTTATATAGTGGTATACACAAACACACACACATACACACACACACACTACACATATAATATATATCACATTTTGAATGTGAAATAAAAAGGTTCGAAGGCCAGCACAGTCAAGATAGCCCTGAGTATGTCTCCCAGGAAAATACTCCCTCCTGTTTTTTTCCCTGAACACAATGCCAGTAAACAGGGAGTATGAAAGCTTATAAAAGGATTATTAGCAGAATTTAAAATGCATACCAGCAAATGGAGGAAAGCCAGAATTAGTGTTATGGCTTTGAAGTCAATATGAGAAAAAAAAAGACTTGGAAGAGTCGACACCCCTTTCAGATGCTCAACCTTGCGTTTAGAAATAAATAGACATCTAAACTTTAATCAGTTCTGAAGAGAGGTTGCTGTGAGCAACCCACACCTTTGAAATGTAATTTCACAAACAATCAGCTGTTTTGTTAAAGGTTTAAACCAGAGACAACAGAAATGACGGGCTTCACATTTTTGAGCAGTCAAATTTCATTTTCACCTCACAGACATATAAATTCAACAACTTCTGCTGTTCACTGGGAACACTGAAAAGCTGAGATGCCAAGGGCATCAAAACAGAGTCTTCCATAATCTCACTCTGTGCATCAGAAAATCTCTCTGGTAAAGTTATGTCTCTTACAGCCTTCAAAATTGTTAATTGCTATCATGATATCACAATGCATGGTCTAATTAGCTTGTTACAGAGGGCCATAATCACAGAAATGACAGATAATGAGAGAAACACATCAGTCACTGGAATAATAATGACCTTTCTTTGAAGCCACCAGTCTGCTATTCACACCTGTTTCCACAGCAGATGGAAGAACGATATGCAGGGAAAATGCTATTAAGACTTGATTGTGCTGAGACAGTCTCGCATGACTGGACAGGGTAATGAAAGCAGAGAGCTTTCTCTGGTCGTGGTGCTGTTTGACACTGTCAGAGAGTGAGCGGTGAAGGTCAGGGCCCATTCTGAGAGGTCTGATATGATGTCATCATGACCCAATGGATGCTCTCTGTCAATAGTGAAGGTCAAAGGCTATTCTTGATAAGATATGAGGTCAACGTTTAACCTGTTGAGTCAATTGGGAAGGTCAGAGATCACTCTGTAGAGATTTGAGGTCAACAGTGAACTTGCATTGTCCACAGTGACCATTGGAGACAGTCCTAACTGGTTACGTCGTAAGGGATGCACTAAAAACCTGTAGAAAGCACAAAAGATAGCATCACATGTGACAGTTTGGGAGGTCTTCAAATTTAGAGCAAACTCCAGGGAAGCACCTTGCCCTCGGCAGTAACAGCAGTGTCCAATGCTAATTTCAGCCTCCATTATTCTCTGTTCTAGATGGCCCCTCTCATTCAGACAGGTAAGCAATGTCATATTACACTTTGTATTCTTTGGTGTACACTAGATAGACAAATTAATGGAAACATGAACAAGGACTTGTATTCTCAAGTAAATAGATAGCAATTAAAAAAGAATTTTGCACATGCATTTGATATCATGGTAATTCTGCTGTAAATTTATGTTTTAAATCAACAATATAAAATATGAGTTTCTGAGGAACATGAAAGATCTCCGATTTTGAAGGAGGTCAGATAGTTGGTGCTCAGCTTCATATGCATAAGCAGAAATATGTCTCTTGAAGTCATTTCTATTTAAATGGAAGCAGGCAGATACGTCCTCGGAATGTGTTCTTTTCATTATAAAACAGAATAGCAAGAATTCCCTTACAAGACTGGAGCTGGTTTTGATGTAATTGTACATAGTACATGCCTTCAAGTTCATGAGTCATGAGTTTAACAAAGGTGCTCATTAGAAAGTAATATAGTCTTACTATTCATCTTTTGGTCTTTTTCCCTGAATAGGTTACTGTTTGTAAGACAGCCACTGGAAGTCTGTCTCCGCACAGCTGTCCCCGACTGTTAAATATGGGGGTGGATCTGTTATGCAAAATTTAGGAAGGTAGAACTCCTTATTAGCTACATACTCACATAGTGCTTGGTGTTTCCATTACTTTTGTCTACCCCTACATATCACTCAGAATTGTTCACTGACCCTCAGTAGACAACAGTAACACTGCCCCCTGATGACAGATTGTCCACTGAGTGATATAACATGACACTAAAGAGACTGAATACAAAACCCCCTAACTTCCATCTTGCATGTGTGTGTGTGGTATGTGTTTGTGTGTTTGTGTGGTCTGTCACTGTTTATTTTAAGTCTGAGGTTGTGTGTTTTTGTGGTATGTGATTGTGTAGTCCATTGTCACTGAGAGTGTGTGTGTGCGTGTGTGTGTGTGTGTGTGTGTGTGCAGTATAGTGCAGTTGCTGGCATGGCTGCCCTGTGGCGTGAGGCCCGTCCCACCCCCCTCTGGTAATCCTCCTCCAGAGTGGCTATAAAAAGCAGGTAAGTGGCTTGTTGCTGAGGAATTTCCTCAAGAGCCGTGATTACAGAATGGCCCTGAGCATGAAGTGGAGGCCAGCCAGGATGGCACAGCCCGCTGGACGCAGCTCCTGCCTGGGCAGCAGACAGACGGCAGGCTGGGCCCAGACTGCCCAGTCATGGAACTCAGCAGCTCCTGCACATCCCTGCTAAATCCAAAAAAACAACTTGGCTCAGCGCAGAAAAACCTCGGACCAGGACTAATCCATTTTTAACTGGCAGGAACACTCCAAAACAAAAGATCCTGAAATAATCTTCCGACATTTTGTTCTGTGTGCTACCTGGGACAGGTGAGACCGCAGTGCCTGGCATCAGTGAAGCCCTCCTCAGATTCACCCCAAGCGCTGTCACTGGTGCTTCCTGTTGTTTTTGTTGTTTGGCATTGACACAATTCCAAAATAGTCCCCCAGGCTCAGCCATGCGCTCATCAACCGTCCGACATGGTGTGACCCCCAGCTCAGACGCAATTCCTGGAGGACCAATGCATCTGCTAAGCTTAGCACTAGCCTCTGTGCTTTCTCAAATCGCCCAGTCGTTTACTCTATTTGACATTTACAGATTGAAAACTACATTAAAGCTGATGTTCATACCGATGGCCGAAACTAATTACTGATTACTAATTGGACAAAGAATAATTAGCAAGAACAAAAGACAGCATGAAAACAGGCAATCTGGGAAGGGCTTCACACCTCCATACAAAGCAGCTCTAACTTTGTCACTTTCTCACTTCGATCCCCCACAGCTATTTCATGTCATTCAAAGGGTCAATTCCGTTAAAGCTAAATAAAAGCTAAAATAGTTCAATCTATTTAAATATTCAGATGCCACCTCAGTGTAAAATTTCTCACAGCCAGTTTTGGAAATCAGTGCTTTTCAAGCCAATGAAAGCTGTGCAACCTCAAAACTGTGCCTTAGAGTTTTTACCTAGTCAGCAGATTGGGAAACTGTAATCTAACTTGTCAAAAGGGGAATGAAATAAAATAAGACCTTTGCATATAGCACAAAACTAGAAAAACATTTGCAAATTGGATGCTTAAATATAAATGCAAATTGTAGTGTGTTAATTAAATCAGGCAAAAAATTCCTCCATCACACTGCTACCCAAAATAAGCACCAGCGTGGATGCAACTGAACATACAGATAATTCGCAGAGGTTCTCTTCCACATTCATCAAATGGATCTTATGAGATATTGCTGTGCTTTTAAGGTTTCCTGAGACATTATGGGCTTGCTAAACCAGACAGTGCAGTTCCAAACACGTGGAAAATGGGATACTGTTGACGTACAGGTCAACTGTGTGTCGAATCGCATGGCTCAGTGGTAGCTCTCTAGTGCTAAATTCAACATTCATTATGGCTGCTCACACTGAATTTGCTGTTGCTCATGGATCTTCCACTTACTCAGCCACTAATGGTTGCATCAAGGGGTGAGTGGCACTGGAGTACAGCCCACAGGAGCAACGGAAAACATAAACTCTGACCAATGGCCCTGCGAGGTCAGAACACATCTCTAATGAAGTCTCTCATGCAGTCTAATCTTAATACAAATGCTGGTGACATCCTCTGGTGCTCAGCCACCCCCCATCCCCACCCCCCCAATCCCTGTATCAGTCTCAGACAGCACACTGGAGAGGAAGCACCTCTCCAACTCTGCCCTCTTCTGAGACCTACGCGCACTGACACAGCAAATATATAAAGAAGTTAACTTCTTATCAGCACACAAACTTTAATACAAACATCTGTGGACTGTATACATAAAGATGGGTATGTAAATACACATACTCAGACCCTGACACTCAGAAATGCACACGCCCACACATGCTCAAGATGTAAAAGGATACAGACTATCCACAATAAAAGCATACATTCATACATACACACAACATGCCCTCCACACACACACATACACACACATACACAAGCACATACACACACAAGCACACAGAAGTACAAACAAGCACATACAAAAACAGAAACACACACCCACACACAATGAAGATGTAAAAGAATGCAGACTAGACCCATCAAAAGCAAGGGGACACACTCATACAAATATAAGCTATACAAAGGCTCAATACTCCCACCCCTACACCCACACACACAACCACAAACAAGCACACACAGAGAAACACAAACACTCACACACAGAATCACACACAGGCACTCACAGAAGCACACAAAAGCACACACACAACCATGCATAGAACCACAAACAAGCATACACACAGAATCACACACGCACACACACAAACAGATGCATGTTCCTTCAGAGTCCTGGGACAGATGCCAAAGGCCTGGCCGGGGAGACGCCGCTAACTTCTGGAGCTGTAATCAGCATTTTAAAGGGTCATGAATCCACAGTTTGACGTTTTTTCTCCCCCAATTAGAAATCCCCCAATGTCTTCCTCTCTTCTTGCTAATTAGTATGAAACACGTTGGCTTGGGCAAACACTGTATATACACTTTTATAACCATGTAGCGTTCTGCATGGGCAGGAAGTGAATGTGAAAGTGAATGGTGCTCAGCAGGGAGGAGTTAGACATATTACTCCAGCGTCTGCAGAGACGGATTCAGCAGTCCTTTTAATAATCTTTTTTTTCTAGGAGGCAGAAAAAAAGTATTGAATCACACCCCAAAGAGTATTAAAACCAAAAGAATGAGGTTTTAAATTTGTGGACATGGTTATACTAAGCTTGTAAAAAAGACTTTGCAGACTCATCTGTTCATTTTTTTGTGTCCGCATTTGAGAGCAGAAAAAAATATAATAAAAAAGTGACTGTGCCCTGCAAAAAACAAAACTTGAAAGGGGGGCTGATGCATGGGAATGGGTGGGGGGTGCATGATTTAGGATTAATCCTAAATACTTTCAGCTCATGGGAGGCAAATGGAGGCTCCGGACTGCAATAAAAGCGCAGATTATCTTCACGACATTTGGGTAGCGTTTTCCTTAAATACACGGCAAATCCAGCTTAATATGGTCTGAAATTTACCATCTGTGTTCCTCTTTTACAGCGCTCCCTCCGGCAGCTCCGAACACACTCCTGCTGAGGAGGAGGAGGAGGAGGACGAGAAACCAAGGAGCACCACTGCAGAGTGCTCACTGGGGCATCACTGCAGAGTGCTCACTGGGGCATCACTGCAGAGTGCTCACTGGGTTATCACTGCAGAGTGCTCACTGGGGCATCGCTGCAGAGTGCTCACTGGGGCATCGCTGCAGAGTGCTCACTGGGGCATCACTGCAGAGTGCTCACTGGGTTATCACTGCAGAGTGCTCACTGGGGCATCACTGCAGAGTGCTCACTGGGGCATCACTGCAGAGTGCTCACTGGGGCATCACTGCAGAGTGCTCACTGGGGCATCGCTGCAGAGTGCTCACTGGGGCATCACTGCAGAGTGCTCACTGGGGCATCGCTGCAGAGTGCTCACTGGGTTATCACTGCAGAGTGCTCACTGGGGCATCGCTGCAGAGTGCTCACTGGGGCATCGCTGCAGAGTGCTCACTGGGGCATCACTGCTGGCACCAGAGGCAGTCGCACAGGACAAGTCTTTCACTCTTGTCGCCGTTCCCTCGGCTCCATCACCTTTGTCTCCATTACATATCTCTCCTTGTCTATCTCTCATTTTCTTCCTCACCCCCCTCCTCCCCTTGGTGACTATTCTCTCTCACTCCCTCCTCTCCTTTCTCTCTCTTCATTCCCCTATGTCCCTGTTTAGCCCTTCCTCATTCTCCCATGATGAAACATTTCCTCTCTCTCACTCTCCACTTCATCCTCATTATACGTTTGCACCCCACACACCATCCCTCTCTCCCTCCCTTCTCCCGTCTCATTGTCTCTGAGGAGAGCCAAACAGTCTCTAGAACATAGACTGCAGGCCCCAAAGTTCTCCAGTGGGCATCACAGTTTCACCTTTACCTTGCCTTTGTTGCTGAGTCCAGCAAACTTCACTTTTTTGGAAACTGACCAATTTACCACCCGAAAAAAAGTTCCATGTTTTAACCCCGTGTCTCTGGAGTATAGAGCCTTCAGTGGCTTTTGAGCAAAGGAATTTGGTTTTGATGATTAGCTTATTCACCTTCAGCAACTCTTTCCCTAAGACCCTGCTCCATTGAGATCTGTTTTATTTTTTCTCCACTCCTTCCTTTAAAAATGTTGTTCCCTGGTAGAGGCAGTTTCAGGAGAGAGGATAGAGTGATTGAGTGCCGGAAACAGAGTGATCGCTACAAACAAGTTTTCAGACGTCAGACAGGGTCTCCTCAGGGGCATAGAGCTACAGCCCTGCCGTTTTTCCATTTCTCCTGCCACAGATTTTGCTGCTGGCTGTCTTTCCAACCTGTATGACTTAAAAACAGAGGTATAGCTCATAAATGGAGCCCTAATCCCACCATTAGTCTCAATAAACATCTGTCCAGCGGTGTGTGGGGAACTTGGTTTCCTGCCGTGTGAAGATTGTAAGAGTGTAATTGCATTGTGAATATGACTGCAGCCCAGCAAGACCCCAGGGGGCGACCGGAGCTCATGGTCCCGACCACGTTTGAGCCAGAGACACAGCTGCTAATGGGGAGTAATGGAGAGTAATGGGCCAGTTCCTTTGGAAACAACTGCGCTCTGCCTCCTTCTTTCCCCACCCTTTTCCACTTCCAATATACATCCTCACCCTACACCCCCCCCACAATTCCGCTCCAAAATGACCCCACTTTTGACACCCTGGCTCTTAGCACACACTTCAGCACCACTGCTTACCGCGCTAACCCAATTATCCAATCTTTCTGCTAAAACTGATGGAAAAACAGCACAACACCAGGACTGTCTGTGCCATTTGGCTGACAGGGGAGTAAACATTGTCCCATTATTACATTATTACATTAGCTTTTTGCTTAGCGGCAGCTCTTATCCAGAGTGACTGACAATTTTATTTTGTATATAAATATATATTTTATGGAGGCAGGCCAGGGTAGTTATTAGGAGTGACTGAGGAAAAGCACTGCACTTTACACAAATGTCCAACAGCAGTGTTTCCACTGTGATTAAAAACCACTCCTCTGAACCCCAACACCATAAAATTCAGTCTTTCCCCTGTGGCCCACTTCCATTTCCATCATCTTCACCAACTACCAACTACTAATGCCCCCACCACCAACGTCCAACCCTCCCACTGTATTCAGCTGAATGACAGCTGCTCCATTTCGAAGCAGGGCCTGGAAAACATCCCCGGATGAGCAGGGATTACAGCGCTCCAGGAAATATCCTCCTTGAGCATCAGAGCTTCCCAGATTCCTGGAGTTCCTGGGTTCTGTTCATCATGAGAGAGAAATTCCAGAGCTGCGGCCAGATTACTGATGTTGCTTCATCAGAAAGGACGATAGACGTGCAAGCGAGCAGAAGGGCCCTGCAATTGACTCCTACAGTACAGTTTAAAAAGACACTGTGCAGTGGAGTACTGGTGCGCAAATTACAACAGGCTCTTTTTTCTGCTGAGAAGTTATTGTTTTAATTGACAAGTCAGTGCTACAAATCCTCTTTTATGTTACATCTCCTTGCATCAGGCTTGGTAATCTTTATGCTAGAAAAAAAATCAAAAAAACAAAATCGTATTTATTTTCTCATCACGCGCAGTATTTTCCTCCATGTTGTGTTACTTTGCCATGAAACACTGCTGAGTTTTCAAAGCCGCAATCATGTCTCATTCATTATTAATCTAAGGAAAAGTCTCTGCGTGTCTTGTAGTTAAGGTGCAACAGCACTGCACCCAGTAACCGCAATTAAAGAGAAATGATTATGGCATTGTTCTATGTGTTTATTTTACTCTTAAACAGTGGAACCATTAACTGAGAATGGCATGAGTGAGAACAATTTTAAACTAGAGAAATCAGTCATTTGTTTAATTATGTGGCTTCTGCACTATAGCTGCACCATAGCAGTAAAAAAAAAAAAAAACACATTACAAACTCAACAATGACTTCTGCATTTCTGCCACCATCATGAAAATTTCTAACCTTCTGCTTTATCGCCCAGGCAACTGCTTGATGCCAGTCTTGTTGCCTGGCAATTTCTATCCTACCAAGATAGGACCTCAAGGACCACTTTCATTTTACATGCAAGTAGACCGAAGGTGTGGAAGTACAATACAAAAATCACAGCTATCAAAAATTGCAGGTGATTTGTGGTTCTTGAGAGTTCCTACAGGTGGTGTTACAAAAATTACGATCTTGTAGCTCATTTCATTCGAAAATTATTTTGTACTTGTAAGACATAAACTGCTCTTTTTACATCTTCTAAAAATGTGATTTCAGTCATACAATATGTATAGCAATCTTGAACTTAACAATCCATCAATAATTAAAATTGGGCTGTGATTCATTGTTGCTGGGTGAGAATGAACCCGCCTTGACCTATGTCAATTCTGCACCACACCAGCATTGACTGGCTGTGTCCAGCAGCCCCAGAGGGCAGTACTTAATTGGAGGGAAGGGATTTTGATTGGAAAGATGGCCAGGGCTCCTCATACACAAGCAATCCCCTCAGCTCAAACAGGTGTCCATGGTCCATGACAGTCTGTCTGGAGAAGCTAAACCTGAAGCATCGTCCTCCATCTTTCTGCCAAGGAAATACATTCCTGACTGCACACTCTCAAAAGAGAATCGGTCGAAAACAAAATGTAATTACAAACAAGAACACTTTGTGATTTACAAGCGCAGAAACTTAGAGGTTGCAATGTGCTTGTGAGAAAAAACAATATAGTAGTTTTGTATTCAGTCCATAGCATCGTCGCCACTGCCAGAGTCCGAGTTTTCATTCCTTGGTTCCCGTGGGGATCATAGCGCCACACGCTCGCTTGATTAGTCATTCCCGGCAGGTTCCAGGAGAGGTCGGACAGCCTTTCCCGCCGTAGTCTGACTGAATAATGGTCTGATTGAATGACAGCTCTGGGCATTCGGTGGTCAGTGATAAGTCAGTGGCCTGACAAATGTGGAGGTCCTGACCTCTTCAGCCAGCGTTAATCTACCTCATACAGCAGGACAGCACCTTTCTGCCCCCTGCGCTTCCCTGTGTTTCCAGGCTAAGTATCACAACCATGTGGTGAAGCCAGGGCACATCCGTGCTAATGTGACACCAGGGTGTTGCCATGGAGACGAGTCTCCTGTCAGTCAGCCGCGAGACAGACGGTTCAATTTTACTGTCACCATTTTATTATTCACCGTGTGAGGAGAGTCTCACAATACTCTTGACATTAATGAAATATATTGACTAATATTTGTGCTATGTGGTGAAAATGTCTTTATTCTCTATTTCAGATTCATGGCACATACAGTGGCACTAACCTCAATGGTGAAATGAAGGGAACAACACAATTTAGGATGAGACTTGTTTGAAAATGAATAACTGAGATGCTTGTACCAGCACAATACTGGTTTATAATTAGCCAAAAGCCTCAACTGTTAACATAAATAAGTTGGAACTGTCTGCTAGAGTGAACCCTTGTCTGAAATGGCCTATTTTGCCCGGAACTTCAGGTAGAAGTTTGAATTTTATATTGATCTTCTTATTATATCACAACTCCCTTATATCATTTCAACTAATGTAATGTCCTGCAATTACACTGTCAGAGGTAGTCATAGCGAAGCCTTTATGAAAAGTATTGTAGCATGGTAGATGGTCATTCAACATACTGATGTCCAGAGGTGCAAAAGTCCCCAACATTTTAACATGCTGAGAGATTTGGGCTTTAAGTGATATGATGAAGAATCCCCATCTTCCCCAATTATATTGTAATTGTGTGCAATTGAATCCCTGGTTTACCTGAATCATAATGTCTCTGGGTGCAAGAATTTCTATGAATCTCCCTTGAAAACTTTGAGAAGTTTGCACAGGTGAATTTATGTCAAGTATCCAAATGCTGTCAAATTTACTTTGCATGTATGCAATAAAAATACACTCATGAGCATTTAAAAAAACCATGAGTTTGCAACGCTCCTCAAACAGACCAGTGTAGAGTAGAATGAGGAGAAGAATGGCCAAATGAAGCAGCAATCATATTAGCAGTGCTAACCAGCCTAATCAAGAGTGCTAATCAAGAGTGAGGCCCTTCCATGCACCCAAACCAATGCATGTCTCCTGTCTCCTGCTGTTTGCTGGCATCAATGCAAGAAAACATCCCCATACACTATGACACTATGCCCCCACCTTTCACTTTGCCCCCTCTTCACCCCTCAGCATCCTGCACACACCTTGCCATGTCTCCATGTATTTGGTGGCCATATGGCAGGCTGTATCAGAGCAGAGTCTGTACACTGCAGAGGTGGAGAGCGATGAGAGGGCCCGCATCGGCCGACTGTAATGAGAGCACAGCATGTGGGCGGCAGAGGAAGGGCTGATGGCAGCAGGCTGTCAATGAGGATTCTTCACGAATGCACACAAATGCACACACACACAAGCACACACACGCACATGGACAGTCACACAAACACACACACACACAAACACACACACACACATTCATCCTGCATTCCCCACCCACACACATCTACATACAGACACACATATACATCCATACAGACATGCATGCACACACAAAAGCACACACACGCACATGGACAGTCACACACACACACACACACACACACACACACACACACACACACACATGCATTTGCATGCATATACATACAAATACACAAATGCAAATATGCATCCACAAAGACACCCAAACACATATACAAAGCACACTCCAATCCTGGCCCACCCACACCAATACAAATACTTTCCATATCCACAAACACATACGTACATACACACCATTCCATGCATATATATTAAAAAAACCTACAACTACACATACAGTTAAAAATCCATCTACATAAACATGCACATGTGTAAAAACATATATTCAAGTATGCATTTCTGCAAATAGACTAAGAAATGCATAGACACAAGCACATGCATTCTGACCATACTGCACAAGTACACGCATCTTGAACTGATACTTGCATTAGCACAAGCAAACACACACTCACACACACACACACTCACACACACACACACACACACACACACACACACACACACACACACACACACACACACACACACACACAAACACACACACACACACACACACACACACACACACATCACACACACACACACACACACACACACACACACACACACACACACACACACACACACACACACACACACACACACACACACACACACACACACTCACACAGCCCCACAGAGAAGCCTGCAATGTCATAATTAAAAGCATCCACTGAGGTAGTGGTTTTCTCAGCTCTAATTTCATCATGGATGGAGAATCTCCTCATAATTTCTGAGAAAATGACTGCCATGATCGTAATAATCCTAAAATGCATACTGAATGGCCATGTGAGCTCAACGGGGAGTACTCCTGCTCTGTGTCTTTGAGGGGGAATGTGGAGTCCGCTCTGAAGGACACTGCAGGAACTGATTCATCGCAGCAACCTCCTTTTCAGACTTTCCTTTCTTCATGACAGCCAGGTTCTCTGAGGAACTATCTGATCTCCTTTTTCTGACACAAACTCCTCTTAATTCTAGTCATTCTTTTCCAGACACTACAACTTGTTAGTACTGTTTTCACATTCATAAAAAGCTGTAAATATCTCTGCAGTCCAGACTGTCATTTTCATCATATTTGTTTCATTAGATCATTTTAAATCCTTATAATGTGACATCCTTTTTTTTATATTTTTTAAAAAATCCTTTAATATGTTTAATTTATACAAATGTGTGTGTGTGTGTGTATGTGTGTGTGTGTGTGTGTGTGAACAGCTCTAAGAATCTCACTGTATTTACTCACTGTATCAAAAGAATGAAGTGATTTTTTTAAAAAAATTAAAATATGTCAATTTGACAAGTTGAATGTTCATCAAATGTGTATATTGTTATGTCCCCCTGGTTACCCGTTTGCTCTTATATTGGTTGCCCTGTGTTCAGGCTTAGTTGGAAGGTGTGGAATGATTGAGAGGCCCATAGAGGGTCAGGGAGTTGATTCCACCACTGGGGAGCTAACGCAGAGGAAGCATGCAGCCTGGATGAACGGGAGCCCTTTCCTCTCAGTGACAGAAGAGCAGGACGTTCTGTCGCTGCAGATCAGAGTGGTCGGGCTGGACGAGGTTCTGGAGGTAGGTAGGGGCCTTCCGGTTAGTTGCAGCACAGGCAAGGGTAAGGGTTTTGAATATGATCCTGGCAGCTACTAGCAGCCAGTGGAGAGACTTGAACAGAGGAGTGAAATGGAAATCCCTGGGGAGGTTGAACACCAGGTGAGCAGCTGCATAGAGGCTGTATGGTGCAGGCTGGTAGTCCTAAGAGGAGGGAGTTGCAATAGTCCAAGTGAGAGAGCACCATGGGCTGGACGAGTAGCTGGGAGGAGTATGTGGTCAAGAACAGTCAAATCCTCCTGATGTTATAGTTATGGTAAGGCTGTCATTAAGACATCATTTGTAACAACATTTGTAACATATGACCTAATTTAATGTGTAAACATCCGGCACTTTTTAACAGTGGAAGACAGTAGTATGGTCTGATTAGTGGTCTTTCTTTGTACCTTCCTTTTATGCAGGTATGTGTATGAAGGCCAAAGGAAGCCTTCAGCCCACATTGCTTACCAACTGTTACTACAAGCATCATGGTGAGCCTGTTATGGTATGGGCAGCAACCTTGTGGGAATTATTGGGTCTGATTATTACTCTGAATGACAGTACTTTGGCCGAGGAATACTAAGGCTCATTTAGGTGTCCAGGTGCACCCCATGGTGCAAATACCCCCTCCTCAAGATGTTCTAATATTCAAAGATGATATCGCCCTATACACACTTCCAAACACATTCAAGAGGGGTTTATGAACAACTGAATGGAGCCAAACCACATGCCAAACATGAGGTGTGGAATAGATTCATGATGAGATATTGTTTCCCAAAATTATTTCTTGTGCTAAATAAAAGTGCTAAGATATTTCCCTTTGTCCAAATATGAGAATATTTATATCCAGTTTTCATTAATGTAAAATTTGATAGCATTGAGATTTGATGTCATTTTGCCTCATGATTTTAAAATTGACACAATTAGAATATTACAGGTCCGTGCCCATTGAGTTCAGCAGTGATTGAATGACTCTGCAGTCTGTATCTCAGACGTTCCACTCATGAAATGGTGATTGCATTCTCACATTTGGTGTGTGAATCAGTTTAGTGGACTGTATAACGATTTGTCAGTCACAGTTTTGTGAGATTCTGATGTCTTTTGTTATACGGAGTCTCCAGATGTTTTTGAACCCCCAACAACTAAGTGGTAACAAGTGTTATTTATTACTATTATTTTTTTAAGTAAATCAAGGTTACTTTCCTCAATTCTGGACTCCATTAGCTGAATACACTTTTTTAAAACTGTCTGGTTAATTAAATACAGAAAAATGAGTGCTGACTAATACAATTTCATCAGGAACAACTTGCATATTTTGAAGAGGCTTCAATAGACATGAAGGCAGAAAGTAAAAAAATTAAAAAAGCTCCCCATTCCCCACTGAAAAGCCCTTCACGTAAAGAAGCAATGGAAATTTAGAGAATCTTCCACAGAACTTTAGCTTAAATCCATTCACACACTGTCTCCTATATCTGACAAACAGGCCAACTGCCTGAAGACAAGTTTCAAAACAAAAATCAAAGAGAATACATAGGGAAATGCTAGCAAAACAATGCAATAGATATTAGCTGGTCAGAAAGAGAACACATCAAGGAATTAAGACATCAAGTGTTGAAACACCGCAGAAATAAAAATGTGCTTAGAAAGAGACACATTCTGAACATTTCAGATTCAAGAAGAGATGGGGATTGAAGCTCAATAGAGATCCTGCGAAGAACAGGGAAAACAAATGAGAAATTGTCATTCCCATACAGAATTGTTTTCACTAGGGAAGCTACAAGGCCATTTTAAATTCGATACATTGCCTTGAGACCAAAAACTACCAGGTGAGATAGACCATTGAAAACAGCAGCAGCCCGTTTTCTCCAAGGTCATCGTGAGATGTGGTGTGGAGCTCATCAAGGCATGTGAACACATGGAGGAAGATGGCTCTACATTACCAGAGAACCCCTTGCAAGGAAGACAGACAGATCCAGCTCCAAGTTGTGGCTGAAACAAATATAAATAAAAAGAAATACAGGCAATACAGAAGTATACCCAAGGGCTGCTAATTCTCACTGAGCATGACTCACACACAAAAACACAGAGATCAAGCACTATTATTCCACACCTGTTTTTTTCTCATGTAATTATTTCAATATTTCCCCATGTACCGCTCACCATCCCCCAGCCCCAGCTCCGCTGTGTACTGCGTACCACATACTGTACATAATAGCAATTAATATGGCCATTTTTATGAAACACACATGGACAAATCTTTTTAAGCCATTACATTATGTACAAATATCACTGCTTTTACATCTGACTTTTAAATTATTTTGTTAACCTGCCGATGGCTGCCTGATAAAATAATAGCTAACGTAAGTGTAATATATTGGATATTGATATTTTGCATATTGAATATGGTCACAAAGCTATACTGTAAATTGTCAATGAAGCTTTGGCTATGAAGCTTTGAACTAAGGCTAGCATTAAATTGAATTCGATGTAAGCACTACAAATAAGATGAACAGGTTCCAACATCCCATGACACTGTGGTGGGACTCCTCCAACCACCCGTTTCACTTTGAGTAACTTCTGCAGGGGTGTGTTTCATTAGCTCAAGGTGCATTGTGCTGCTTTTCAATCTGTTGTGTCCAGTTGTAGTCCTGCTGGTTGTAGAATGTTTCAGCACTTATGTGATTAATTTATGTAGCCCAACTGATTGGCTAAAGAGTCCACACATCTTCTTTACAAGACATAAATGGCAGCTTATAGAAAAGAATCCACCTAATCCTGCAGAAACCACAGCCCTCCAGGATTTCTCAGCTCTGTTGCTAACCTTGTCCAGTCACCAGGTCAAGGTTTGGCACAAACCTGTCCCGTTTGTGAAGTATCAGCAGCATTCTGACATTCTGGCCGTCCTGGAGCAAGTCACTGTTACAAATCGTGTTTAGTGGGGTACTGCCTGAGACAGACAAACATTGCTTGTTTAATCAATGGAAAAATCGATTTCTCTTGGAGAGGAATGCAGTGGCCATTCAAGAGAATCTGAAACACTGCCTGTCTTAGTCAATACATAGATCTTTAGACCAAATGCAGTAGAGACCAGGGTTTTCTGCTATGTCAGTCAACATATCATGCGTGACTTTTAATTCACACGATATGATATGTGCACCATAATTCTATTGATTTAGCAAGATTCCACTGAGTCAAAAGAACATCCAGAAGGTTTTATTCCACCAAGATCCTTTCCTGAGCCATAAAACTCAACACAATGCGACTGGAGGTAAATGGAGTTACATTCTGTTAAATGATTGCAAGGCATGGAAAAAGGAGTCTGGGAGGAGTTACTGAGGGTCATGGGGGGATGGGAGGGGGCAAGGATGAGAGGAGAGATTTCCATCAAACGCTGATGCACTTTGGGCTGAAAACAATTGAGTCAAAGCATTTCTTAGTATCTGGTCAACCAGAGATGTCTGCCTTTATGAGAAAAATATTAGTGTCTGTTAGTTATGAACAGGGCCCAGCAGGAAATTGAAAAGTCACCCTTTTTTCCATTGCCTGGTGTGTTACACATATTGGCTTCTTCCACTGCAGTAGCAGTTACAGGAGTTTGGGCTATATCTCCCAGACAACCAGAATTTTCAATGACTCAATTTTCAATGACTGAAGTCAACCAGTTTATTTTGCTGTCGCTGCAGGATGTCTGTGGGGGGCGATCAGCTCATGAATATTGATTGCTCTGTTCAATAGCACTTAATTTCAGTTTTACATGGAAAGAGTCGCATGTAGGGATGGTGAGGAGAGACAGGGGGTATTACACTTGAGAGAGAACATTCTGAAAACACCTGTTTAAGCCAGCAGGCCATGGAAAAGTACTTGGAAATGTGTGCCTGCAAAGAGTGCCGGCCAATTACAGACCTGCTGCCCTCATGTCACTTCTCCCCCGTCTCCATCATGTCCAGAGTCAGAGGTACCAGCTAATGGACATTAATAATGCAACTTTCTGCCTGATTGGTGTAAGAACCCTCTGCCCTGTCCTAATCACAGAGCCTCTCCCTTCCAGCACACTGTTTTTCTCTGCATCCCTCCCTCCCTCCATCCCTCCATTGCTCCTTCCTTCTGTCGTTCTGAAGTACAGATTTTGTCTTTTCATTACAGTACAGATTTTGTCTGTCATTCTTCAAAAAAGGTTCCGGACAGCACATTTGACTGCTGAATGTGTATTTCTTGCTAAATTCAGGGTACATAAATGTTTCATTGTTTGTCGGTGGTGTGAAACACTTGTATCAAAGAGATTGCTGGGAAGAAAGTGCTTTGGCTGGGAAAAGCATGATGATGTGCAGAGAACTGACACTCTGTCGTGATGAAGCCTTAGACAATGAGGCTCAGAGCTAATGACTGAGCTACTGTTCACCCTCCAAATGTCCTGGTAACCAGTGACAACAGCCACTGTTTCCGTGCCAGCAAGATCCTTCTAACTACTGACTTTAGTTACTGCTCCCCTGAACACATCAACAATTAACATAAGCCACTTCCCTCCTGACAACCAGCTAATAACAGGCACTACCGACTGTTACCTCTTAACCCCACATCCTGCCAGCTATGGACTGTTCCCCCACCAAGACACAACTAACTACTGACATTGGTGATTATGCCCTTATCAACACCCTTCTAACTACTGACGTAAGTGTCTGTTCCCTCTCCAATGCCCTGCTTACTACTGCCATTGGCTGCTGCTGCTCCTTCCTCAACATCCCATTACTTACAGTACTGAAACATTTAGTCTCATGAAAAATTAAGCATTCATTTTGCTCAAAGACTATTACATCCCTGTAAGAGCCACTTCAAGTTTATTTTTTTTTTTACATTTTTATTAAATATTTTTTTTTCTTGGAGCCAAGTAACAGAAAGTGTCAAGTGCATTCCCTTGACAGATAATTTTCCGGAATGAGACATGAGGTGAGTCAAGGTTTCCTCTATAGCAAAAAATAGTGTCCGTTCACAAAATGACTGCAATTTGCATTGTGAACTTGAATTAAATTTCCTATTGTTCAGCATGAACAATACCTCCACCCCCCACCCCCACCCCCAGCCCATCTGTCCTCAATTAGTCAGTAAAGAGCCAGCCACTTAAATGGAACTATATTATTCAAACTGAAAAGTTTTGAGATTTGGCCTTTTTTCTTCTTTTTTCATTAACCTCTCCAGCCATCTTTTTTCATTAGCCTCAGAGCACTGTGTTCATTCCATCACTTGTCATTTCCTTACAATGAGAAAGAGTTTGTTACTGATACATACATGAAACATCTAGTTATCACCTGACATGCTTCAATATCACGACCACTGATGAAAATTATACAACCAATTCTCACATAATCATTCATTACATTTCCACCCACATAAGAGGGGTCATCTGCCACAATGTTTTCATAAAAGCAAAATATCACTGGTTATGTAGCATAACCTCCCTGCGCCACCATGAGCGTGGTATTTTATTAAGTCTAATCTCATGTCAGTTAGATTTATACCTGGAGCACTGAATTATGGGATAGCAGGTAAAACAAAGGCTGAGGAAGGGGTAGGGGAGGGGGGGTATTTGGACCTCTCTGAATCTGAATGGGATTCACTGCATGCATTTTCTGAACTGCTGGGCCGGTTGGGCTTCAGTCAGAGAGATGCGTCAACACAGTCTGGCCCTGCATCGCCCACTTCCTCTCTTCCCGCAATAAATTCACAGCACCAACTGTGACACGCCCACACAGCACTCAGATCACACAGCCACCCAATACTATCCTACATCTCCAGCCCTGCATTTCCCTGCAATTTCAGACAGGAAGAGAGAGAGCTGGATGTATATTACAACTAAAACTGAAGTGTGAACTATCAACACATTTTGGTTGTGAAGAAACCACTCATTTCATCCATTGAAAACTAAGGACATTTGATGACAATTATGTGATTGCTGAGAGGTAAAAACACACAGCGCACACAGACACACATATAAACAGACACAAACACATAAAGACAAACAGACACACACACACACATATACACACACAGACACATAGAGACAAATAGACACACACACATACACACCCTCACACCCTCAAACACACACACACTTGTGGATAAAAAGCCTTGCAGCACAACACCCTCTCAGGGTGCTTTCTTCTGTAAACTTCAGCTCAAACAAAGAGATGAATGTGCTCACAAAGCCCGTGTGAACTGACGTCCATGAAAAAAGATTCATGTTGTGTTATCAGTCAGATTTGGTTGGACAATGAAAATGCTGATAGCAAATGTTGGGGCAGGCAGAGGTCTAAATGGTCCCTTCATCATGAAGGACACACAAGATCCAAACAAAGGCACTGGAGCAGTATTTTTATTTTATTTATTTATTTTTTGAAGAGTAGGTTTACTTTAGCATAGCCTTGAATGCTCCTAGTACTCATCAAAAACAGTGCAGGATGGGATGAGATAGGCAGAGTGAGCAGAATGTAGTTCCCTCCTCCCCACTTCATACCTCAAACTGAAGCTCAGATCAACTCAGCCATTTTGGGGGGGGGGGGGTTTGTTACCACCATGCTGGGTCTTGACTGTTCCTCATATCACAATAAAAATTTCCTACAAAGGTATTGATTGAATACTGAGGTATGAATATATAGAATGTCATACTGTGAAGGTAATGCACCAAAGCAACCACAGCGATGGCTAGCTCAACACCACCAATGAGAAATGTTGTGGAGCCAGTGTATGCTACGAGAATGTACGGCCCATGACTTACCAAAATAAATACTTGTACTATAGTGCTTAGAAAACAGTAATTTCACCATAAATTAGGATATAACCTGTATAATGAATACACAATGCAAACAGACAAACAAAAGTGAGAGAATGCCAGTAAATCTGACAATACAATAACAACTGTCATACTGTCCTGTCAACTGACTTCCATAACAATTATAAAAAGAAGGTATGGTCTAAACCATGGGAATATTTGCGTACATTGGTCCCATTGGTGCAGCAGATTCTGCTGTTTGGCGACAATGGTACAGTCACGAGTTTTGCTGTGTTGGGAGTGGGCAAAGACGACCCACAGAAAATCCACAACCATGCTGTGCAGACTAAAAACCAACACTATAAGCAAATTATATAGTCAAGTGATCGACAAAATAAGAGTTTCTCTTTATGACAGCAAGTCAAAATGTCAAAAATATAAACCAATGTAAACAGATATTGCACACATTTTCTTAGAGATAGAAAAGATTCTTTGCCCAGCATTAGTTCAACAATGAACACAGTTCTTGTAACCGTGCAATAACAATGAAAGGCAGTTATTGTCAGTTTTCCCATTTCATGCAGACTAAGGATGTGTGTCATGCACAAATAATATAGGCAATGCATATTTAATGTTAGCAATTAGGGTCATAGACCTTCATATTACATTAGATAAGTAAATGCGTTCTCCAGTGTTTGTTTTATTTAAAGTTAATTTACACAGCCAGGAGCGAGTAACAGTTGCGGTGGGTTAATGAGTACATTAAAATCACAGAAGGAAACAGTACTGCTGTAACCTTTATTTATCACAATAGCCATTTGAATCATTAGGCATCCAGCCCATATTTAAGTGAAGTAAAAGCTCGAATACAGACCTAGATGCATGGATACGAGCTGACAAACGCATGGATGTCAACACTCGTCTGCTGGGCTGGACATAGGGGAAAAAACTTGAAGGAGCAACTGAGTATGAAATTTTTTCAAGGTTTTCGTCTAACTACTCAAGTTATCCAGAGATTGAGAAAAATGAATTAATAAACACCCACTTCAAACGGCTCTGATGGAGATTATTCTGATCTTTGTGAAGAAGACAATTTGCTTACAACTTGAACAAATCCAAGGCGAAAAGAGGATTTTTTTTTGCCTATCAAACTAATTTCCAGATTGAAAGAGATAACCACGGTTACAAATCTAAAGACAAGTAAGAAGATGAGTCTCTGTAAACCCCACATTTCTGACAACATCACAAGGAAGATATGTTAATTTGGTTAGTTAGAGGGAAACTGGCGGAACACAGAAACAGGATTAAGTAGCGCATGAAAAGGGTTGCAGAGCAAAACGCAGTGTATGGCCTTTGTGACGCTGTATGAAAAGCTATCCTGCAGGCTGAAAAAAAGCTCAAGCAACGGGAGAGATTGGCACGTTTAAGTACTGTCTGAAAAAAAGAAACCTAAAAGATAATAATCTTGATTGATAGTGAAAACCTTGCCAAGTAATAATATGCATATTAGGCCAACTAACCAAGGCCAAAAATTGCAACAAGCTGATCAAACAGCAATTAAGGCACAGCGGAAGGTCAGAGCTCTTTTAAATTGTTTTAACATCAATACAAAAACGTGACGATTATTTCAAAATAACCGGAACAAAATCACGTAATACTGCAAATATACTGCTCAATAATAACACATGCATACACATAAACACACACATAAGCCACAGCTTCAAATGCACAAACTGTCTCAGACGCATCACTCATTCAGCTCCATTGAAGTACAGGTTGCCTATATTTACACAGTTGATATTATAGAGAGGAGGGTACTCTCTCTATGCAGCTGCTTTGTACCACAGAGCTTTGTAGAACAGTTCCCTTCAGATGATGGAGCGCTTGGCCTATGCAAGCACACTACAGCATAGAGAAAACCTGAATGGACTACACAAAGACAAGGTAAAAATGTACTGTGTGATAAGAAGTACAGTCACATCTAAACAGCTGTATATTTCCTAACATGATTGAGGCTGTGTAGGTTTCTCAGCTCAGGGGTACAATGGAGATCTCAGCTGGGATTTGAACCTGCAACACCCTGGTAATGAGTCCAGTTCCCTCACTGCCGCATATCCCCTTTTCCCATGAGACAAAGCTGTTAGAAAGGTTGAAACAGGAGAGATGCACAGGCAGTGGGGCAAGGAGGGGGGGGATTCAACTGTCTTTTTCTTACCAGTTTTTCTCCTGTATTTATCTTTCTTTCTCTCCTTTTTGAAATCCCAATCATGTATGTTGTCCGGTGTCATTGCTGTAGCAGCCCCTGTTAATCCAGAATAGTGCATACTGTCATATGTTCTCCAGAGAGTGTGCTGCTTTGCTCCCACTTCCTCACACTCTACAGTCCACCAGCTGGGTTGTGGAGTCCCTTTTAATGGAGCCTACATATGGAATTTCCCAATCATTTGGGGGGGCAGGGGGTGTGGTGCCAGGGAGCTCCTGCATGGAGTGATGGAGACATTTGTTCTGCGTATTTCTCTCACTTCCTACTTGATCTTATTGTATACAATTAATCCTCCCACATCATGGCTTTTAAAACCGCGGCTTAAATTTTTCACAGGTCGGTAACAAACAATGAAATGAGAATTTTTTTGGGAGCTTAGCGGCCTTGTGCAGGAAACCGTGTAGCACTGGAGATGACGCACATAGCAGATGAAAAGTAAAGAAAACATAAAAAAGTTTAGTATGTCATAAATGCATAAAATATACAAATATTTTATCATTAATACCATAAATATACACACATTTTATAGCTATAGCTATACACAGTTTTTCAACATCACAGGGGGGCTGAGCCCCTAACTCCTGCGATGTGGAGGGTCAACTGTATTATACTTCTCCATGGAACTCCCAGCTAGAACCAGCATTGGTTCTGTCAAGACTGAATCCTGGGTCTTGTCATTGTAAGTGTTTTAGCTGGATATGCTAGCTGGTGGCTCAAAATTAGGCCATTTTAAAGAGTACTGGACACAGTCGTGAGGGCCTAACCATGGACTGTGGATCTTGCCAATATTAAACAAATAAATTATAGATGAAAAGAGACTTTTTCTAATAATCGGGTCACTTTCATTTAATTATTCATTTCATTCAAGATGTATTCCTTTATTTAGTTCACAATTTCATCATTAAAAGATTTATTCAGTTCATGATTTAATTTTTTATTTCATGATTTATACGTTTACTTATTCATGTCTTTAATTTTGGCAGGTTTTGATCTGTGTAGTTTTTCAGATGGGACTGCAGTCATCCTAGAAAGCCACAATCATCGGTTACTGCCATCTGCACTGGCAGCTAGTGATGAAACAATGAGGTGGGTGGAGCTACAATGTATCAGTCAATGAGTTCCATGAACCAATCAACACTGTGGGTCTCTACAGAAAAACACCACAGCTTTTTCTCAAATTGCATATTTGCATACTTGTGTACTTGTTAGTACGTACTTCCAAGTACACTAACTAGTATTACTAACTTGCTCATGTGGTTTTATTTTAAAACTTCAGAATTATTCTTCGCTGTCAGTTCTGAGAACATGATGACCACTGGGAAGGAATAATATACTCAAATGCATACTTAGTTTTTCGGCCCTCCCAAGTACGCAAACAGAACTTCCAGTAAATTCACATACTTGAGTTTGAGACGCACGTGATCAGGTAACCGTTAACTCCCATACTTGATACGCGTACTAACAAGTACACAAGTATGCCATTTGAGACACAGCCCACAACTGGTTCAACTTAAGAATGGTAGCATATGGTAGCTCTGCCCTTTCAGAGGTCATGAAACCTTATTCCCCCATCATCTCCCATCTCATATTTTACATACAGTTCATATTTCTATTGAAGCTGTATGTACAAAAAAAACAGTCAATGACCAGAGCTCTTCAGGGAGCATGACAACCAGTCAGAAACTGCCATAGCTCTCCTGTTTGACTCTACCTTGTCCAGGTCAGACATGTTACCTCAGCTTTATGTGAAGTCATCAATCTTGACTAATGTCATGTGAAATCAAGGTGGCATGTCCTCATGTGATCTACATATAAAACTAGTGGCCATGAAGTGACCCAGTAGAGCTCAGGTCATTGTGGGAAGGGGGTGATAGAGGCAGGTTGTGCAAATAGTTTGAAATCTGCTGTATAATAAAAAAGTTGTAATAGCTTTATGACCAGTTCCTCAGGTCCCATAAGTGCTTAGCCTGCTGAGCCATTTTCCCCTGAGCTTCTGCTAATTGTAGATCTTTCATCTACACTATACATTAGGATCCCAATCCCTGATATGGAAATAAAAAGTGTATACATGTATATGTATATGTATATGTATATTTATATACTTGTTAATTCAATTACATAATTAGGAAACCCTGGAACAAAATATCTTACTGCCATTGGCTTCCAACCTAAATGGCAAATTAAGTGAATGTCTGGGTCATCGCCTTTACAGACTGTGAAACAATGTCAGTTTTTTATTCATTACATAAAAGAGTTGTTAATTGCAAGTTTTCCCTTATTATAATTTTCAGTTAAAACACTGCTATCTTTTGTTTCACTTTTATTTTCACAGCTGGAGTGACATTTATTCCTTAATGCCAAAAGTGCTTTTAACTACATTTAGCAATATACATGTTATTTAGGGGCTATATTTTAATGAGATAAGTAATATGCCTTATTCCCTTTAACAGTCACTTACGGGCACCTTGCACCTTCACAGATTCTTAATATAATGGTGGAAAAACAGAAAGGAAGAAACGAGGCATTCACAGCTGTGGACACAGACCTGCTTGTGTGGAAGGTTAAAGCATGCAAGCAGAGAATTTATGGAAACAGGAAGCGTATTCTTGTTTTCTGTGATTTAGAATTTCTAAAAAAAAAAATGCAATATTCACTGGACAAAAGTTTTGGACTTTTTCTCACAAAAATAAACCATGTTTACCTGGCCATAGATGAGGTCGTTTTTATCCTAACATCTGAAGCACATTTTCAGCACTACAAATGGCATAATATATGGTGTCATCAGCCATGTTTTTAATAGATGGTCATTGTCCCCTAACAGGCTTCCCTCCAGGGAGGATCCCCTCTCCCCCTCCCACCCAAACCAAAGGACTGCAGGTATGGCAGAGTTAGCCAGAATAAAGGGGTCATGGCTCAGTTCAGGATAATTAGTGAATAAATGTGTTGTCTTAGTTGTCTTATACATCGAATTGCAAAATCATGAGTGGGTTCTCTTATGGTTTGCATACATGAGCATTCTCCACTGTGGCACACAGTTACATGTGTTTGTCATTGATGGCACCAAAAAGCCTAGGGAACCCAAAATTTGCCATTAACTCCAGTTTGACCTTTCTCTTGGCGCCACTTTCCGCCAAATGTAATTTAGCGGCCTAAGCATTGACAACACATTTTTGGCATGTTTGTAACATTAACTTAGCTACACATATTAATGTTAAACTTCTGCCATCTATCCAATAATAGTCACTGCAGTTTGCTGCTGTAATCATTATAACACTTCTTTTACAATGGGGAATTTCTAGTATTAAGTTGCCTAAGAGGATATGATCTCTGTATAAATATATATGATTCATTGTTTTAAAATTGTGCATTGATTTACATAGCCTTTTTATACCACCACCCACACTTCAGGCCAACTTTAAAATTCATTTTACACTGGCAATATAACAAGGAAGCACATATAGAACCATCCCTGGGTAATGTTTATGCATGTGCATGACACCTGCTAAGGCATATCTTTAGCTAGTCTTCTTTAATTGCTGTGCAGCTACATGTCTGTCTCAGATCCAGCTGTACTCGGAGGCTGCCGGAGGACACGGTTGAATGCAGTCAGCTCTCTCAGCATCAGGCTGTGATGTCGGAGGGTGCTTTGCATGTCTGAGGGGCCCTCTAGTTAATGGAAGTCCCGAGTCACAAATGATGTGAGAGTGACTTCCTCTATTTGTGGCACAGAGGGGATGCGGGTAGTTGTGGGGGGTTGGGGGGGGGTTCTCTACCATCGACAAAAGCCCACGATAATGGTGCGAATCTCAACGGCATTGCTGAATACAATAGTGCTGATTTTTTTTTGTTCTTGACACCTTTAAACTGTCAAGCATGCAACACTTTACATCTTGGTAGTTCAAAATCATGCTCTTTTCCTACTGGTGGCCTCTTCAGCCAGACATTCAGAGGATATGCTTTTCCTTGAGGGGAGTGGAATTGGTATGAAATGGTGGACTTGCATTATTAGGGTTTTATATATATAATTATTATTAATATATATATTCTAAATAAAAGCATGCATATCTCCCTAAATTGAGCTCAAGTGCTTATTTCTGAAACAGTCAGGACACAGCAAGCATTCAACAAAAATCTCTGAACAGGCTTTGATGATAAATCTGAATGGCAGTATGCTAAATATGTGGTTTATCAGAAGTGGCATTAAAGACAAAGAGAGCAATGATTCTTTTAGATCCACACTTCAATCAAATGTGCTGGTGAGACAAAGCTACTTTTTTGCTATTGAAAAAAGTGAGTTTTAAATGCTTTCCTGGGCTCCCTGCTGTAAAGCTTGATGATAGGGTTTTCATTAGCTGAGTATCACTTTGGTTCTAATGATGAATTGCACAAAATTGCCATTATACACTGGTTTTGACATGAAATATTCACCTCTGTGATTTTCCATTTCAATCACAAAACAGAAAAAATCTAAAAAATCGTAGTGTGTTTTGCAAAAAATGCAAAAAGCTGGTAATGAAAGCAGCAAGAAAACAATGTAGACAAATACGATAAAAGGTCTTTTTCTACACTTTTATTCTTTCCCAAAGGTTTGGATGACACAGAACATTTTAGGGTAGCATTTTGAAATTAAATGCATGCTGCTTTAATTCACATTGGCAAAGGACAGACAGAGTAAAAAAAAACAACAGCCAATGGCTTCAACACCTTTGTAAACTTTCTAGTTTAGATAGGTCGGAAGTTTTTTTCAGACTGCAATGTGTGACTGCTCTGAGAGCAAGCAATTATCAGAGGGATTTTTGGCATTACACGTTGCAGACCAGTGCCAGGTTGAAACAAAAACAAAAAAGAACAAAAACACAAGCAGTTGAAAGTTTGTCGACTGGTGAATTGGCAGCACAATCAATAACAAAGTGATTTTGCTGTAGATGTGGAATTTCTGTTTTATCTATGAATACAGTGGGGAGTCATAAAAAAGTGAAAAGAAACAGAACATGAGAGTTGGGACAAGAGAGACAAGGTGACCAGAGTAAAACAAAAAAGATAGAGAAAGAGGCAAAAGGAGAGATAAATACACAAAAAGAGAGCAAACATAGGTGACAGCAAGAAACAGGGTGTTTGGGAGAGGAAATAGTGAAAAACAAGGGAGGACAGAGTGAAAAAGAGGAGACAAAAAAGATACAGAAGATAAGGATAGAGGAAAAAGCAGACGGAGGCAGAGAGGAAAGCATGCAGTGGTTGACTAGAGGCAGCCAATGAATGTGGCAGCTCTACACTTGGGAGCCTATGTGTGTTTCGACCGTGTCCTTAGCAGTAACCCAACCCCAGCCCTACTGCTAATTAATCCACCGGTGGGCTATTGTCAGCCATGCCTCTCTCCACCTGGAGCTGTACATGTCCAAAAAGCAGTGAGAAAACAAGAGAGGTACAGAAAACACAGCAACACATTCATAATGTGCAAATCAATGACAGACTTTCCATCTATGCTCTAGTCTATTGCCCACAAGACTGACAAATGTATGGAAGATCATCAGTGCTTATCCTTTTCGAATATCTACATCCATTTTTTTTTTTTAAATGCTAGGTTATTGATTGGTGTAGACATTATGAAGATCGACTTAACCAAACAATACGTGGTCTCTAAGCAATGTGAATCAGACTCTGGCCAGTATTATATAAGCATTCTAAGAAGAGATGAAGGGATGGCAGGGGATTAGAGGCTTTTGAGATGTGTGAAGTGATGAAGACAGGACTATAGAGCATGCCTTATTTGACAAAGACCATGCCCCCTGGTTGTGCTGCTGTATTTAGTGAATTTTCAAAGGTTTTCCATCATAATGTAATTATTGATTCAGCTATTCAGTGGTCATCTGGCCATCACGGTCCAGATTAATGAACTGGCAATTAGCAAAGAAGAAGGTAATGCGTGTTGTGGGGAAACTAAGCATTCTCTTGCCTTGATACGAGGGGGTGATGTTGCTGTTAATTGTGCACTTGCACGCTCACCGCGATCTGCTGCTGTACCTTCACTAGCTGCAAGCACAGAGACGTGTGTTGCACTCTGAGCATCGTTCACGGGAGGTTGGCAGTGTAAGTTCACTTTTGGGACTTGGCCTGCAGCCGCACATTCGCTCCTCATTCACGCCTCAGCCTGAAATGACTGATGTTCATCATCTGTCCTTTGTTTTTGGTTTTTATCCATCAGTGCAACCCTGATCTTCCTAAGCTGGGTCAATTTACTCAAAGCAGATTGCTCCACACTAACCTTTTAATAATACACAGCCGCATTGCTAAAAATAAATATTCTCTTGAGTTTTCAGCCTTCTTTATTTATTTTATTCTTATTACTGTTATTATTTATTCACTTGCCTGCTTGCTTATCCCAATATGCAATTTGGAAGAAATCACTCACCCGGTAAATCTCCTATCTTTGTAGGGGATAATACAGGAGGGCCGTGTGAGCGTGTGTGCTGCACAGCTTGAGCGGGGAGAATCACACTTGAGCTCCTCTCACTCCCCGCGCAGAAGATGCTCCCCATATGCCCCTGAATTTCTGTCCTGTTTCAATCAGATTAACAGATTTTCCAGAACATTCAGAAAAGTCCTGAAACCCTGTTTGTGGGCTCCAAAGAAAGACACTGCTTAAAAACAAAAGCCCATTTCTATGACAGAGGTGACAAGGGGTGAGCTTGAAATCAAAGCAAACCAAACAGAATCAGGCCTCGAAAACACTTACTTGCAATATTATTGTGTCAGATCCTCTGACTAGGGTGAAGTTTTTAAAAAATAGTACTAAAAACATGCTGGCTTTGTGAGTATAAACATCTGCTCTTGTAAAACTAGGGCATGTCAAATAGTGAATTATAGGGTCTGAGAATGGGCTGTGCTTTTTAGTTACATGTGATGTAATGGGGAAGTAGGACATTTTTGCATGACAAGACATTAAGAAACAGAACCTGCTCGAAGTTCCCAAAATCTGGTGTCTGTCCATCACTGGAAAGTCACTATGTACCTCTGTTTTCAACTGATCTGCTACTGTTATTTGTTATTGTTTGACATATTTTAATTTGACATTTGTCGTTTACTAAAATATTATTTTGTGATGGAGATAACGAAAACTAAATTTAAAGTGAATGGAGAGATTGTTATCCAGACAGCCTGTTAGTGACATACGGTGTACGTTAAGTGGATGCTTATGTAATGCGAATGTATGACGGACAAACAGAGATTAAGAGAGAGAGACAGATGACTCCAGGTGTCAAGGTGTTGTAGCACCAAGGATTCGGTCAGGTACTGCGCCACGTGGATGTGTGATACGTCAAAACGCTCTCTTCATCCCCAGCATGTGCATTTTTTGAACCTGGTTCCTCAATAACACAAATTCCAAGCCAATCAATTCAGCCCACGGGCGCGCGAAGAATAGGCAGTGATAAGGAACGTGTCTGCTTCTTCATTCCAAGGTTTCGCGGAGCAATTAATTGGCAAGAGTACTTCTGGCTGACAGATTAATGACAGGAATTGGAAGTGAATATATGATGTTCAGATTTATGTTCCGTGGTGAGTAGTATGGTGGATGTTCAAGTGGGACATAATGGCTATAAGCGTGTCTGTCAGTTCAGATAATTTAGCACCCCTGTGGGAAGACGCCGGAAAACAGGTGACAACACTTGGAGGACATGGAGAGAAGACGAGTTTGGTGCCCAACCATATTCTTAACTGTTCAGTCGCACCAAAGAGGAAGTGCAAACATGGAAACGGAGATCACAGAGATGACGGAGCCCTGACAAACCGGGGACAATTAAGTTTCGCATGAGAATAATGTCAACAACAAAGCTCCCAAGTGTAAAGGTGTGAAAAGTCGAGGGCGCATTTGCAGTAAGGTACTGCTTCTCGTTAATTTACACGTTCTCACATAGCAACGCGCTTGTGCGCGAGGGCCAACACATTGAAAGCCCCGGGACCAGATGACACCCGGTTATAAACAGTGTAATGAAATAACTGAAGCACCTATAAGCCACATGAAAATTAAATCGCTGCATCGGCAGTGGATCAAAATAAATAATTTAAGGAATGTTAGGAATAGCTGAGGGGTCAAACGATCCCAATAAATATGAGATTTATTCGCTTCTTTCTCAGAAATGCAGACATTCTCCGACAACCGTGCTGTCGCCCAAATCCCCAAAATGAGAAAGTGAATGAGAGGGGATTACACGGCTAATACTAGCGGATGAAGAAAGGTCGCGCAAGATCTCCACTCAAAGGGGATTAAACCCAACCAGATCTTTACCGTGCGGCTCTCCGACCGGGGGCCGTGGCAGCGCACCAAGAATGAAATTAAACTTGGTCTCAGCATGGATCTAGGACCTGTGGGGTTTCCGAAGACCCTTTTCCGCCATTTAGGCTCGCAGACACATAAATACTAACAGTTCCAGTAATGCGGACTTGGGCATCTGTTTCCTCTTTCATATGTGTTGTAGCTTGATGAATTGATAATAAGTTAGTTGCAAATGTAGAAAACCATTTTCAAAATCAGCAAATGCAAGTAGACATGTTTAATCACAAATGTGTGATTACAAGAGAAATATCATTCATCAATTATGCTCAGGGGCGCAACCCTCTTCACAGAACATAATTCGGTATTCCATCTGCCTCACCACCAGGACAGCGTTAGTATAAACATGCAAAATTCAAATGTGAAAAGTATAAGTATGAATATTATAATGAATAAATGTAAAATAAGTATATTTAAATCCCATATTAACGCGACACACGCACACACATCTATACAAATATACAAGTACTATCATATTATTATTATGTTATATAACTTATTTCCTCCTGTATAGTCTTACAGCACTCGTTTAGTATAATCATAACAATAGAGACCACTGGCGTATTGCTGTTCAGAAATGCCAAGAAGTGATATAAACATCTATAAGGTCGTCTAGCTCGTACATCACACTTGAATGCTTTCCCTGCGACCAGCTTTACTGCATTCCAGACCGCCACTAGCAGCACAGGAGAATAATTCCCACAGTACAACCAAATCTCCTCCACGGAGCCATTCACCTCACTTTTAAAGCTAAAAGTCCAGCAGTCCACGAGCTTCCCCCCGTGCAATTAAATTCTTTGAAATGAGTGCATTGCTTTGTCATGTTTTGATCATTTATTTTCGACTTTTCATAAAAAATATATATTTCTGAAGTGAGACCATATGCTTTTCGTTGTAGAGACAGGATAATAAAAGAAAACCACCTCACAGAAGTTGCATTCAAGTTTATACTTGTTTATATGTGTATTTTCATTTGTTACATTAATTGTTTTTATTATTATAAATGCAAAAAGTCGTGTTTAACATCACTGCATTGTCAGTTCAGAGTAATGATCTGCCTTCCTGGAGCTTCAGACACAGTTTTCACTTTGTAATCGAGTCGGAGATTTAGGTGAATTACCCTGACTTCATGCAGGTGTACTGTGAACAGTTCATATTTGTGACGACGCAGAATGTACGAGAAACATCCTGATTCCATAAGAAATGTTTTCGTAAGAAATGTGCTCTGGGCGAAAATATATAATGCGTTGAGAATAGCATGTATATATAACTGTAAACTAAATAGACCGATTATTGTGATGCTGTTTTCTCGCTTTCAATATCGTGAACAATAGTGTTTATAAACAACTTTTAGCACCCATCACAGTAATAAACATTTGTTGTCCCAGACTAAGGTAAACATATTAATCCAAGAGTCAATGCTGAGGGGGAAAAAGCACCAAACAAGAAAAGTAGAAGACATATCGAATGCACTTCTACATTAATGCATTTTTCCCCCTCTCGTCTGATTTGTGTGTTCATACAGACTGAAATCACATAGCTTTCATCAAAAGCATGAAAAGTTGGCACTGCTACAGGCGCGTCATTTTTGCATTTAATGGCGATGGACATGAGAAGAAACCCACGTTTCAGACCTCATGGCTCATTTGACAGCAGCGGGGAACGCAGTTCCTAGATCTGTTACTTATGAAGGCTGCTTTTACCATTACCACCGAGTTGAAATTAACCAAATTAATTCGCGAATTAAGTTTTGAATCCCAAACTCTTAACACATTATATTTACTCGTTAGAAAGCTTACGAAGTACCATGCATAAATGTACAAAGTGCCTCGCTTGAATACGCTTGAATAAAACTTGTTGGGCTCACCTCGCTTGTCCTGCACTTTAACAGTAATCTCCACCACTGGTTCCGACTCTCTGTCAAGCCGCCTGGCGATCACTATATCCCCGCTGTCCCGGCTGACGGTCACTGGTGTGTTCTCGGAACCCGGGTAGACCAACTCAAAACTTGCTGCCTGAAATCTCACTGGGTTCAGATTCATTACAACAGATCCGATACTGGCGTCCTCCGAAACGTTGATGATTATCGGGTTTTCCGATTCCAGTAAAGACCTGGACTTCCGAGGTAGTCGGTTACCTGGTTCGCTCGTTAGAGACGGCTCCTTTGCGGGCCATTGTCGAGGATTTATCTCAATGTCGACATGGTGACTTGTTCGAGGAGGCCAGCCGTGGTCTCTCGCAAAAACACAAAATTTAATCGGTGTCGCCAGACCTAGTATGGAATCAACCAACAATACATCTCCTGTTTTTGGCACCACGTAGAAACTGCCATTTTTAGGAATCGCAAAGTAAATCAAGTCGGCATTCTTGCCACTGTCCACGTCCTCTGCCGTCACCTTGTGCACTACAGATCTGAGCGCGGTGGCATCATCCAAAGTTATTTTAACACCTCTGTTGTGAAACATTGGCTCATTATCGTTGGTGTCCAGTACGTCGATTTTAACGGACGCAACTTCAGCGACCACTCTGTCAGATGCGTCGCAACTTTGGCAGCACAAACCGAGGCCGAAGAGGTATGAAGCCCGTTCTTCCCTGTCGAGAACCTTAGATGTTTTCAGCAAGATGTGACCGTGTTTGTGGTGGGAAAATACATGAAAATCCTCGCTTCCCGCGCCCATAAGTTTTAGGTACATACCTGAATTTGGGCACCATTTTTGTGTATCTATCCTTTTCATCGGGATACTAAGTCCGTTCACTTTAGACCCCGGCGACGAGTTTTCAAATACATGTCCGTGAAAGAAAAGTATCCTCTCGTCCGTTTTATTTCCCGAAACCGAAGTTACGAAATACGATATCAAAATAGTCAAAATCATGGCTGTGAGAATAAGTCCTACCACTGTGAGTGGTTTATGAGTGCATGCTATGACAGCGAATCATTGCAAAAATATGGTTACACGTCAGGATTTCAAAAAAGCGTCTTAAAACTGTGAAAAATAGACTGCATCTTCCAAAATCCGCTTCTTCTTCTACATTGAGTTGCCAGTGCACAACTTTCCGTCCGTCTCCGCCGGCTGTATCCACTGTCTGCCTGTTTCCCTGCGCAGCCAGTGAGAGTGCTGCCGCGCGCTGTGTTGGTATTTCTGACAGCATCACGTAGTGCTGGACAGCGCCACGCTAGAGGGGGCGTGGCAAACAGGAGAGGGAATCCTCCGGGGAACCCACCACCTCACGTCATTAAAATCGAATGTTTATTTACTACCCTACTTTGACGGACAACCGTTGTACCGTCAAAACAATTGGAATCTTTAAGCTATCGTGCGGTATCAGAACTAACAGTAACAGGTTAATACAGAATTGCCACAGCTGCCAATGAAGCATGATAAAGTTATATCTGTGTAACTATAATGGGACAATGGGATGGCAACATGAATGACATTTCCATGAATGTCAAACAGAACTAACCCCTGATAACGACTTTCCTAAAGGTATAAAGATCACGGTGACATTACCACTGGAAAGATGACTGATTTTAGTTAATGACATCTACAAGATTCTACTAATTTTCTACAGGTGTGATTATGCATTGATTATGTAGATAAACTGTTTTTTTTTTTTTCAGTGTTTGTACGTCACTTTACGATAATTTAAAACAGTTCAGACTTTAAACTTAAATATGCATAAGCACTCTGTAATGGTATACAACCCTGTATTTAAACTTGACATTAAATTAGGGCCTTAAAAAGAAGATCCAATAATAATTTAAAGTAAACTGTATTATACAATAAGTCTCAAGAATACATCCCCTGAGCCGCGTCATATATGATACATTATGGGGCAAACAACTTTTCCTGACGTGATAATTGCAACTGGAAAATTGAATTTTTATATCTGGTTTGCCATACTGAATGATTAATGGATGGTTGTTCATATTCAGAACTTTCACCCCAAAGAAAGGAAAACATCTAAAACCTAGACATCACAGGGATTAAATAAAGAATATGAAACGTTTACGTAGGAGGATTTTTGAGCTAGATTTTGTAGTTTATCAAAAGAACATTTTTGTTGAGCTTCGTCAAGCGGAATTGCACTACCTTTAAAACTTTAAAATCCTGCTTTTATCTCCGTTTAATTTGACCACTGATACCATCCTCTTTTCCTGACAAGAAACGATAATAATAATCATAATAATACATTTCAATTTTTCACAGCCTAAATATTCCTCTCTCCTTTTACGCGGAATAGGGGACTTTTCTACCTTTCCCTCTGGCACAAAGCCAAAGTAGAAGGTGACTGGGGAGTTGATGTTCCCTGTACTCCATAGTTCCCGCAACAGCTTTCTAATTGCCACACAAAAGTGGTTTTCACTGATATTGATTTCCAACCACGACACAAAGCCATAGGAAATGTCTCTCCAGTGAGGCCAATCCAAATTGGGTTCGTCTGACTCTGCAAGCTCTTTGTAACAATATTACCAACGATCCAAATGATGCTAATGGAACAACGTGTCAAACAGGGTTGCGGGTTGGGACAGCCATGTCGCAAAACGAGACACGTTGTGGGGAAAAAACGCAGTGTAAATGACTTCCAATATACTTCTTGGCATTCTGGAGAACCTAGGGACAGAAAATAAAAACACCAGGGAAGGCATTTAACGTAATACACGACGCTGAAAACTTAACTCCAGATTCTAAGCAAGCAATCTGTCCTTCAAATTGAGCTGGTTTAACTCACTTGTGCCAGTGTTCAAATATCCCAGGAACTGGAAAACCCAGAGGCCCATGTTTAGCAAAACAAATATTCAGGCGCTTTGCAGTGCAACCTTGTTCAACAGCAATTTCACATTACATATTTAGTACACACAGCTACGATACCTCCTCCACGTGACATTACCAAAGCTGTTCATGCATACCTTCTGAGTGACAGTAAGAGCAAATATCAAGTCACCCTTCAGACATTGTATGTGATCTTATCTCTTCGGAGGTCAAATAATAGATAAACACAAAGATTGTATCCGGGCATGTGCGTGTTGTTTGGAGGGATGTTTCTTTCCTTGGAGTACACTTAGTAATGGTGTTTACTGGCATATGAACTCAAAACATTTTAACCAGGGCCTGGCCTTAGTCAAGCAGCAACAGCAGTATTGAAAGACGTTTTATGAGCTTGGAAAGTTACTTTAGTGGGTAATTGACCTTTCCTGCAGATGTTACAAATATTGACTGCTGCAATTAGACTTCTACGTTGACTTGTACCTTTATATAATAATAATAATAATAATAATAATAATAATAATACACCATCATCATCATCATCATCATCATCATCATCATCATCCTATATACGTAAAAGTGTTTGACCCAGCAAGTTTTGCCATACTTTTTTCTTCCTCTAAGCAGTTTATCAAATGTGATAAACTGTCTGACAGTAGGAGAGGGTTTTACTCTGAATGGAGGGATGGAGAATGGATTTTCACCCTCCAAAAATAAATCATTTTGAAGGAAAAATCTTTTTTTTTTTACATTTGCAGGTGATGGCAGATTCTATCATACTTATATTAGCATATAATGCATGAATCTCACTCTATCATAATGGTCTTGAGGAGCCTTAGGGTGTGCTTGTTTTGTTCTTACTGTATTACTCAATTATTACACAATGAGGCGTTTACAGCAGCTGATTACACAACTTAAACAACTCCACTGGGCTTCTTGGCTATGAACTGGCTGTGGAATTTTTAAGATGTAAACAAAAACTGACCAAAAGGTTTACACCACCACCTCGATAACTTGCTGCTATATTGTTCCAAAACTGGTACAAGTTGACGAGTGGTGTGAGCTTGTGAGAATTTTGTTGTTTTTTTCAGTTGGGAAATGAATGTTAAAGACTATCTAACCAGTGTTTTGACAGATATGGAATAGAATAGCTTTCAAGATCTTTGGCACTGCAACACTGATGAGTTTCAGAATGCTGAGGATGGAACATTCTGATGGAAATCACACCATAAACTGGCATACAGTTATACAATATTGATGGATGGATTGGATTGAGTAACAGATACTAAAACTCTATAGAAAGATACATTTGTGAGCTTTCAATTTCAGTAATTTAATGCTAAAGGTTGTTTTATTTGTTTTATTTAGTCTTCATGCGTGGTCAGCTGTGAGCAATGTTTGCCAGCATATATGGGAGCTTTGCTGCAACCTCCAGTTTTACAAATAAACTAGTGATGGAAGTACAAGTTATTAAGTAAGTTAATCTGGAACAGACTTAGAGTATTTGCTAAATGCATAAACGTAATATAAACTCTAAAGCTCTCTAGGATCAGAATTGAGGACTGCTGGTCTAAGTTTTTTATTAAATTGGCACACCATTCAAGCATGGTCTTTGCCAGTTGGTAGATTCACTTGACTAGGCAACCTCATACTTATTATGTCCTGCTAAACATTTCCCAGGGTTTATTGTTATTTTTTTTATTTCCCAAAGAGTGATATTTGGTGTTCTAGAAAACACCTGGATGACTGTTGCACCACTGTGGTGCAAGCAGTGATTTTAGATGAACCATGTATCATGAAGGAAAAAAAAAACTTTCAGCACACTGAATGTGAGTTTGAATGAATCTGTCTCCTGTTCTGACATAATTGCATTTTGAAATATAGAATCCAATGTTGAAGTGAGTCACATTTGCATATGCAGAAACTCGGTGCTGTTGCTTTGCAAGGCAAATAAAAGTGCATAATTGAAAGAGTCTGGCATCAGCAACAGTAGCTAGATTTGTATTTCATTTTAATGAGCACTGTCACTGTGTGCTTTACCCCCATCTGTGCCCCCAGCGCACTGAAGACACCATTTTCTCAGATAATCACCAAGTAAACAAGTAAACACACTCATTACACAACCATAGAATAGTCCCCCTGAAACCTTTTCCATACCCTCAGTGGGTAATGGTAAAATTAGGATGTCAGCATTTACAGGAATTGTTTTGCAGAAAGTCATAAATTTTGAACAAATTTCCCCTTTTTTGTCTTAAATTTTGGCTTCCATTGGCAGGTGCAGGGCCATGAACATAAACGGCCCAGGTAACAGCCTGAGTTCGTAGAGATTCCTGGCCCCGGCTCGAATGTGCTGCCAAGGGTAAATGCAAACGCAGCCAAAACAGCTGTGTGCAGGTACTAATTGATTGGGGCTTAAATGAAGCTGAAACATTGATAAGTGGTTCATGCCCCAATGCTGGAGAGCCAGTGGATGTGTTTGGGCCTGAGGAGCTTACTCACATTTAGGGGTACATTCAACTGGCAAATCACAGTAAAAGACTTATGGGAAATTGAGTCTGGAGTTTACCAAGCACACTTCCCTAAGACTGGACATCACTACCCTTCATACTCCCTGTGATGTAATGTCCATTGAATGTACTGTTTGTGCTTCATTTATCAAGTATTAGCACTTGAGAAAATCGACGCATATTTTTCCTCTGGGACATAAATAGCAAATAGTTAAGATAAGACCTGGAAATTCTTTCGCTGTACAATTTTTGCCATGAATAAACAGTATTTTTACATTTCATGTTTTGCAACAGTTAAACATTGAAATTGTGCTGGATTTGCTGAAATGACATCAAATTTCTGAGTGAAAGTGTCAGTAGCCTCCAGTAGCTTTCTTCAATAAATATGTTCTCCCTGTAGGAATCCTTAATCTGACTATTCAAGGTTATTCGATCAGGGCAAGCAGCCACTTATATAAATGCACACAACCACACCCACACACACACACCCACACCCACACATACACCTGGAACAGAAGCTACTTCTGTTTGAACAGAACTAAAAAGAGCAGAAACACCAATAAAGGCAAGACATCAGGCTCGGTGGCTGCCTTGGTGATATCTGTGTCCCTGACCTTACGCCCCCTGGTAGGACAAACAGGCTAGCCTGAGCTGCTTTTGTGAAGCAGGAGTTGATGGTTCAGTGGTAGGTCGACTTCTCACCTGCCGGATTGTAAGCCTGAGTGTTATTCAAGGCAAATGCAAACTTTATGGTACAAAGCTATGTATGTGATTTCCCTTTATCCATGATGTATTTCCATGCATTTCAAAGTTCAATGCTGACATCACCTTAGGCAGAAGTGAAATGGATGAAGTGGGGTCACCAGCTTCAATGCACATCATGCCTCACATTTACCTCCGTCTTCACCGCTACCAGTCTGGCCATGACATGAACAGCTGAGCTCAGTATTGACTGAAGCGTCATCTAATTCCAGGCTGGAGAAAATCACATCATGGAGGGGAGGAGACTAGTTTTAAATAATAAAAATCATAACAGATATGAATGCCCTGGATGTCTCTGAGATAACCATGAAAGGGATAAGGAGGGACCTGATAAAAGAAGTAGCACTTATGCCTAACTCCACACTCCAAGCACAACAACTCAAAAGCAGATGTACAATTCTCTTTTATGTACATATCTCTTTTAGCTTTTTAAATGTTTAAAGGTTGCTTCATACTGATGTTCCTGGAGGCTCTTCACTTATCCATGACCTTCTTATCCTAAAATTTTAGCTGTAGTCATCTGTAAAGACCGTTAAGATATAATGTAAGCCTGGAGCTAAAGACAGCTAATAATGAAGGCAGTGTGTTCCTTCCTCCTTACAGAGCAGCAGGTCTGCGCTTCAGATTGACGAGGGAATGGATGTAAGAGACAGTGCTTTGCCACTTTAAGCCACCAGTGAAAAGTGCTTTACTGTGACACACCAGGGGTGGGGGTGATAGAGCTTTCCGTTCTTAAACATTGGAAGGTTCTTACTTTGTAGCCCATCGTCCTCACTGTGACTGAAGAGCATGTTGAATGGAGGTAAGTGGAAGGGCACTAAAGGTCACTTCCTGGTAGCATGAGTGATTGCTGCTCAGCTGCCCACTCCTGTCACTGCAAGAGGAAAAATAGGAATGTTTCCCAGGCTAAGGGCAGATTGCTTTTCTGGAAGAAAATTGGAAATTCAATGTATTGCACAGGAAGTCTTCCATACCCTCTTACTCTGAGGGGAAGCTTGTTGTCCATAGCACATCATATGATACAATGACCCTGATCAGGCCCAGTATATTGACTTGTCACCGCCACTTTGCCTGTCTGTCTGAAGGGTTACGGTAGAAAAAATGGCTCCCTCAGTTAATCCTCCTGTCCGTAATTACTTTACCTCTGGGGAGAGGAAGAAAAGCCTTTTACTCTGAATTTCCCTGTTTCCCCTATGGTTCATCCCCCTCCCCCCTTATCTCCTGACAAGCTGGCTTTATGAGTGGGATAATCTTCTAATCTCTTTGTCGAGACAAACAGAAAAAGGGGAATTCATCTCCAAAGCTTATGAAATGTTCTCTTGTTTGCTCGGGAAAAAAGCATCCATCTTTTTTAACCAAATAAGCTTTTAAATGGGAGGGAGGGGGAAGTCTGCAGGGCGAGGAAGAGAAAGGAAACCATTTTATTCCTGTCTTTGTTTTTTACTTATTTATATATTTTTTTTAGAAGGCGCGTTTTATTATTCGTCATTATGAGTGATCGGCTTGGCCTACAGCAGCGTGTCGGCTCCTGCAGAACGCCACTATCCACGCGCTCACCTCCCTCTCAATAACCAAGACCAACTGAGAACAGCAACAATTATCATTTATCCAGCTATTGCCTCAGCCCATATCCTCATCTAGTGTGACTTACAATGTTTACAGCACGCGTCTTCACTTTTCTCATTAATGCTCCTGGATATTTACTGAGCAGAGAAACACAGTGGGCTATCATGGGTACTCAGAGTGGCAGTGTGGAATTCTACCAAACAAGGACCACCTGAGTTTTTTAACGAGCATTTAATGGGGGGTAGTTACAATAATGGTTCAGGTAACATGTCTGGATGCAGAAATGAACCCCCTGGTCCGGAATGAAATACTGACCATGTTAGTGCCAATGGTACCAATGTTGACAGCAGCTGGAAGTGTCACTACAAAAGGATTTTGATTACAACAGCTTTGACCGTGTGATCATTTGTTGCGTGTATCTTGGCACAAACACATATCTCTATAGGATAACCACAAGAAAATGGAGATTGACAGAAACATAAATAATGAGATACAGGGAAGTGAGACTGTAAAAGGAGAAGTGAGATGAGTATGTTTCCCTTCCCTGTATCTCATTATCCATGTTTTATTCAGCACTTTCTCCTTAAAAAACCAGTGAATGAATTGATGTGGTTAGAAGGGAATGGTGGCATAAGCATCTTCTGTGTTGCTCTTATAAGATAGTAGTAGCGTATTTTTCCAGATCAAAGGATATAAAAGACCAGAAAGTGAAGCAATGCAATCAATGAAAAAACATATATATTGTATATATTCCATCCTGCACGGGTCCTCCCCTCCCCCAGGCATGCCTATTTGTTGTCAATTGTGGCTTTGGGAGGAGGCTGGAGTATGTCAGGACAGGTGGACACACATCCTCCCTTGCCAGCAGCCCACTGTCCACCTGTACCACAGGCAGTTAAAGTCAGCCTTGGGGAAGCTGCCAGGCAGTCAGGACCATGGACAGCAGTCGGTCCCACTCACTGCTCTCTGAGCTCATCTGCCTTAAATAACTACTCAGCACAGCTGCACTGCACTTCCTTATGAAGTGTTCAATTAAAAGACCATGGATTGGTTTTCAGAGGATGCATTTAGCTAAAAAGCTTGTTCTGTATGCAGTGGCATAATCCTATGGCCTGAAATTGAATTCAAACCACTGCAATACTGTCTGTGGTCAACAGCCCTACAGGGAAGAGCACAATTGCCTATAGCATCGCCCAAGGATTGAGCTGTGGGGTGGGGGGGTCTGGGGGATGTAGCCTTTTATTCTCATAAACTAGGAAACTGCAGTACAACTGCCTGCCTTCACTGGCTGTTCTATAGTACTATAAGGACTGAAAAACTCAGCTGTTGGACTGAACATGCAAAAAAAGTGGTGAAAAAGTGGTGATTGACTATTTACACTTCAGAGGACATTTAAGCTAGTCTGCACTCTTCCAAACTAATACAGAATATTGCAGTGATGGACCTATGAATATGAATTGCTATTCCAAGAACAGAACAAGATAAAATAGGGGCATAGAATTGTGGGCCCTGAAATTCAACAGAGACATTCAACATATCGACCACTTGCTCACAGACCGTGTGGTCTGTGTATTTCAGATGGCTAAAACCTGGATAAAATCTGCTCAACCCTGGGTTTCACTGCCCTGTGCAGCTCAGAAATGCTGTATTCTTCAGCCGCAGTGGGACGCCCCCCATGTTAATGTTATTTCCCCATTACAGCTTGACCATTGCCTTAGTTGAAGCTTTATTTTATCACCCATCACTGAATAAGGTTTTTAGTTTTTTAGTTTTTTTTTTTTTTCTTTTCCTTTTAACCCCTTTTTCTGCCCTGCCAGGCCAAATAAGTATAGCCCTTGGTTTAATGGACTGTATCAGTTCAACGTCAAGAAGCATTTTAAGCATATTTCTGGACGGAAAAGGAACTTCACTGTTTATAATAGATGGATGTTGATGGGCCAAATCAGTGACACATTACAAACAATTTATTTCCAAGTGGTTGGGTGACTTCCTGCTTCTGTGTGTTTGTGTTTAATGCACCACAGAAAATTGAAACATTACTTTTTTTGGTAAATCTCTTTTAAATTCTGCCCACAATTATGGAAAATGTGTTACTGTCATATCTTGTATTTCTCAGTTTCATGATCAGTAATATGATAGAGGTGAGCTGAGCTCTGCTCATTAACATCCTCAGAAATTAGTCATATAGTTTGCCGGTCTTATCAATAGTGATATTGACATTGGTGGCCTTAACATGAGCTACTTTTGATTTGAATTAATAAAAGCATTTTAAGCATTTATTTGATGCTCCAAGCTAGATGTACACAGTAGCTATCCAATTTATTTTACATACTGTCTGTTTTACAGCAGAATATTTACTGAAGCACTTTAATGTCCTCATGATTACTGCCTTAAGTGGGAATCCAGTCTTGAACCCCAGGTTATCTATAATATGGAATTTATTATCTAGAAGTAGAAGTAAGTAACCTAGAAAACTAGGTTAGCTATGTAGCTTGCAATTGCAATTTTGCTTGCTCTCATTTTAACATACTAATTTGGAACAAAAGTTGCCAGAACATACATTATCAAATCAGCTAGTAAGCAAGCAAACAATTAAGCATTATATTTTCTAATGAATTATTAAAAAATTAAGTGATTTTTATAATCATTGAGAAGGTAGCAAATTATGAAGAGATAGTGAGGACCATTTGTTTTTGCTTGATATTGTTCCAGTAGTTAAATACTTCACCGTCAACTTCAACTTCAAGTACCGATACTGGAATGTAATTCAGTTACATAATTTTCAAGGTCATTTGGTGACAATTGTAGAAACCTCTTCATAGTACAATTAACTATGGGCAGTAAAATAGTTTTTTTTTCTAAGAATACATTTAATGTCACACATCGCTAGTTCAGTTCAGTTTCTTTATTTTCTTTTTTAAACTTTTTATATTTCTGCTTCAGTAATAAAACAGCATGTTCTGAAATCTTGAAAACCCGGCTCTACACAAAGTTTTTTCAAACTTTCTGAGTCACTCACTGCACACCAAAACTTTGTCACCTTGATCAGTTAAAATAATGGGTCATGGGCTCGGACATAAAGAATAGAACAAATATTCTTTTATTGGATTTTGTTAAACTTACCTTTGATAAGAAAAATAAACCTTTGCAACAAAGAAAAAAGTAAGAGAAATTCCATTTTGAAAGGCAAAATAAATTTTGGTCTTGTAATCTTGTAACAGGGTCTGAAGGAATCTGGAGCTGGTTTCCACGGGGGTGGGGAAAATGATTTATTTATTCCAATGGTCCACAACAGAGTTTCACACTGAAAGTGCACACAAAAGGGGCCAAAAGTAAAAATGAAGAAACTAATTATTATAAACTAATTATTAACAAATGGTCTGCTCTGTTTTGCAAATGCACCTTATAGATATGCTGCAATTATTGTTTTATTACTATTTATATGTATCTATTTGTTACTACTGTTTTATTGGCATCCACTTTACTGAAATTGTTTTCATTTTGCACTTTTTATGAGTCATTTCATTTTTTTATGTTTAGTCTTTTGTGTATGGCAGTTTTGAGAAGCTGTGAGAAACAATTTCACTGCAGTTGTGTACAACTACATTCCTTGCATATGACAATACACTTTTGAAACCTGAATGTTGAATAACTTGAGGCAAACCACAATAAAGTGAAGAATCATGCATTCAATGCAGGGTGACCTTTCTTCCAGCATGCCCCTCAAACATGCTTGCAGAATCTACACCCAACTAAATGAAACCAAAGCAGGGATGTGATAATCGTTTTGTTGTTTTTGTAGTTTCTTTGTGTATATATGACAGTCATATTTACAAGCATACTGATTTGTTTGCCACTTGCTGTCTTGATGTTTGGTGTCTGCCCGTTAGTTCTGCACTCTCTGTGCTACACAGGACTTGTGAACTAGACCTTAGTATGACTCTTGACCTGAGCATATGCATTTTATGGCGTAAGCTACACAAATAAGCCAATTAGAGTACCATACAGATGGGTTTGTGTTAACCTTGAATGTGGTGATTGTTATAATTAAATGCATTAGCTTGAACAGTTTGGTGGTAATGAGCCACTACATAATGCTGAGTGTATTTTTTTACCATCTTTGCAAGTCTGTGCACATGCACAATGCCTTGACATAATTACAATAACAAGTAATATATAAGGCAATCGTATTAGCACTATAATGTTATATAAAAGAAAGGGGAGAGACCCAAGCAATTAGCAGTTGGAACCAGCCATATCTTCAGTGCAATATGCCAGAACATATCCAGAGGATGTCAGTCAAGAGATTGACAATTAATGTAAATGAATGTGCTTTAAGCCTCATAATTATGCATATACCATTGCCGTGATTATTTTGCTTTATGTTTATGCTTGTATAACTGTATTTACTGGCAGTTAATGTAACTGTGTAGCTCAGAAGAGCAAATAAACAGGGCTATGAGCATAGTGAGTGGACAAAGTCCCAGCTATGCCAGTACCGGATCATGACTGGGATATGACTGACCACTATGGCTGAAAACAAGGGAAGGGCAGTTCTGTGTTGATGGTCCTCCCGGCCATGTGCCTCACCTTCATTCAGTACCAGCTAATGATTGTTGAAATAAGGTTTTATGAACCCCATTATGGTGGAGCCACATTCGGGCTGTCAATCATTGACATGTTTGAACCAATAAAAATTGTTTGTCTCTCCACAGTCAACACAGTCATTGGTCCAAGTAATTATGTCATTGATAGTATACAGTAGCTCCATCCATTTTGCATTCAATGACGTCTCACTCTCTTATTACTGGTACCAACACTAGTTGAGATGCTGTGTGGCCTGTAGAGTACATAATGACACCTGACTCGCAGGCGAGTGTATGGTAGAAATGCACACTCTTTAGCTGAAAGGTTGCTTGCGTGGGCCTGCTTGGTACATCGGTACAAATGAAAAAACCTAACAACCTGGCAAAATTCAGCACATGTGTCTTCTGTCATTAAGACAGCTGCAGGGAAAACAAATTCCCACAATTCCACTCTTCACAGGCACTGGAAATCACCCCTGGGCAACTGCAGACATAATCTCTTCAAGAACAGGCCCCATAAATGCTAGGAGATACACAGGCCAAGATGTTCGGCTGTGTTAGGATCAAAACACTACGCAGGTTTTCATTCTGGCAGCAGAATGATGAACTATACCAGAACCCGGTTTTGATTTAGGTTTGATAGATTTAATGACTGTTTTTCCCACAATGGGCTTTTTAGCAAATATGTTTTCTGTAGAATGACTTTATCTTATATTAGCTTGACTGGTGTGCTTGTTTGTTCAAACAAAGCAACCGCGAGGTGTTTAGCAGAAATACAGTGTTTGCTTGCTTACTTATTTCTCTCTGTAATGTGCAGAGGCATAGCATGTGGTGCTAAGCACCAGTCTCAGTGCAGGAAACTCTGCTCTTTTGGTGCTTTGTATGCAATCCTCCTCTCAGTACTGTTAGCCACTTTTCACTGTGCCGGATTTAAATGGCACAGATGCATTTATCTGTTATTTACCTGGAATACCATCATATAGAGTTACATAAAGGCCTCTGTGTTGCCGCAGTGCAGCTGAGGTGACAGTGTGGTGTTTTTGATGTGACATTAATCCAAGGTCCTGACTCACTGCAGTTGTGAAAGGTCCAGTGGTACTCATCCCAGAGAACAGTTCACATGTACACGTTTCAGCCAGACTCTGATTTTTCTGAGCACATTTGGCAAAATACATCCCTCTCTGTCCACTTCAGCTGATGTTGAGTGAGTGTTCTGGACCAAAACAGCTACTGTGCAAATTATTTGTAGTTTGGCAAAACAGAGATTTGGGAGAAGAACTCTCAGACAACCCCTCAACCTATCACACCTCTTCTGATCCTTTACAGGTATATAAACACCACGTACCTTTATCCCATCATGCTCAGCATTTCTGGCATCCCACCTCCTCCCCATCTCCATCTTCATCCTCTCCTTTCTCTAAGGGGGTTTATAATCCTAACAACTCTCCCAATTTCTTTCATCCAAAAGGAAAAGGGGGGAAATTCCCTCTCCACGAGAACGCAACAACTCCTCCCCCTTTTGACTCCAAGCCCAAGTTCATTCTTTTCTATCCCCTCTCAATAAACTCACTATAAAGTTCATGAGACTTCATACTACTGAATCATTTTTAATTTGTATTATTATTATTAGTAGTAGTAGTAGTAGTATTTTTAACACTTGTCTCTATATATTGTTTTGCCAAAAGCTGTTTTATCTCTGTGTGGGTGGAACTATACACCTGCTGAATTCCTTTAGGTCATTGGTATGCTCAAGAGTTAAAAGAGCAATCCAAATGTAAGTCTCTGGACTTGCTGTTTGATTTACAGAAAACAGCTTTCTCATGCTATGAAATCATTCAAATGAACAGAAATATGCAAAAACTCAATTCAATAATCACATTCAGGCATAGGACTGAGATTCTGATGATACTTCCCCACCCTGATTGGCTCAAAGTCCACTAATCAGGGCATTTCCTGGTGATGACATCATTGCAGCTTCACATAATTCAGTGTGACATCGCAAAAATAGTATGAATATTCACAAACATCAGCAAGCAAGTCAACAGACTAAACAGAAAAACTTGTCAAAATCAGTAAGCTGACTGTAGCTATTGATTAAGTAAAAAAGCACAATCTATATGAGATAATGCAAGAAATTGATAGCCCCAGTTCTCCTTTCTGTGATGAGGTATTGAATTACACTTTCTGCTGAAGCAAATTATTTACTGTATCAAAGCTATGGATGAGCTGCTCTGTAGTAGTGGATTAATGATTCATCTTTTAAACCTGGATGGTAATTATTAATAAAAGAAAAACATTCTTATCTTTGGAACACTTCATTCTCAGGATTGTTTTTCATTAGTTTTGCTGTTTTGAATTTTGAAAGCAGAGCCAATGAGTAAAAGTCTGTAAAAAAAAAAAAATGGAATGTCCCACAACTGTTTCAAAAATGTCAGACAAGTATTACAAAAGTTTATAATTCATCAGGGTTACATTCCAAAGCCTTTGATCATAGAAATAAGGTGCCACAATATTTACAAAAAACCATTAAACTGAATACACTTTGCATTGAATATTCCTGTCAGCTTCAGTAATAGTGTTCAGAATTTTTTCTATGTGTAGCATTATGAGTGGTTACAGTGACATGCATGTGATGAATGATCACACAGTTTTTAACGAGGAAAAAAAGGCACTTTGAAAAATAGATTTACTCACTCCGCATATGATCGGCTGTGTGTGTTTCTGCGCGCGGAGGCTCGTTATGATGCAGCACGCTGTCTGGGAAACGTGTTGGTTATTAGCACGATGCGAGGGTCATTACCAGCAACATGGTCCAGTGCTGATGTGTGCAGGACCACTGGCTTCATCTAATTAGGGCCCCTCATTCACATGGACCAACCCCCCCAACACAGGTCATTTTGTATGGCTAATGAGTGAGACCATAGCTACGGCAGGTTATCAGTCCATAGATCATGCCATGCTCCGACAGGATTATATGTGTATTTGTGTGTGTGTGTGGGGGGGGTAGTTTTGTTTAAGTACATCTCTCTGTAAGTGTGGACATTAGCACCTAATGATTGTGGAATAATGGATTAGAGGCTTGGACCACCCCTGCTGTTAGAAATGTGACATGCATGGGGCAATAAGCCCACCCACTCCTTATCTGAAGTTATGGAGAAGGAAAGGAACTGTAACGGCTATGTTAAACACGGGGGTGTATGAGGGGGCATGGATTGTTTTATATCCCTGGTGAAAGTAGGGGTGTGTGAAAACACAAACAGCTTGCTGGCTGCAATGACAGCGTTAAGCCTGTCTGATAGTTGATTGCTGAGGAAACACATGCACACGCTATATCCCTGTTAACAACGAGGCCAGGAAACCCATCTTCTCCTTGAGCTGAGGGTTACAGTAATCTGAGCTGTGCCTCACATGATAATGACCACACCAAAGCCATGCTATCCACCAGTTCACCCTGCAACACACACACAAACACACACACACACACACACACACACACACACACTCTACCATCAGCTCCATATCTGACAGAATATCCTGTGCGTTTTAAAAAACAGACCCCACCCTTACTCATTCCCTCTTTATCTAGACTTATCTAATTGGATTTTCATGCTTGGTTTGAAAAATTAATGGGTGAAACTTTCAATATCCGAAAACCAGTTGAATTAATTTGTTACATTATCTTAATTCACTTGGTTTCCCTTAGTTATAAGTGGATAGAATAGTATGGGATTTAATCTGAAAAGAAGTCTCGAGTAAAAAAAAAAAAGAATTGCTTGACCCATTCTAATCACAAGCTTTAAATGTAATATTAATTCTGTTTTTTAATGGAAAGAGTCAGGATGTGAAACAGAACAGTCTTTTTTTTTTTGCTCAATTCGGTGGATCAAAGTGTTCAGGCTGGTTCATGATCTCACTTCTCATCTGGGCTTTTCAATTGTGTTAATCAGTCACACTTCTCTAATGCAAACTGCTCTTGGTGCAACCCTCTGTGATCATCAGTCCATCTCTCTCGCTCTCTCTCTCTCTCTCTCTCTCTCTCTCTCTCTCGCTCAGCATCACTGTATCTTCATTTCAAGCATCATTTTCTCCTTCTAACATTTTGCAGCATTCATCCTGTCTCGCTTTCTCTCTCTGTCTCACACACACACACCCACACACACACACACCGGCACACAGAGGCGCGTGCACACATGCTGCGTAAGTATAATGTTCTCTCTCTCTCTCAATTTAAATTTCAATTTCAAGTATTTACATTGGCATTGCAAACATTCATTTGTATTTCAAGAGCATACACAATATCATAAAATAAAATAGTATGAAGAGTCATACCAACAGTGTACAAAAGTAAGAAATAGAAGAAAATCCTTTTTTTCCCCATTTATCTCATCCACAAGTGTCTCCATCTTCATCTGAATGTCTCCCTCTCCTCCATGGCTGTTTCCTGTCCCTTGCCACCCAAATCACTCCATCTTTATCTTCTCATACACAATACTGAGCCTCTTTCTCCATCTATCTGTCCCATCAACCAGCCCTTCCCCTTGTCTGTAGCATTCTCACCGCCACTCTCAATATCAATTAAGATTTTTTTTAGGTTTGTCTTTCCCATGACAGACATCTGTATTGCTGTATATACATGTCAAACAAATAATAATGCATGATTTCTCTTTGCCCCCCCCCCACCCCGTAACACTCCACATGAGCATCACTATATCACCTTTGCACAAAACACACACACACACACACACACAGCCCAGATTCACCCTGCAGGCAAATAGCCAGAGCACTCAAACGGGTCCGTTTCCCGCCAGGTGCTACCCACAGATAAAAGGCCTAAGAGCTTTGATTCTCCTGCAAAATCCAGTCCCTCTCTCCTGTGGGCATCCACTGCCACGTCCCATCTCTTTGTTAATCAAACTTAGACGGAGAGCGGAGGGGAGGTGGGCAGAAGCAGCTGGGAGAGAGTGATAAAACGAGGACCTGGTTCCACGGACACCGTGACACGGTGTCGAGTCACCTTCCCAGGAACGTAATAAAGGGGGGGACATTGTTGGGGGGGACAGGGTTCTCGAGTCATCCCCGGCTGTAATTTTAAAAGTGTGTATACAGCACCATATCTGGTAATGTAATACCCAACGTACTATGGCCTACTTACTCAGATCCCTGGCTTGCATGCACGCTGTGTGACCTGATCGGTGGCCTGGCAGTTGGGGAGTCGGCCCTGAGGGTTCGATTGCAGGCCAAGGTAGACCAAAGACTCTGGGAATGAGCTTTGACACCCAGCACAGTGGAGATGGATTAGGGCTATGGCCCTGCGATGGGCCAGCCTCCAGTCCAGGAGGCTCCAAAAGCCAAGCCTAGGAAAACAGGATAAATGTGCTATGAATAAACATTCATATGCCTTCTCTCCAAACACACACACGCATATTCACACACACACGCACATGCATATTCACACTCACACACATACATACGCACACACATATTCACACTCACACACACTGACACACACTCACACACACACACACACACACACACACACACACACACACACACACACACACACACACATACATACATTATGCACACACACACATGTTCACACTGACACACACACTGACACACACACCGTATCACATACTCATGATTGAGCACACACAGATCTGCTGGTGGACTCCCTTGCACACACCCACTGAGACCGCACACATATACACACACATAAGAACAAGCACCACCACATTCATACACAAACATTCGAACACATTAACACACACAAACACACACATGCGCGTAAACACAGCATTAATCAGTAGCACCATGGGAAGACATCTTTTAAAGACAAGTTTTATTAAAATCATACAGATTTTAAGTTATGTGAGCCTGTGACTTCATTAGCCTGCCCGGAGGGGGTTCCTTGCACCGGTTATTAACCCGCTCAGCTATTTAAATTGAGTTTTTTCCCTTCGTTCTCATTAAATGATGCAAATCACATATTGGTATACAGTCGGGTCCTTGTGCACCGGGCCCGACGAGTCGCAGCACCACGTCGCTTTAAATCATCCGCCTCAGTCACACGGCAGCCATCGAGGATTCATTAGGAAAATCACTCTCATGCTGGGATTCATTAGATGAAACCGTACACAACTTTGCTAAAACCTCGCCTGTTACAGCGGAGGATTAATACTCCTCAGACGATTCGGTTGCCCTCACTGTCACCGCTCCTAGACGCTCGCCTCTGCTTGGCGTGTGGTGAATATACCGCCATTTCTCAGCATAAAAATATGAATAAATAAGGCTGCAAGAAAATAACCAGGTGCAAACTGGGAAGGCATCCCCCCACCCTCCCATAAGTGTCAGGCCTCTCAGACACAAATGGGCACAGTTCCCATCCAGCCTGCGAGATGAGCTCTATCGGTTATGCTGCTCTGTACGCTGGTGGAGAATGCTGCAGGCGCTGCATTTTCAGAGCCTTGGCCATGCCAGCTACTTGACAAAGTAGCTGCAGTCCTGCTCCTTGTTTTGAACACTGGGCCCTCCTGGGACACTTTAATACTGTATTGTACAAGGTAGGGCAGCAATGTAACACAGAAAGTGGTATTTGACTGACAGGAGGGGCAGAGTTGGAAACAGCACCTGGCCCCTAAAACCAACAATGGAATCAGCTACAAATCAGGAGTACACAGAGGATAACCTACACTTTTTTTGGGGGGTGGGGTGGCAGGGAGGAGGGGAGTGTGTTTTTAACTAGTCCAAGTTCTGATTTAATCCTCCCCTTGGAGTTAAAAAAATATCAGCTCATCCAGTTGAACACAACTTCAAAAATCTGAGGTAAATCCTTTGATTTTTATGTCCTTAGGGCAAAAAAGTCATAATTTGGAGATTACAGTGCTGGAATAACTGCTATACTTTAGGTCATAGCTATGTGGCAAATACCTTTCCAGCCCAGCTAGACATAGAGCAATAAAAAAGCAATAATATCTCTGTGCAGGCCTCCGGCTATGGCTTCACACAAATCATGCTTCAACTTGTATTTGTTTGGTGCAGCTTAGCAGGGATTACAGGGTGGAACTGCACAAAAAATAAAAGCTGCCATCCCACTTCATGCGTAGTCCATTACATACAGTTTACCTTAAAACCAAACAAGACACCTTTACAGCTGCAAAATAGGGCTGGTCATTAGTCTTGTCTATCAATCACCCTTTATATGGTATAAAGCTTTTCACAATGAAATTGTCACAGAGTACATTATGCTCTTATTTTCCCAGAGGGGAGGGGAGAAACTAAACAGAAAGAAAGTCCATTTCATACAAAATTGGGGGAAAAAACTGAAATGATTCTGTGACCCCTAGCGAAACACAATTGAGATGAAATTGTGTGTGTGTGTGTGTGTGTGTGTGTGTGTGTGTGTGCGTGTGCGTGTGCGTGTGCGTGTGCGTGTGCGTGTGCGTGTGCGTGTGCGTGTGCGTGTGTGCGTGTGCGTGTGCGTGTGTGTGTGTGTGTGTGTGTGTGTGTGTGTGTGTGTGTGTGTGTGTGTGTGTTGGAGGGGAGGGGGCATGGTGCATATTCAGCTGAGTTGTGAAACCTCAAACCCCATGGTTTAAGCATAGGTTCATCAGTATCCATCACAAAGAGAGAGGCCGTCACAGAGAGAACAGTGCTGACTGACTGTTATTCTGGGGCTTTTAGCAGAGCTTGTTGCCAAGCCAGGTTGGAACTGAATGCTGTTTAAGATGCACAGTGCCTACCTCATTCTGACTGACAAGAGAGGAGAACAGCGGTAAATATAATACCCCCTCCTCACTTGAATACACTCACACACATAGACAAATGCTCGCACATGCATTCATGCACACACACACACACACACACACACACACACACACACACACACACACACACACACACACACAGACACACAGACAATCGCACATGCACACACACTTACACATGCAGACAAACACACCTGCTGCCTCCATTATCAGGACACCAGCCGCTATGGGAAAATAGCATTGAACAAGCCCATGACCGAAGCTTGTCACACCACGCGCCCCCGGGTGCCACTCAAGGAAAGGACAGATCTCTGCTATTATCGGCCCGGTCTCACCCAGACGCAGTCTCTGCTGATGCTTTTGCACTCGCTCATCTGCACCGTGCCGTGGGGCGGGAGCCATCAGCACAGATCTCAATCTCTCTCTCTCTCTCTCTCTCTCTCTCTCTCTCTCTCTCTCTCTCTCTCTCTCTCTCTCTCTGTCTCTGTCTCCCACTCCCGCTCTCTCTCTCTCCTGTTCTGTCTCTCGTTGTCATTCTCCCTAAAATTAAAATCCAAATTCAAGTGTACTTTATTTGCATTGGAAGAGCAATGTGTGTTTCAAAATCATTCGAGATCATATGAACAGCCAAACACATTCACCCCAATCCTTCTCTCTGCCTCTCTGTCTCTCTGTCACTCTCTGTCTCTTCCGTAGATGATGGACATTCCCAGCAGCACCCACATTAGTCTGTAACTAAAGTGCCATTACTTGGATACCTTTCATGAAATTCACAATGGATACTAAAATATGCATTAAGCTAAACCATGAGTCATGCTTCTTTGTGATTATATTTCCAGTTTGCAATGAAAAAAATATTAAAAGTTGAAGCAAAAACAAATACATCTTTATATCTTTTAGTTTGGTGACACAAGTCAATGTTTTTCAATTTGAATGCTGACATTAATTTAACAACATGTAAAGAAATGTGCTGAATTTAGAGATGACATGTTCACTTTAAGAAAAAAAACACTGCAATGCAATCCAGCTCCATGGCAGACCTGCTTTTGGAATTCTGCAATCAAAATGTCTTTTTGAATGGTCTTCACCCGGAGCAATGCAATCTGAGGAAATCGCAGACAGTAATTGGGCAATCACTGTTAAACCACAATTCTAATTCAGATTCAAAGACCAGGAGCGCAGGAATGACAATCAAGCAGTTTGAATGAACATAAGCAGAATGAGAAATAATGCAGCCAGAGGCCTCAGGCTCAGTGCTGATTGTAATTTAACAAACTCCTCTGGCACACAAATCCATAATTATATGGCAACATAGGTTAAACACAAATCTACAAACATACTACAAAAAACATCTAGGCTAAACACTAATCCTTCAATCCAGAGCAGATAAAACACATATCTACAGGTGTACATCTACGGCACCTCAATACAAGTGAAATAATTATCCATACAGTATGGAGAAGGACAAACTAAACAAATTCACACTTTGGCTGCCATCTCTGCAGTTTAACACTTTCTGACCCAAAATCGTGTTTTTGATGGGAGCGTTCCTCTGACCGCACAGACACAGAGACCTTCAATGGAATCATTTCTCTCATTCTCATGCCATCCAAAACTTCTCAGCAGACAGAACAGATTGCATGTTAGAAGATTAAATGCCCAAAGGGACTCTACAACAGAAAAGAAAACATTTTTCTGGAAGACATGGGTTTATATCATGAATGCCAGAAAAGGAGGGAATACAAGAAGAAACTACACATTTTTCAATGAACCTTTTTTTTTTTGGGGGGCATTGAGGCAATAAGTATTAATTGAAAATATGAGCACTTGAGGTAACACTTAATGGAAGGTGTTTTATTTTCTGTTTGTTTTATGTGTATATTTATGTCCAATTGTTGCATGGTTTCATGGATGTGTTCCATGTTATGAAGGGATTCTTGCCATGGAAAGAGATGAAGACAGAATGCATTAAATCAACACAGGAGGAAACTGTTACACACAATCATATGCAGTCTATCATAATTAGGTAACAAAATGTCTCATAGTTTTTAGTCACAAGCTAATTAAAATGATCAATTTAAACTTAGAAGAGAATAAACAATCTTAATGAAAACACACAAACAGCTCGAACCTTAACTAACACATCACAGTGAAGTTTGACACTTGTACCACTCCTCTCCCTTGTAGAAGTGCAGACGTGTGGACTACCCTTGAAAAGGTGAAGACAGGATTCTGAAAAGAGAGAAGACAGGTTGCTCAGGAGATATGCCTCTGGTGAACTCCTTATTTGGAAACCTTTCTGTACTCTGAGCATTTGAGAAGTTTATTGACATTCACAAATTGCTATATAATGACACATTCTTGTTATGTGAAATTGCCTTGTGCTGTTTGTCTTACTATATTTATATGTCAGAATCAGTGATCTTTTTCTGCCATTACATATGAATGGAATGCATTTGAGTAGGACTGTAACTGAGGGTACATCTTGTTTTCATGATTTGCTTTCACATGAGATGCAGTAATTATGCATCTTGCAACAATAATAGTTATATAATGCCAAAAATTCAAAACGATCACACTAAAAACTGTGAGTATAGCATCTTGTAGATTTGCCATACACTAGCTTTTATGTATCGCCCAATACAAAGCCATCATGAGAAACCTGCAGATTGAATAAAATGACACTTAGAATAGTGCCAGCTGTTCAGTTTTTGAATTTTGCAAGTTAAACGGTCATTTTTTGTACACTGACTTGTAATTGAAAGGCTTGGGAATAAAAAGAGATCTGACATGGACATGTGAACTCCCCTGATTGGCATAAAGACATGTGGGGGCGTCAGACCTGATAAAGAAGCTGAGAAATTAAACAGCTGTTCCTCCCTTCCTCTCCGCGCTCTCTCCTGTTCGGTAATAGCGGCAGAGTCGGGAACCGCGGGCGAAACCCCAGCATTCACTCTCCGTGCTCTTGCTGAATAATTTGCTGAATCCATTCTGCTCACAAGAGCAGCGGCAGGTTTTTTTTTCTTTGTCTCCTTAAAGTCCAGCTCACGGGTCAGAGAAATTTCGGCACTACGGCGGTGTCCATGGCGACCATGGCACCTCTTGTCTTCATGGTATGGGACGGACTGGTTAGTGTCTCATGCTAAATTAACTGTGCTTTCATGTGGCCTTGAGTTCTCTTTTTTTGGCTGAGGGGATTTTTTACACCCCTTCTCACTATAGTTGACATTGAGGAACAAAAGCTCCGCTAATCTGAGCACTCCAGACACTGAAGTTCCTTTCGTTTCTTTCTCAAGGCTGCTGGTCTCTGCCCTTTAATCTTTTGTCTAAACTTTCATTGCTTTTTATTCGGCAATTTGTAATTCAAGCTAATGGTGTCCTTTTTTCTTTTTTCCCTCAACAAGGAAAGAGGCCATTTTTCTCTGTTCCAGTCTTACCCTTTACAGAAATACCACATTTTGGCTGCATGACAAATGTATTTGATCTATTTAATGTAATTATGAAATAGTTCCCACAATGAGGAACTGCTATTACAAATTTTGCTGCCTGACATGTTCTTATATATATATATATATATATATATATATATATATATATATATATATATATATATATATATATATATATATATATATATATATATATATATATATATATATATATATATATATATACAATAACTACTCCCATTGGAAATACTTTCCTTGCCAACAATAAGTGTAAAGAAATGCATGAAAAAATAAGGCAATATGCATGTTTGTGAAGGGCACGCATTCGATTTCATTTTCGCTGACGATAAACTAATGCAGTGCATGCTAATACGCAAAGAGTTGCAGATGATAAGCTCTGCATTAGTAAGAGATAAGAGATCCCTGCACAAAAACTTTACAGAATTTCAGCAGAGATTTGTTATCTCTCACACACACACATATTTAAGCATGCCAGGTGAAACACACATGTGGTGCTTCCATTATTGTGTGTGTGTGTATACACACACACACACACACTCACATAAAATAATGGAAGCACCACATGTGTGTTTCTATCAATGTTAATACAAATTATCAATATATCTGCAAACACTGCCTCTACAAGATGTTTCAACATTTCACCCCAGATATGAATCCCACATAATCACTGCTAAAGGGATGCCAGAGTGCTTAATGAATAGAGACACATGGAGAGGGCAACACTTCCATCACCAGATCAAAACATCACTTCTCTACAAGCATGTATTGGCAGGTCTGAAGCATAGTGTGGAGATGGTGTCTATCTCCTTCATCTCTCAATGAACTGGAGATGGGAGAGTCCATTCATAACATTTCATATTATCATTATACTGTCCTTGTACCTATGCAATGTAATGTTTTATAAGGGATGTATTTTATTATTACATTATTGCTGTATATAATGGATGTAATTCTTCATCCAACCCATGGTTTGGGGTGTCCCTAGGTCTTGGGGTCATGGTGGGAATCATTTTCAGTAAAGACTTTTTCCCTTTTTAGTTTTTCAGCCCCTGACACATCCCCTGTGCTTGCCCCAGTCTCCAGAAATTTCATTTCAATTAAGCACTAAGGAGTTTTTCTTTCCCTCTTGTTCTGATTAGAAGGACATCACACAGAGCAGTAGGAGTGATTATGTATATAAAGGATAATTGATTTTGCAATTTCGATGGTTCTGGTTTGAATTTGCTGATTTTTCAAAAGGCATGCAAATGCAGGCACTGCTTCTTCCCCAGTCTCTCCCTCAGCAACAACCAAGGAATGAAACGAGCTGCTGTCCAAATGGCCGTTGGAATGAAAAGAGGAGCTCTAGATCTGTGGTCTTTCAAAAGATGTTATTCTGTGAGAGTGTGAAGTGCAGAGTGAATAGAAACCAGAGCTCCAGTATCAGCAGGTGAGTGGAGCAGTAAATAGATATTTCTATAATAATTTTAAACCTTTTTTTAACTTTACACAGTTAGCACAACTCATTCTTATTTGAGTTATTATTGGTTATTATTTTCTCATCACTATAGAAATATATGTTTTTTACATGTCATGGAAGGGCTGGACAGTGCAAGGAGACAACCAAATGGATGTTTGATTTGTTTACTGTGATCTCCTGGTAGCTTGATAAAAATGATGAGGAAGAAATATAGTCTACAAATCTGAGGATTTGTCATATACAAAATAAGAATGACTGGCATTAAGTGAAGCCCTGAGGTTCCATACTGTACCTCGGTGTCCAATAACTATGTAAAGGAATAGTGCAGAAAGACTACAGTAGTCTAATACAGGACAGTGTATATATTTCCTAATTGAAGTGTGTATTGAGAAGTTATTAGAACAGTAATTGCTATCAATCTGACACAAAACATTGAATCTCATGGGTCTCAACAAGTAAAAAACTGTTGAAAATGTAATAAAAATTAGAAAATACAGCAAAAACTACAGACTACAGCAAAAAAAACTTGCCTTTCTGCAAGTCATCTGGATGCATTTCTAATTTATATTGCAATGGAACAGTTAAATCCAACATATTTTTGACAGCAGTGTCAATATTTTTGTCAATTCTACATTGTGATGCTAAAATATTTGATGCAAAGCCCTTCACTGCCTGTTTTCTAAGGACCTTAATTACCATGGTAACACTTAAAAAACAGCCACAGCATACCCAGACGATGAGCATGAACCATAGCAACTGTGATTATAAGCAGGATAGCGAAGGGAACTCAAAAATAATGAGAGTGTGAACCCACTGCGACGGCCTGTCACAACACATTATTTATGCCAATGGCTCAGGGGGTGAGCTTGGGCGAGGGGGCGCAGTCATGACAGCAGCCCCCATCCCCTTCTCAGGTGAACATACCTGTGTCTAAACAGCGCTTTGTCAACAGTGCTCCAGAAATTGGGCAGATGAACTCAGTGGCCTGCCCCAGGAGAGAAGGAAAGGAGTGAGCATGTCTGGGGCAGTGAGTCCGCGCATCTCAGCTTTGGCGGTAATTAGCAGCACAGGTGGCAAAGTGTTTAGGGCAAGCAGTGAGCTGGTTATGATAAAGAGATGGTCCTTCTGTGTAGCCAGTGGTAAGCAAGGTTCTCTATGCAAGATAAATACCTACCAACTATCCCAGAGAGAAAACACTTTAATGTTCAGGTAAATGTCACTGTATCCACCAATCAAATATTGAATCTCAGGAGTTTTAATGGATTAAAAAAATGTCTACGAATTGTGATAAAAATATCTCTTTAAAGTGTTTAGAATATGAATGGATTCCATGATAAATATCAAAGTGCTTTGGGCAAGTGAGGAGCTTGCTCAAAATAAAGAGATGGATCCCTATGTATGGGAAGCAGACGAGGGAATAACCCAGGTGTTTGACAGAAAGATAAATACCCTCAAACTACCCCGGAAAGTGAGTGCTTCAGCGGTTTGTTGTGAGGCTCCTTCTCAGAGGCATGTTGGCTTATCAGGCTCCTGGCTATGCTCTCAGGACACGCAGAGAGTTGTGATGAATTGCTGGGAAATCTTCGCTCATGGCCTTTTTCTCTGGGGCTGGTTCTACCTTTGGCTCGCAATCAAAAACACCACATACAAACTGCCCTGTCCAGTGGATCCCAGTGCTTCCAGGTAGGAGAGAGAACAACTCCAATGAAATGAGAGAGCACACTGCCAGCTTCTGTGACCTTTAAAGCAAAAATTTTGTCTCCTACAGCAGGAAACGTGGTATCATCACTCCAGGACTCCAGTATGCATTCCAATAATGGTGTTATTGCCAGTCATTGAATAGTAAGGATTGCATTTTTCTACCGCAGAAGTAGCATTCTCCCTAAGCTGTCTGAAATGAATAATTGTTGGGAAAAGTTAAACATTATACAAATTATCACAACAAACAAGACAAAGTAACCAAAACATTGAAAAAGACAGGTATATGCGCTGTACGAAGCCACAAAGGAGCCTCCAAATTGTTCTTTTAAATCCTTTTCCCAGAATTAAAAAATATTCTAAAATGATCCTCTGGCCAGTCTTTTTAGCCTGTCTGAGCAGACAACCATGTCTCACACGTCTCTTAACAATAGGCACAGAGCTGAAAAAGCATTGGTGTCTTACACCAGATTAATGGTTTATCGTGCCGATTAACAGCCTGAAAAGCAGTGTGTAAGTGTGTGTGTGTGTGTGTGTGTGTGTGTGTGTGTGTGTGTGTGTGTGTGTGTGGTGGTAGGCGGGTAAATGGTTGGAAAAACATGTTCTGATTTCACAGCTTCAGGAAGGTAATGATGAAGTCCTTTATAAAGGGATCTTAAAGGTGGTTTCCTCCTGTCTCTCAACCATTCCTTTCTGAGCCACGGTTCACTTGGCATTTCCTGGCCTTGACAAACCTTGGTGATGTGGGTTTTGCAAGAAATCATTAAAATGTCACACAAGCTCCTTTTTCCTGAAGGTGTGAGAAACCTTGCGTAGCAGTCTTCCGCCCCCGTCAGTCTGCACCCCCATCCCCTCCCCCGCCACCACAAACCACCATTCCTTGTGGTTCTCTCCGATCTCTCTGCTCTCCACTTGATTACAGGCAGAATGGTGTGTGGAGCTGTCAAAAGTGGAGCAAACAGCCAAGAGAACAATCACAAGCACACCAAAATAGCATAAGATGAAAGTCAGATGGGAAAAACAAAATAATAATAAGAGGTCCAACAGAAGTAAGTGTCTAAACCAGTCCTTAAATGGCAGAGAAGAACTACTACTATTGATCCAATTTTTCACCCACCTTCAGAGACACAAGGCACAAAATTGCCTGTAATCAGAAGGAGGCTTTGAGAGAAAGGTATGAGTCTCCCAGGACATGCAGAGGGCCAACAGAAAAACAATTGGGCAGGCTACGCTGTTCCCAGTACAGTTACATGCAGACAGCATGCCTAATGCTGCTGCTTCAGACCACACAAGATATGTGACATGAAATGTATCGCCTTTACGTAGCACTTTCATGGCCCTTAAAATGGTTTTGGTGTGAAGGGAGAAACGGCTTAGGCCATGAGGTTACTCATCACTGCACATCTGTCCAGGTGGAGCTGGGATTCTGCTATCACATAGCTAGAATGAGGAATTTCTGTGCAGAACACATTCAGTGTAAATAAGACCACCCAAGCATTCATGATAGAACATGCCTCAACTCATTAATTTTAGACCACATTATTGACGCATTCACATTGTGTGAACTGCACAACTAATAAATTCACTGTAGGACACACTGCTGATACATGCATTGCAGATAGAATTGTGGAAATTCCCTGTGTGGTTCAATAGTAAGTCTCATGAGTGTGAATAGTTAGCTTGTTTCCTGCTTACCTAGGTAAGTAATCATTCTCAGTTTTGGGCCAGAAACACAATTCATAGTATGTGGAAAATTACCTGCCAGAAAATCGTGTGAAAAAGTGTACACATTTATTTCAGAGGACCCACCAGTGAATTGTATGGCTCTAAATAACTTCTTCCAATTAGATTTCATACCAACATGATATTCATGATTAATCAGAACTAGTAATTGATCATTGGTGCTTTGGCAAGGAGTATTTCTGAAGTTGTGAGACAGAGATATAAGAGATTCCAATAGAGTGAGATAGAATTTACTCCATGATGCTTCTACTGACTATACCATTTACACACACCAAAACCTACTGCAGCTGAGCAGCGCGTTAGCGTTAAAACATTGACTTCAGAAATAAACACGTTGAGATACACCAGTGCATTTTCAGCCCAACCGCCCACCCACATGCACCACAGATTAGCAGTCTTCCCCAGCAATAACAATCAGAAGATCAGGAGATGAAAGGGAATGTGATATCAGTGAGGAGGAGATGTTTATGTATGCTCGCTGGTGCAAGTGCCAACTCCAATCAAGCACTGCTGAACGCCGCGTTTTTATTTTTCTCCTTCATTCATCGTTTTTCTGCTGAGGTAACACATCTCTGCAACGGCACATGCCAACGATGCAAATCCATGGTAAGTAAATTGTAAAAAAAAAAAAAAATCTAATAAATAAGTTAATACAATCTGCATGGACAGAGATCCCTATGTCGAACAGAGGGTATGCTGCCTAACCTCAAAGAGCAAAACTTCAAGAAGATGCAGACCACTCTACCCATCATCCTCTCTGTCATAGCCTGCCCCCGGAAGGCTCTCTGTTGAGACCAATGAAGCAGGCCATATTTCAGAACATGAAGTGAATAGGGGAAAAGACAGAGAAGCCTGGTGGATGTCACCACTGGTTTAAAGTGATCCCTCTTGCCCCCTTCCACAGCGGCTCTTCTCACTTCACAAGTGCAAAGCTGTTCAGCAATAGAAAAAGGTCAAGACTGACATTTCATGGGTTCAAAATGACACTGTATATTTGTCTCACAAATGCCCTTTTCTGGGTAACTTGCAACGCCCACAGTTTCTTGCTTTCTGTGCTATATGTTGCCAAAAACTGATACTGATCTATTTTTTACAGTATAACTTGAGGTGAAGAGGTGAATTTTCCACTCGGGATTAAAATTCTACAGATTTCAACTCCAGAGTCAAGTGTTACGACCATTGCACTGCTCTGCAAAAACACAGCTACACAGCTACTGCTGCCTGTTAGCAACACAGACACACACCTCTTTCATATCAGTTGGTAGCATTATAATTGTGGTTCAAATTAGCTGAACAAAAGCGCTGGAGGCATCTTTACGGTAGTATCGTTTCTTACAATATAAGAACCCTGTGGGGTCAATTGCATGTGACAAATAGGATCCAATTTAGAGAGCTGAAGCACTGCAGCTAAAAGACAGTGAGATAATTCCGCATCTGTTTAGATCTGAGCTGGGAGCACTAACAGAGGTGTTTCATCTGTAGATATCCTGATGTGTGTGTGTGTGTGTGTGTGTGTGTGTGTGTGTGTGTGTGTGTGTGTGTGTGTGTGTGTGTGTGTGTGTGTGTGTGTGTGTGTGTGTGTGAGTGTGTGTGTGTGTGTGTGTGTGTGTGTGTGTGTCTGTTTGTCTGTTTGTCTGTTTGTTTCTGTGTGAATGTGTGCATATACTGATGGATATGAAAAAGAGAGCAAGGTTTGCATCAGTGAAAAATGTCTCGGGTGTCTCCTTCAGAACGGGTACATATTCCTGAGTGTTCATTTAGGGGCAGCTGTGTGTTAATGCTGAGGTAGTAAAGGTTTCCTTCTCTGTGCGTTGGCTGTTAAGAGAAGGAGATATTATGCACAACTGTGTCTATTTTATGCACATGAATGTTATAGAATGTTAGACACAGAGAGAGATAGGAGCTGTGCAAAGGTGTAGCCCTGTTTATCACTCTTTATCCAGGTCTCTATGGCCATGTCTCAGCGGCTGTGACAGGGGCAGAGGCCGTACTCTGAGGGACTTGAAAAGACATCTCCTTTTGCCCATTTTCTTTCGGCTTAAATTCATGCCTGCAGTCCTGCCCCTGTCTTAGAGGTACAGAGATTTCACAACTGATTTCTCCGCTCTGCTTCAGATCCACCCCCTCTCACAGCGGCATCGCTCCTTCCATAAAGTGGAGGAGGAGTGAGGATACAAGATTAAAACGCTACCTGGAAATCAGGGTAACACTTATTTTCCCTGTTAGTCGTGATTCATTTCTCCCTGGGTGCAGGCTGCAATTTTTAGATGCTTCCTTGGGTCAAAACAAACACAGGCTGGAGAGTCCATCAGTAACCCAGTGGTGTTAATGCTGAGATCAGGAAGAATCAAGGAAAGAGAGAAGTGATAGGACGGTATGGGAAAAAAATGTAACAGTTATTCAGAACTGAAAAACAAATGTCATAAGCATGCACACTGGTACTGATGAAACCAAACAGGTTCTGTGTGCAGAACTGCATGCGGCTGCCAGGGAACTTCAAGCATAACTTTCTACAGAGACAGCCAATTAAGTCATCAATAATGGACAGGGCTGAGGAGATCTGAGTTTTCTGAAATCAATCTGAGGTTCAATCGTTAGCTGGAACAGCAAACCAGATCACCAGATTCCTGGTATCTCTTGGCAATAGAGATATCTAACAGTTACTCCAGTTTACAACGGAGGTAATGCACAAAAACACACATTTCCAGCAGTTTAAGGACTTTTCCAATGCAGAAAATGTATATCCAACAAACTGACAAGTGCAAGAAAAAATTAATCAAGACTGCAAAAGTGTACAGCCATTGGAGATGAGTGTGTACTTCACACCAAGACAGCATTCTGCAAGGACGAAATTTACCAAAGGTAGTAATGCTAAAAAGGTATACTGCTACTACAAAGCTGGCCAAATGCAATATGCTGAAGTCAAGCAGTCTGTCCACAATACTGTAATAGTGGATTTTCTCATTTATGATTTTCAAAACACTTTGCATTGGCAAGTTTTTTAGCATCTTTGCTTCCCAGAAGTCCATCCTTGTAAATTACTGTTGCTGCAGTGCAATACAGAAGATAAGTATGAAAATCTCTGAGGAGTTGTTTGATTCTAACTGATCACAGATTGCCTGTGTTCATTCTCACCCAACTTTATAACCCATTCCACACTTTCGTTTGAAAGCTGTCTTCTTCGATGGAGCTGAAAATGCACCTCCCCCACCTCGATTTAAACTTTTTTGACATAAGGGGCCGGGAGGGCTCCTTCATGCAATATGGACGGGCTTATCAACAAACATAGTGCTTTTATGTCCGGGCTTTGTATCTGCAAGGATATTAAAAAAACCTGACTCACAAGGGTGCTGTCAGCATGAAGCACATTCCACCAGGATGCAAAACTAAGAGTTACAGCAAAGGTCACTCCTAGGAACTGAATACCAAAGAATGATATATCTCAGAAAAAAAGTGTATATAGGTTAAACACATTCATAAATATCAGGGCTAAAAATTATGTTACTTAATGTTTCAAGAAGGGGGGGTGAGGAAGGGGTGTGGGGGGGTTGATAGGGGGCTAATGAGAGAGTCAGTAGGTGCCTTTGGCAGCACGTACAGTGTTACACGGCATCTGTTCCTTAATTAGCTCAATTACCCACAAGCGTGTCAATTTAGTATTCAAGCGCTTCAAGACCCTCGCTTCAGCAAAACCTCCCCACAGCCTCCGATACAATCAGCGGGTCGGGGTCTTCGTGAGCCGAAGCCTTGCGCATGTGGAGGCCCGTATCCACGGCAACCTACCCACAGTTTATCTCCAGCTTTTCCTTTAAGTGTAAATATGCGTTCAATATACAAACAACAGAAAAACCTCACAGTGGTGTAGGGACACATCAAAGAGCATTTGGATATGTAAATACTGCAGAACGAAAGTGTCAGAACTGTTGTTCAATAATATCTTTCATCTGCATGTATTTACAAAGACCAATCAAACAAGATCAAAAAAAGGTATCGCGTTTATCAAAAGTATAGAGGTTTGACCCTGTGTAATAAAACTGTTGGAGATGAACAAAGGGAGAGCTTCTGCATCTGAAACAAAGAAAATACTAGCCTTGTGAAAGGTTTAAACAAAAATCTATGTAAACGATAAATCTCTTTGAAGCATCAAAACAGGAGACGGAGCTACTTTGGTACTTTCATATTGGCGATGGCCTGACGTCCCGGTTCTGGCTCCAGCGCTGTAATGAGCGTTTGAATGGCCTCGTGCGTGTGCCCTCGGGCTGTTCTCCACTATGTAAATGATCAAAGCCCATTTCCGCTTATCGTCGCGGTGATTCTTTGAGGGGTCTCTCACACTGATGCACAGGTGGGCATGATATGCCACCCGAACCAGCTCCCCCCCTCACCCACCCCCTCCCCCGATCGCTCCCCTGGGTCACCCACATCAAAGTGGTGGCAGATCATCTGAATGGCTGTTTAAAAGGGATCCAGGTAGGGGGAATTCACATGCACACATGGCCACATACGAGCAGAAAAATATGCAAACACACATATAAATGATCAGGTATGTATGGACACACCTCTGCACTTGCAATACTTCAAAAAAAGTCACATCAAAACATGCTTTGTTCTATTTAAGGGCATATACAACTCGATTTTAACAAGAAAAGAATGGATTCCAAAGGAAATGTAAGCCTGTCTCCAGTAATGTGAAAAATACGCAAACACACTTATGTTGTAATGAATGTTTTCATTGAATTGCAGATGTCCTGTGTGTGATTGGTTCGCAGATTTAAACATGCACATACACAAGCAAAATAATATTAAGGCATACACAGAATATAAGTATGACCATCTGCTTAGCCATGAATATGTACACAAACACACACACAAACATGCAAACACGTGCATCTCAAGCACAATCAAGATAAGCATACACAGAAACATCAAACAATACACGGTTTGTTAAATATTAAGAAGTTGGCCTGCCCATTGCCTTTGGAGCAGTTTCAGTCATCCTTGTTGGAATGTTATTGTACAAAATTTGAGCCATTTCTAATGAGATATTACATCATTATTCAAGAAGGAGAGCCTCCAGTTTTTTAAGAGATTAAAGAGATGTTTAGCCATATTTCTGAATTACCCATAAAGGTCCAATGGTGTTTAATTTTGGTGAATGGCAGAGGTGAAAAACTCTGGCTTCTCAAAGTAAAAGAACTATAACCTATTTGTTCTGCCTGTGCACTAAAACAGTTCAGTTTCCCTAATTAGGTCTTGTTCCTGACTAAAGAGTGGTGGTAATGAGAATCACCTGGTGCGGTGCCGGTATGGAACAAATCAGGGCCGGCTTAAGGCATAGGCCATATAGGTGGTCGCCTAGAGCGTCACCTTCTGGTGGGCGCTGGTCGCCCTCAAAGGAAAAAACTAAATTAAAAAAAAAATTAAAAAATAAAAATTCGCACCCTTCCTCATTTTCTGCCTTGAGGTAACAAATGAACAAAGAAAGAAATACACTTTGCATTTTGAATTGACAGACTCTACCAGGACTTTGGCTTACTGCCACGAAGTTTGCTTAGATCTTCCGCTACCTTTTACATGAGCGTTATTTAGTTGATGGCGGCTATTCTCCCTTATATTTGTTCACCTGAGCATACATGTGTACGTTTTTCCAGAGGAAAAGCAGTAAGTCTTAAGTAATAATGTTTTAAATGCTTAATGCATTTGGCATTTGAATTTATTGTCATTTCTTCGGTGCAAAACATTTAATTTGTGATAACAAATGAGTGGAATTAGGTTTACTGGCAATAAATTACAAGAATTCTTTTTTTTAATTGTCATACAAAAAAATATAAAAATATATATACTTTTCACTGGCATTAAAGCCGTGGTGGTTGTGTCCCCCGTACTTTCTCCAGATCATCATCTGACCCAATCTATGCCCGTCTCGCATACAAAATGGCTAGAGCTGACCCTGGAACAAATACTACAGGGCGGCACATTAAATGTGTTTCACCATTTCTGTGAGGTACCTACCATTCAAGCACCAATATTTGTCCTCTTTCAAACTCTGTTAGATTTCCCATGCAGTTTTCAAACTCATATTAAAGTACTGATTTCAAAACATCTTTGCATCTTTTGTAGCAAAAACATTATTTATTAGTATTAACATTAATATGAAATGTGAAGACTCCTCTGTGTATTAGCAGTGCTTCTGTGCACATATTGGCTTACAACTGAGAGATGTAATAATACAAATGTCGAAAATCATATCACATTCAATGAGTTTCAAAAGTCAATGGAGGAGTTGGTTGGGAATGATGCAAACACCACCATTATGTTACATCTGGTGATGTATTGTAGCCATTTTTCATCAGCATGGTCACCCTGTTTAATTGACTGCAACATAGCCCTCCATCTTCCCCTCAGTGAGAGCTATATTTCAATTAAGTAGGAGAGTGATTGCACACATACTGGTAAATTTAACAGGACTCCAAGGACCCCCCTACACCTTGATATAAGTGTTATGCCATTCTTCACTGACCATAGTGACTCATAGCCCTGGCCTTACCTCTTGGCTAAGAAACCAGCATCTCCTCCAGAACAGAGTCCCCATCTCTGGACAGAGATATTGTTTTTGTCTGTTGAACCCCATCAAGATAAAATGATTTATCTCAAGTACCGCCTCAATAATTTTGCCACTATAAAGAACCTGGTGAGTAACAAAATCAATCTTGTGAGCCCCCTGCAGCAGACAAGTTAAAGCCCGAGGATTGGCAAACCCCCAGCTGGGACCCCCAATCTAATAGGAAACAACAGACCCCCTGGGCCCCACCAGCACCACAACAAGCAGAACCTAGGTTGTCACAGGGGGATTTTGCACCCATATAATAATAACCATTCCCAGGTCCACTTAAGCTCGATCAGGCATGAGACAGCCACAGTGTAGCTCAAGGATGTTAATGCCTTCTATGCATATATACAGATCTCCACAACAGCTCTGTATGGACTATCTACATGTGTTACTGGTTCCAGCAGTACAGACAAACATCTGGAAATGTCAGTGGCCCAAGGAATAGGATTATGTGATAATGTGCCTGGTCTCTCTCCTCCCCTCCCCTCCTCTTCTTTCCAGCTTGTGGGCTGCTGCATAGTGCGTATCTTAATGAAAACTAGAGGACAGGAGGTTAGACGCTCCACTTCTGTTCTCTGCTCTGTCTCTCCTTACTTCTTCTGCCTGACATGGGGAAGGGGGTAAGATTTGGAGCTATTTCTATAATTCCATTAGGGGTGGAGGCAGTTTCGGCTCCCCATCAAATGCTCCTCCCTTTCTTCAGCCCCACTCACAGCAGGAAACATGAATACAAACTTAGAATTGTGTGTGTGTGTGTGTGTGTGTGTGTGTGTGTGTGTGTGTGTGTGTGTGTGTGTGTGTGTGTGTGTGTGTGTGTGTGTGTGTGTGTGTGTGTGTGTGTGTGTGATTGTGTTTCATACAGATACAGGTAATATAAAAAAAAAACTTAACATCAAAATAATGTTCCAATGGAAGAGTTCTGCCATTTCCATAATGGTGGGGGCAAGCAATTTCCTGGCATGGTCTGAGTTAACGCTTAGGAGATAAGGTCTGTCATCACTTACTACATTGAACTAAAGTCTTCATCCTCCATTAACATCCTACAATTATATCTATCAGAGCCTGGTGTCTGGATTATAATGTCCCTACCCACACTGTGCTGGTGGCTTTCCAAGGGACACTTTGAGGAGCATGACACTGAGGTCATCCATATGTTATGCCCTTCTCAGTGATCAGATTTGAACCCAAACACCCAAAACTAAAGGGGTGTCAGCACACTATGATGCAAAAGTATCTCCTTTGTGATACTGGTGGGGGGTGATACTAATTGCCAACCCCCCCCCCCCCACCAAATGCTGCAGCTATCAGTATGCTCATTGAATATGATCTTTCAGTTACTGGAAAACTTGACAGCAATGCAACAGACTGGATTAACCAGGATCTCTAGTCTACAGCTACTCGCTATCTGAATAAACATAGGAATCACAAATACACACAGAAGCACACACATACATTCTCTCTCTCTCTCTCTCTCTCTCTCTCTCTCTCTCTCTCTCTCTCTCTCTCTCTCTCTCTCTCTCTCTCTCTCTCTCTCTCTCTCTCTCTCTCTCTCTCTCTCTCTCACTCTCTCTCCAGCATTATATCCATTAAATCAGAGATTGTAAATTTAAACCCTTTATTTTCCTCTCAGAAGAGAGATATTTGCCTCAGCATTTTTAACAGAAAATGAGGTGAAAAATTGTATCAGACATGATGTTCCTCACTATAATGCTATTGCTTGGATCACAGTGAGGTGTGTAACCCTTCCCTAGCTGGACATTTGTCTTGGACCTCGTTTGGAGCCAGTGAGCTAACACAGAGCGCAGTGATGTTAGATTTCAGAAGCTGGAGCCTAACGGTTTACCCACGTCAATAATGCAGGCCCACTTCAATTCAACCCTGTAGGGATAATGTGAAGCCAGCGCAAAAGCCGCCCCTGCCACACCCCCCACCCCATTTCCCTCCTCAAGCAGCAGGGGAAGAATAATCACTGTGCTCCTGCTGGAAACGGACAACAGGCAAAAGGTTACAACTGTGCTATCCAGCCCATAATCTCAGCTCTGCGGGTTATCCTTCCACTATTAATCATAGAATTACTTGCTTGTTCCCACTTATTAAAACCCACTCAAAAAAAGGAGAACTCAAGTGAGACCCACATTCAACATGTCCTGGTTAGGGCCAGTGAGCAAGAGGCTTAAAACAGACTGTCTGCCTTTTACAGAATGTGTTGTCCACTCCCTCTCTCTCAGTCTCTCTCTCTCTCAGTCTCTCTCTTTCTCTCTCCCTCTCTCGGCTTTGATCTAAAGAAAACGAGTGATTATCTGGCAACAGCTGCAGCTCTAATCTCCTCTCTTTCACGGCTTCCCTTGCAAGTAATGAGCACAGTATGTGCCGTGTTTACCGTGAGCACGCACAGGGTCCCGATCCGATCAGAGACATGTTTCCCTGGAAGGGCACGTGGGAGGCATCCGGACAAAAATACTCAGCTCTCCGTGACATCCCAGGGAGCCCTACTGAACATCGTGTGTGTCCGAAAGCACCATGCCATGAGAACGCACAGAATAAATACGGCGGAGTTCTAATATACATTCGCCATGCGGCAGCATGTGGCCTGTGCATTCATTTACACACAGCTAATACTGCATGGAGCACAGCCACATGGAAAGATGAGTCTGTCTGATAGGGTGATCCCAACAACTGGTACGATCTTGCCAAATAGAGATGACTGCAGTATGGATATGTAATCAATATGGTTTTGAAGCCAGGCGGATATTGTAGTAGATATAAAGTCTAACTGATGGCATCACATTGGTCCAAGGTTATGTGAACAGTGAGAAGGATGAGGACCGATTTTGCCTCTTTCAGGCTAGCACATGCCACCTCTTGTCAGCAGCATATCGTTGAAAATGACGTGTACAAAAATATTACGAGCACAGTCTCTGTTTTTCAACAGGGAATCGCAAAATGTGTTAAATTATGACAGAAAGCTCCGCCTTGAAGAGAGACACGCTCGGCCCATCTGTGATTCAAAAACTAAAACCCATTTAAACAAATGAGGAACTACAGTTTTTGGAATAAGACAGAGTAAATATGTATACTCTGTCCAGTACCCAAATAAGGAAACAGGGAATCCTACCCAGACAGACCCCTGTGTTTTCAGTCACTCTATTACATCATAAAGAGAACAAATGGTCAAAGTCAGCTGAACTTGATGGTCTCGTTTCAGAGGACTTTGGAAACTGGGGCTCCAGACTGTCTCTCACTTTGCCGCGGATGCTGGCTTTCTCTCTCAAGGACTGGCATGTATTCAGTTATATTCATAAATATCACATAATGCCACAAGTTGACAAATATAGAACGGATTTGTATTATTTAAATGTAACCTGATAAAAAAACAGAATGAAATTACAGTGAGAATATGTAAATTGAATAAGAAGATTAAAAAGCTCAGCAGAGGCTGGTGTAAGTGGTGCAAGGGTTTGCCATTGTTCTGCGGAGCAGGAGGAAGTGGAGGAGGGCACAAAGCTGGGGGATAACATTATTTGCATCTTTTGCAACACATTCCAAGCCCGGCAATAATAAGGGCATCTCAAAATTCTTCCCAATTAACTGCAATTAGTAGCAACCTGTCACTTCTGCCAGAGACTTTCTGTGAGTCCATAAATAAAATATGGTTTGTTGAGGCGCTCTCCTTGTCAAGTTCATTTTCTCGGTTTTTATTTAATCTTTTCAATTATTTCAGAATCTGTTGAAATGGATATTTTTTGTTATTTTTGCAAAGATAAACAAAGAAAACAATAAAATGCATTCAATAAAATAGCCTGTTTTGATCATGTTTATGCCCCCTGCTTATCAAAAGGCAAGATCAGAGGGAATGCTGACTGTTCAAAGTAGGAAATATAAAAATGTAACTCTCTTGCTCTCTCTCTACATGTGTGTGTGTGTGTGTGTGTGTGTGTGTGTGTGTGTGTGTGTGTGTGTGTGTGTGTGTGTGTGTGTGTGTGTGTGTGTGTGTAAATTCAGAAAATCTGACACGGGATAAATATGGTACTTTTGTATATACTGGACACTAGACATACATACGTACGTACGTATGTGCATACATACATACATACATACATATAATGTGTAGTGCTTTTGCTCCCTGTATGATTTTGAATTTTGTCTGATCTTTTTTGTGGCTTGTAGTAATACATTAGCATTCTCTCAATGCATATCAGCCTACATTATCAGGGAAACAAGTTTCAAACATTCTTAATTTAATAAGAAATTTTATTATAAATTATGCATTGCCTTAAAATGCTGCCCAGCTTTATCGAGAAGCTTAAAAGTTTAATTTGTTCTCTTCACAATTCATTATTTTTCTCTTTAGATTCATATTTCTGTTCCCTGATAAGACTGCGTGTAATAAAATTGTAGAAGAAAACACCAAGTTATGCATCTTTTAGAAAATTTTGCCCTGCAACCCTGATATTTCACAGACTTGGACAGTCCATAATAATTTCCACTTACAAAAGATACATCATGTCACCAACTCTCCCCAAAGTTTATTATGCTTGTCCAGAGAAGAGGTATACATACATACACTGATTATATAGTACACCCTTTAAAACTTTTCAGGCAGTAAAATCCTGAACCCTTTAGTACGTGTGCCTGAATCATGGGATATCTCTAAGGACAAAACCTGTTAGCCTCTCATCTCTAACATCCAAAGCACTCTCCTTCAGTATCTGAACAGGCATGACTGGGTCTCCGAACAGGTGCGGGCAATTGAGTCCTTCCCTCTGGGGCCTGTCTTTCAGTTTCATTTCCGATGGTCTTTTAAGTGCTAGTGCATTTTTAAACTGTTAAACACACTGCAATTTCATCTCTTAAAACCTGTAATTGGAGACTTCTACTTTTCAGATGGCTGTGAGGCTGTGAAGAGCACGTATAATTGCTGTGTACACAACTTAAACATTGTTCTAATTAGTTGCATTACTTCCTTTAAGAGTTGATGTCCAAATAAAAATTTAAAAAACCTTCTTAATTATACCCACAGAGAATAAGTGCTAGTAATCCATAATTAAGGCAGTTGATAAATTCTGTTTCTCCCAATTTTTCTTTCTATTTGTGGTGTGTGTGTGTGTGTGTGTGTGTGTGTGTGTGTGTGTGTGTGTGTGTGTGTGTGTGTGTGTGTGTGTGTGTGTGTGTGTGTGTGTGTGTGTGTGTGTGTGTGTGAGCGTGTGTGTGTGTGTGTGTGTGTGTGTGTGTGTGTTCGCATGTATGTAAAGAATGACGACATAGACATTTCTAGAAAAGGTAGAACTCACTAAATCAATGCAAATTCAATGAACAGCCAAATGATACAAATGATACATGCTTTCATATTTCGGCTGCTTTTACAAACTTACCTGCATTACTGAACCTACTAAAGGTCCCGTGCAGAGCAAAAATGTTGCTTAAGATGTGTGTTCAACATATTACTAACATGTTCACCTTATACACATTTGGGATTGCTGTCTCAATGCACTAAAAGCTTCATGAAATATAACCTATAATCTATTAACATCATATAACATGTTCATAAGGACAGCTGTGTATGAAACATGACAAGGTATTGTAACATGTAACATCACAAGGCGTTATTTGAAATAAGGTCAATAGTCGGATCAAAATCCCTACATAAATACTTACAAATTATTTATACAGATTTAATGCTGCAATTATTTTGCTATAAATGCTTCATGAAGGTTTTAGGAAGATAAACTTTGTGTTGTGTGACTGTTATCTTATTGAAGTGTAATTAGCTGTTCAAAGCACTTTCTAGCCTATAACAATTAATCGAACATCTAATTAAATTTACCCAATTAGGTAGAAGCCCAGCTCATCCTACTCATTTCTGTCAAGGGCACGACAGAACTAGTATAAGTTATGAAAAGGTGCCTTTACCTGTATCATTGTGTTAGCACAAAAAAAATACATTTTTTTTTACAAAAACAAACTATACATTTGTTTCACAATGGCCTAAAAGGTTGGAAAATCTTACAATGGCGTGCCACGTGGTGGGGTTCTCTCTCCAAACAGATGAGGAAGCCTCTGTTCTAGAACTATGAGTTCAGGCTGCTGTCAATCAAAGCCTCGGCCTTATGGTACCTGACCACAGGCACTCCACAATGGGCAAGGATCAGATCTATAAAAATTGAGATTGGGAAAAAGAAAAGAACATCCTTGGAAAGTGGATGCATTGTATCCCCTGATCAAATGAGTGATTCTTTTTGCCCATTGTTTTTAATATGAGATCTGACTCCACACTACAGATCTCCTAACCTCAACTGCAACATCCCAAACCCCCACCCCCATCACTACCATCAGCAATATCCTCCTCAGAGCGTAAGCTTGCAAGCTTGAGTGAGAGTTATTCATGACTGCAACCGCCCCCCCAACCCCACCCCCCGCCCCTCCCCACTGGCAACTCACCCCACAACAAAGGTCTGTCTGCGCAGAGAGCGCAAGCCTTGAGATTATGTCTGCAGAATCAGCAGCAAGCAGGGCAAAGGTTCTTATTCCTTGTGTTCATTACTGAGCGCTCCCTCTCTACAGCCATAACAATAAGATGGTGCACATCGATTTCCATTGTTATCACTGCCTTCATTGTTTTTCCCTCAATTCCTTCCCAGCGCTGAAAAACCTTTCCTGCCTCAACTTCCACATGCCTGTAGAACAAGAGGACAGAGAGAGATGTGCAAGAAAGAGAGAGAAAGATAGAAGGAGAAGGTGTGGATATAAAATACAGAACTTCTTTGATCCCTATTAATTGTGAAGCCTCAGGTTTGACGTTGTTGAAAAGTTCTGGCTGAGAGGTGAGTTGCTGCTGAATGGAGGCAAGGAGTACGGATGGGGAAGAGACATTAAAATGCAAATGCCGCTTCTCATTAGCTGCAATTAATTAGTGGTGTGCTGCCGGGGTGCTGTGCGAGCAGTCAGGGAAGGGGAGCTGTTTATCCTGCCGTGGAGCTGTGTATGAAGTAGAAGGAGACAGGTAGAGGAAAAAGAGAGGAACTGAGGACAGAGATGGGAGGAGGCACGAAGGAGGGCCAGGGAGAGGGGGCAAGAGACAAGTGGTGTTTTGACTGTTTGGACCAGAGGTGATTCTGTGGCATGACTCACCTGTGAGGTCAGAGCAGCGGACCAGAAATGTCACTGGGCCCACTTCCCATCAGCCTGTGCTCCCCATCTCGGGTGACAGGAGAGATGATACACAGACACACACACACACATGCATACACACACACGCATGCACGCGCACGCGCACACACACACATTTATTTATAAAACCAGAGAGTTTGAGCCATTGCATGGACTATATGTTCATACACACACATAAAAATAAGCAAGCATCTCAAGGTTTCAGTCACCTTTCTCCTCCTTCTACACCTCCTCCTCTTCCTCTGAGAAACACATGAGGAAGACAGACGCGAGCCCGTCTGCTCTTCTGTCAACTCCGGGAGATTTCCTCAGACGCAAAGGCGCCCATCCTTGTCAGCCGCTCGGCTGTGGAGGAATCAGACAGATAAAGGTAATGATGACAATGTCAGAGGGAGAGCTGATTCCCGCGTCGGCAGACAGAGACAGACAGACAGCAGCCCCAGGCCCTCTCCTGCCGGCCTCTCCACACCGCCTCTCAGGTAGAACGAAGATAACAGCGCTTCAAAGGTCCGCCTCGGCCGCTGCCAATGATGTCTCAAAGTTCCTGATACGTTACCCACTATGCAGCTACCGATGTAAATGGCAGAGGCGCACGCTTGTATCTTAGCGTGACATCAGTGTGCCATTCTCGCCTGCAGCAAATGCAGAGGCTGCTGAATACATTCTTCCTCCCCATCATCTTCTTAAAATTCTCAAACTCAAGGTTACCTTTCTCTTCTGCTTTTCTCCTGTCTCACATCATGTCTTACAATCTTTGTGCTTTGAAACGTGTTTTCACACAGCTGTTTTCAGCTGTGTCCAGAGTGACCTATCACTGAAGCAAACAAGCATGGCCTTGGCAGTGCTGTAATTGGAATCCCTTTTCATTGGGAGATGGTAGCAGACTGTACTTACCAGAACCCATAAAAAGGGAATGTTTTCTTTGACACAGTTACAATGAGGCAGAGGATGAGAGTGACAGCATTTGATACAAACCATAAAGAGCTTACAAAACGTCCCTGCCCCCATTCTCTATTGTATGGTGCTTTTCAATATAACCAAAACTGTATTCATATTTGACTCATTTCCAAGTACTTTTTATAAGGATATAACTACCACACAGCATATGACATTAAGTTAAAGAATAGATCTAAGAAAATAAAAGTTGTGGGATATTAAAATGATGTATTTATTTTTCAAACATGCATATATTTCTAATACAATTTGGATTAATCATCAATAAAATATTTTCATAAATGCTTTTCACCAAAATATTTTAGGACTTTTCAAATGCCTGTTCTGGCCTTCAGTCGTTGTGCAGCCATCAGACTCAGCTACCTTTAAAACTGTAATACACAGCCAAAGTAGGAGGAGTAAGAACTACATCAACAAGGATATAGTGATATCCAATATTTATGGAAGGCACTGCAGTAAGATAATGCTTTTAGGAAGCAAAGTGGAGGACAATGTAGACCTACAGACCAACATTAATTCAAATTTCAGTGCGCTATGTCCTTTAAGGGTTGGGAGTTGAGAGTGAATTTTGCAGAGCATCACATTTTACATTGATGAAATGGGACCTCCTGCTACAAGGTCTGCATGCTGTGCTTATGTAGCTTGTCACAAGAATCTTTGCAGTTTTAGCAGAACTTTTTTTACAGCCACTGTCCCTCACACCACACCTGTTGGTAAGACACAATCACTGCTAGCAACACCGCAACTGAGTTTCATGTCTTTTCATTTTCATCCATCTGAACTGCAAGAAAATGTTTTAAAGTAACATTGAAAAAGGTCACACAAATAAATAAATAAATTGCACATGCATGTCACTTATAAAAAATAAATGTAAAGATTATTTATACTTGATTGAATCATGGCACATATTCATTAGGTGCCAAACTCAGACCACACTTAACTATAAAACTGAAAACTGATCCCAGACCAGCAATCCTTCTCTGAGACACCTGCACCCAGACTTGAGCTAAATATTGCCTGTATTTTCCATATGAAAATGTTGTTCTCTGAGATTTACCATTATGCAAAATAAAGAATAATACTAAAAATGCACAAAAGTGGCACTTATTCAGCCTAATGGCCAGAATAGGACTGTTAGTCAAGGATCACTTTTGCATTTTAACTTAAAATGGATTGTCACAAAATGGAAAAAGGGTACATAATCCAATATTAGCTTCTTACTCCGAGGTGTTGAATGAATATGCACACTGGAGTTTAGTGTGAGAGTTGGGAAAAGAGAATTCCTATGTGTCCACAGTGGTACAATTTTTTTCCCTAGGCATGTGCACATACTACCTTTAGAATAACTCATGTTCATTATATGAAAAGACATGAAAGATGCAGCAAACATGAAAGGCTAATAATTGTTTTGTTTTGCTACAATTGATGAATTTCTGCTGTGCTGGTTGAAAGTGCAGCTGGGAGATTGTGGTTTTTGAAGCTTAATGATTATAGGAACACTGACCTTTAACATTCTTGAGCTTCTCACAGCCACTGATTCTCTCTGCTGCAGCCTGTAAGCTCAAGAATAGATATTAGCATTGCTCTTCAATGCTGATCATAGGGGAGACTGAATAGCATTTTGACCATCCGCAGACTGAGGGTGTGACAACAAAAAATGTAAAGAGTGCATAAAACCCCACTGTGCGTCTGACCTTTATGCCCATTGGAGTCCTTAGAAGGGAAAATCCAGCCACATGAAGCTGTAGCTGGTAATCACTTCTTATATGTGTGCTGTCCTTGAATCCAACAATACCACTGCAGTCCTGCGCTCCAAATTCTCTGATGTTGTACCTATTTTATCTATCATAGTGGACTAATACCAATGCCCTCTAGTAGAATTCTCAAGCATGTCATGATTGCTTGTCAACTATTACCACAAGAGGGAAAAGACATGGTGTAACGCTGTAAAACTAAGACTACATAATATATGGCACTCAGAGTTCCAAAATGTGAAACATTTCCTCAAGAGAATATTTATTTTTCTAAATCTAGAGGTATTGTAACAATGACATTCAACATATTTTAATGTGTTCTCATAGTCCTAGAGTTGATAACTCTAAACAGTGTATTATTATTATTATTATTAATAGTAGTAGTAGTAGTAGTAGTAGCCAATCTCTTGGACAAAATCTCTACTGTGAACAGAGCGTCACAAATCCAAAAATATTACACAATTTAGGTTTAATTGCAATATTTGTGGATTTGTGAAGGTCTGTCAGACAGATGTTTTACATTTTGAAATAAGCTGCGTATGAATTGTTTCCTTACTGTTCCAGGAGTTCCATTTTCCACCCACATAATTAGTCTACACACGAAATACTTCAACTAACAAGTATATCGATGTTGATACAGGGCTGTTGGACTGAAATAAGGGTTAAAGGACTCATTTGCATTCAAATTGCAGTCTTCATTTTGTAGTTCGAAGGATAAAACATTAATTCAGCTACTTTAAAAATACAGGGGAATCAACCCTGTACCCTCCTTTCCTCGTCAATTGAGTAAGCGATACACAGCGATGAATTGTTTGCTCCCTGGGGTCGGCCGCCTGCCTGTTCTTGACTACTGCTCTGGCAATCAGCGCGAGATGTGGACAAGCGATTCATCTCATCATCTTATTGAACACATGCAGACTTAGACGAGAATGGAGAGAGCGGAGGAGCGGGTAATGCATTGAGATTCGGAAAAGGTACATTAGAAAACGACGATGAGCGTGAAACACATGCCCTTGCTTTGACAGCGGGAACGCATGATATTTACCAACTAAAACCCCTAGTGGACCGTGGGTGGGTGTTTAAGGGAGTAGGGGTGACAAGCAGGACCGCGCAATGAGTCCTACACAGTGCCACCGGGAGGTGCGAGGATGAGGAATTCTTTCCTAGGGAGATGGAAAAAGGCCAGTTTCAATCCAGCGCTACTCATCATTCGACCAGTAAACGATGCTCAATGACAAGTATGGGAGATGTCCGGAGGCTCCGCTCCCCGTGTCGTGGTGTATCACAGTTGATAGATTGAGGGAGTCAGTTATATAAGGAGAGCTCAAAAGAAAGGTCAGTGAAAGAAGCAGCCCTCGCGCTCACCTCGCACCTATCAGCTCGCGAGCACTTTTTTTTTTTTTTTTTTTTTCAAAATAAAAAAATGATTAATATTGACCATGTGATTCCCGCGAGACGTCTCTCCATGTCCATGGCTTCTTTAACATTCTTGACTCGCCTGGCAGTGAAGTCCGAATCTGTTTGCCTGAAGCAAGTCCCTGATCTTGTTGTCGGGCCTGAGGTTGAACTTGTTGTTTAAATTAGTGTGAACAGCAGCCTAAAGCTCAAGATCGCGGCTACTTTTATTACCACTAGGGCATCTGTACCATTCTGTTGAACTATAGATATAAACCCATGAAAAAACATAGAAATTATGGTAAACTGTGAGGCTTACCATAAACAGGAAATGTGTGTTAAAGTACGACCATTTACAGTATACTATGTCGATCTGTGAAACTAATGAAACTAAACTGCGACACAAAAACAATTTAGAGCTAAGGTCCAATCACAAATCAACGGCAAATCTTTATTGACAATTCCTGCTAACCTACAGAAGAAATGTTTCATTTATTGTAATAATGTATTATCACTTTATTTACATTCTACTGAAACACAGTATAAAGTATGCAAAGTCACAGTTAATAAGTTGTAATAAGTTATGCAGTGCAGAAAATTCAAGTTAGTGTGAGAGCAGGCTGAGTCTCTTCCCAATGACTCTCCAAAAAACCGCCACAACGTTGCGAAGTAACTTAATTTAATTCGTGATTCCTTTCCTTTAGCAGCGGGGTTACATTTTCACCTTTACATATTTAATTACTTTCTGAATAAGAGGAGCGATGTGTGCGCGAGCATTAAAAGCACTAGCAACTCTCCCCCTCAGTCTAAAACGCAGGCATAGCCGAAATTAGTTAGCATAAAAACATTTCCTTTTTAATTAAATCATATTTACTTTTAATTAAACATTTCTTCATGAGCATTACAAATCAGAATTGGAAATAGTTTCAGTAAACAGAGAGAATCCGTTTTAATAAGTCAGCGAGTTGTAAATGAATACGTCCACGGTTGTTAGTTAGCCTTGGGCAGTGGATCCCTGGTTTAATAGGCAGTAATTTCGAAATACTGGCCCATTACTGTCCGTTGAAACAAGGTGCAGATGTTGGATCGTTCCTTTTCTGTTACAATGTAGTTATGCTAAACTGTTAAATGTGGTGATGTGGTATTAATTTGACAGTGTGACCGCTGTCATGGCTGTCTAATGAGCCCCAGAAAACAGCAATAGTAAGTAACTGTTTGCAAAAACTGGTGGAATTCTAATCTGATTGGCATCTCACTGTAGCTCCTCCAGAACATCAAAACACCATCATCTCAAAAGCAACCCCGTTTTATTCAGATGCTTCTAACTAGCACCAAGAGTCTATTTTTAATGAGGACATGGGCCCCAAGAGACTGACACCAAACTAAATTAATCACTTCTTATCAATTAAACAGCTCCATCTGAACATATCAGAGGAGCAGCGGTCTTCTGCTCTCTGCAGTTGGAAACATGAGAAAGAGTGGGCTGCCCGCACACAGTGATCTAGTGTCAGTTTACCCAGGCACAATCTGTGCTTTTACAATTATCCCCTGTATTTTTTATGTTGTTTCGTCAACTTACAGCACATAGGGTAGGCTAAAAGTTGGGGCCCATTCGGTTTATGGTTTAATCATGCTTAGATTTAAAATTGGTCCAATGGAATGGCCACCATGGTCACCGGATGTTACACCTCTACACTTTTTCTCCTAGGGCCGCCAGAAGTTTGTCATTTATACACTGATTCACAAACAGTTCACACACCGAATGAGACAATGCGGTTCAAGTGATAAAATCTCTGTAGACATTGCACTGGCTCAAACAACTGCTACATTCCATGTTAATAAGTACATCAAAGTCTGTGGCCAACAATTTGAGCACTCTTTATAATGAAGATGAAACCAAACATGATTCCACTGTAAACCCAATGGGATGTGGCTTGTGGCCCACCCTGTGTTTGTACAGAATTACATGTGTGTTTGTGCAAAACATTATTAGATAAACCGTATGTTTCTTCATACCGTATCATCAAGTTGTTGATGTCTGGAAGATGTTTGGCGTCAGTACTTTTCACCTGAGCAAAGTGGCAGCACTTTGAGCAGATGTGCTGCTTGTGCCCTGTGCAGTTTGAGGTGAGGGAGTGCAGAGACGCAGAGACGCAGAGACGCAGAGACGCAGAGACACAGAGCCCCATGGCATCTGCACGTGGCTGTCCTGGGCATATTAAACCATTTAGACATTCATTATAGCCTCATAAACCAGGCTTTTGTTTTATATCCTTGCGGATGCAAAGTCTGGCTGTAATAAATGATGTGTACTGTGATAAGCCTGTCCATATTACATGAAGGAGCCTGCCTGATCCCCCATCAAGGATCGGCAAATCACAAACTCTGGACAGATGGGGACTGCTGAATCAAACTTTTGCAAAATCCTGTTTTTTTTTTTTTTTAAATAAAAGTATTGGATATGTTTTAAAGATTGGCTGTAATGCATGTTGCAAATCTGTGATTAAGTACAATCAAACAACTACTTGGACAAACAACTTCCATGTTCATCATCCTTAGTGTAGTATATGTATAAATCTCAGCTACTACACACAAGGTCAGTAAACATAGATGAAATGTTTGGAAATGAAACACAGGGGGAAGTACAGACTGTGAGTACATTCACAGCCAGCCAATGAAAAGTAATTCAGAAAACTTGAAGCAGAAATGGAGAGCTATTATCCCTTTCCAATGAATTCAATCATACAGTAAGCCAAGTTCTCACCATGTGAGAATGAGAGTATGGTCCTGATGACCATAAATATTTCATACAAATTTATGTAATGCAGGCAGTGATGTGTTATTTAGTTTACTGCACTGCATCATTTTTTCAGGCAATCATATAGAAGCATATGTTCTTTTCATAATTTAGAGCATGAAATTTTTATTGGATTTTAGGTCCAGTAATATGAACAGTGCATTTCAAAAATGATTATTTCCTATAATCCTATTCATACTACTAAAATGAGGGAGGACCAAAAATATAAAATGCTAAAAATTTCCTTTAAGACTTTGGGAAAGGCTGTCTAGAAGAGGGGCCAGTTTATGCAAGCCAGACCTCAGAACCTTGAACACTAACCTTTGCATTCTCCCTGCCCCATTGGGAAAAATTAGTTTGTTGTACTTGTGTAGGAGGTATCAGGGTAACCAGGCTTCATTTCTTAGTGTATTGCTCAGTGTTTGAACAATGGAGGGTTGCATGGATTTCCAGTGTTGTTACAGCACATTGTTTTTCATTAGCATTTGGCTGTTCTCCCTTTCCAGAGGTTCCTAACATGCGGGTTAACATTGCGCACCCAAGATACACTGAGCATGGGATTGCTGCGTGCAACAAGAGATTAGGCCCACAGGATCTAATTTGTGTCTGTTGCACTTATCATTGGAACTGACCGTTCCATCTAAAGCCTCCAATACACCAGACATATCCCCTCCCAAGCTATGGCAACTGCAAAGAAATACAAAACACTGTAAAAAAAAAAAAAAAAAAAAAAAAAGTCCTGGAAGGAATCTGGTGCCCCCTGGTGTTCTAGCAGGGTACTGCATCCTCTTAAATCTTCACAATCCCGTTACACGCTTGTCAAACCACTGAGAGAACAACACTGACACCATTTTCCCTCGGGGCTTACCTGACAGGCTTTGTCCGCCTACCTGCCATTTTTTTTTAAAATCTGAATGAAGTGCTCTTGGTTCATGTGGATTGAATTTTCAGTACAACTTTTATTAATACTGGAATCATCACAGTGCATTTTGTTACGTTAGCAGTGACTAAAGTTAACAAATTAAAAGGATAAATATTACAAAAAAGAAACCCCTCATGAGAGAAGAGGCAAAAAAGCCTGGAAAAAACACAATAAATTAAAAAAGAAGAGAAAGAAGAAGAAAGAGGAGAAAAAGAGGACAGTGTGACAACAGCACCTGCAGTGTTACTGGACTTCACTGGGAACAAGGGGTTTTGTACAAAAAACAACGCACACATCATATCTCTTCACAATAATAAAAATAATCATTTAAATAAAACTGTGGCAAAGGTCAAGTTCAGAGACGCAGTGTTTTTAGCTTTCGTGTTGGGGTGTTGTGAGAAAAACACAGGAGGTTTGAGAGGGGGCGGAGGACTGAGAAAGGGAATTGAAGACACTGGAAAAAACGGACATTCAATTTTCATGGCACCTGGCTGAAGACACACTCCAATGACCTCACAGCAAGAGGCCATTTTGATTAATCGATGCAACGTCTGAGTTGTGCGGATCGACAAGACTTCAGTTCCGATAGTTACACATTTTTAAAATTATATTTAAATAAAAAAAGAGGACAGACGGCGCGTGGGTTGGAGAGTGGGTGTCGCAATGTACCAGGGCAAAATCCAAACTGCCATCTGTGTCAGAGCAATGCTGGCATCCTGCAGAGCTTCCTGTATACCTGTATCAGTGTGGCAAAGCCTACAGTCTCACCACATACTGTACATGTAGTAGGAGGCTGGCTTTGCCACAGCAAACAAACTAAATCCCTTCACTGTATATTTAGGGAAGTTGTGGTGGGGGAAAAATGGCTATCCTATCCTATATTCCGATGTACATGCATATATCCTAAAGAACGTGGATGTCGTGGGCTTTCAGGAAAACATTAAGCCAAACGGAGAGCCTGTATTTAAAGGCATACGCTTGTAAGCTGAGTGACTGACATAAGTGTCGTGGCCCTTGATAGGAGAGGACCTTGTAAGGCAGGGGGAGGAGCCCCCACTCTTATAACTTGTCCTCTGATTGGCTCCTCTCAGTTATTTACATGTCATGGTCTGTTATAGACTGAGACAAGCACAGAGACCAATAAGCACACAGAGACTGGGTCACATGTCAAGCATAATCTCCACATAGCAGAGTTCCATGGTTACCTTTAGTCATACTAATGTCCAAGAGTTATATACAGTGTCAGGGAAAAGTAATTAGGATACTGTGCTATTTATTTACAACATGACATATCAGAAACTGACTGAAAGATCCCCTGTCCTGATTCTAAGCTGGCATAAACGGCACTAAATTCTGCTCAACAATTCAAAGAGGAGCACTAGCTATGTGACTGAAAGGCTTCATGCGAGGTCGGAGTCTGAGGAGGAAGGATGAGGAGGGACCTGAATGCAGATGAGCGCGACACTGAATAAACCCCCCTCTGTCCCACAGCCAGACCGGAGAAGAAAGTCAGTTCCTATTTAAGGTTTCCCTTCTACACCGCGGCGGCTACATCTCGCCGCAATCAAAGCTGCAATTTTCTCCAGCGTACGATTTTGCCTCCTACTTTTCCACGCTACAGGAGGAACACACACAAGTGCTGTCTGACTCCAGGGAAACTGCAAGTCCCATGGGTCGTTCAATTAGACTATTTTGTGACCGAATACATTTCTTTGAAATGCTTAATGTGGTGATTTGACTGAAGTGTGACCCCCTCAAGAAGAAGAAGAAGACAGGGCTCTGTGGGGCTCTGAGCAGCCTTGCTTTGCCATTGGCATGCAGGACCTTTTGCTGTGCATGTATTTCTTAAATCTTAATTTCCATGATGCTCCAAGGTAAACAAGGCAAGGCTAAGGCATGCATGGCGACTTTAACCAAGCCATTTTCTGAACGGAAATGGATCATACACTGCAGAGGAAAGGGCGGGGAGGGGGTTGGGTGGACGTGTCGGCCATGAGGGGAGGGAGTAAACAGCTGGTCTGTGGCAGTCTACACCTGGCAGTACAAGTCTTTTTAGTTTTTGTGTGTGCATAAAAGCGCATGTGTGTGTGAGTATTTGTGTGTGCGCGCGCGAACAATTCGTCTGCTAGCTGGGCTTTCAAGCATCACCTCAGTTAGGAGGAGAGAAACACAACGACCATCAACACCTACACAGTGTGAGATAAACTCCCACTCAGTGCATGGCTCTCAGTCCTCTGTCTCATTCCTCTGCTTCACTCTGGAGTTTGTTCTCCACAATAGAAACGAAACAACTAAATCAATGACATGAGAGGAGGGGGGAAATGGAAAAAAATTACAACCTGCTTTAGTTTGCACAATACAATTATTCATAAAGTTATCTATAATTTATTCATTAAGGTCTGATATTTGTTTTCAGTTCAGCTAAAAACACCTTGCCATATTATTCATGATGCCGTTTGTAGACTTGACTTTTGCCTTCATTATTTTTCCAGTACTTCTAGACAATATTAGTGTCAAACACTTTCTTATATTTGCGATGCGACGTATACAGTTAGTGTTCACCTTCAGATATATATACGTATATACAAAGTTATGACCTGTGCTTTACTGGATTCTACTGGTGACCACCTCGCTGGCCGCTGGTCCACACACACCCACCTGAGCGGGGTCACTGCTGCTGGAGTGACTTGCTGCTGAACTCCCCCCCCCCTCCAACCCCCCAACCCAACCTCACCCCTCCCACTTCACCCTTCTACCCATCAGAACACCCCACGCCCCACCCCCTTGAGACTAGTCACAGTGCTGGAGCATAGCTCTTCCCTGTACAGAGGAGAATGCTCTAGAAAACTTGCTCTGCCTACTTTCTAAATGAGAATCAAGCTCTCATTTAAGGTGACTGCAGCCGTTCCTAAGAACTGAGTTCCCAACCCCGTTCCAGGTGGGTCAAAGCATATTGCATGTCCATTGCAGCGATGGACGCTTGCTAGTGGTCATTTACCAACGAGTTTGTCAAGAAGACCACTGGTACTTTAGTGGTGTACCCCTAAATGCCAATTCAGTAGGAATTATCGCACATCAAACGCAGAGAAAGTAACCTTTCCATTCCTGCCACACTCCAGTGGTCGAAAATAACAAATATTGTTTTACCTTACCATCTCCTTCCTAAATCAATAAAGAACATACATTATGTACATTTAAGATTTCCTCTACACGAGAGGTTAATGTGAGAGTCCATTTTGTTTGTTAGATTTGGCAGTTGTACTCTTTATCGATCTGAAATATCTATATTAGGCATGCGCTGTTCCTCTACCTTTACACTGTAGGGAATTACTTTGGCTTTTCATAAACGAATACAAAACTGAAATCACTGGACACTGGATTTGCAACTTCATGTCACTCTTAGTTACTTCACATCACAGAAAGTGCATTCCCGTTCTTTCAACGCTGAGCGGATGCATCTATTCTCACCGGTTCTACAGGTGTGTTTTTGAGATCGATTTTCAGTTTCAGCAAACGCAACATGCCTGTAACCGGGCAGCTTTTCAATCTCCTGTAGTCCAGTTCTACAACCCCTGAGCTATAGTGCTGTTTAGAAAATCCTGAACCTGCTTTCTGTCCACTGTTGCCCTCAGACCTCTAGCCCATGTACCTTTCAAACACCCTTCCCAGAATCCCTTGCAAAACTGCTGTCCCAATATGGCTCACTCTGCTGCACAGGCTCCAAATGTGAGGCTCCAGACACTTTCAGAAAACCACTCTTAGTATCCCTTGCATATATAAATATAGACTTTTATCTATCCATTTTTTAAATTCACCCTTTTCAGCACAAAATATATCCATGTCCTCCTTGGCTGTAACCTCCCCCCCCCCCCCTTCCCCAAATCTCTTTCTCACTTCCTTTTCCATCACTTATCTCACTGCCCTTCCCAGCTCAATGTAACTCTACAATTAAAAAAACAAAAACATGTTTGTCTGAAGGCAACTGCCACTCCTTAACCAATGCACACACACTGTAAACAGCATGGTCACAGTGACATCTAGTGGTCAGCACTGGTAATTCAATTTCAAAGTGCCAAAGTTAGTCCTACAGAACACAGTGCACATGCCTATCACCTGCATATGCCTGCATTACCTATTGACTTCCTGAAAGCTACAAAAAATAAGAGGCCTAAATATCTAATGAAAGTCACTAATTAATCTCCACTCTCCCGCCCAAAAAAGCACACTTATTGCTTGAATTCATAAGGAAATTCTAAAAAAATACGATATCATTTCTTCATTTTGTGACAAACTGTTAACATAGCTTTACATGTAACAACACAGCCCAAAACAAAAAAAAAATCCAGCTTAAAAAAATGTAAAAACTTTATGTAACTAAGGGAACCCCTTAAGAAGAGACCAATCCCAGCAGCAGAGCCACATCAGCTGACCTGCAGCAGTGCCCCGCCCAGTCCCTCGGCCAGTCTGACAGACACACAGACAGAGACGCACAGAGAGGGTTGGGTTCGTTACCATGGTTTCAAGCCTACAATGTGACATTGGACATGTGAAGGGGGGCCGGTGTGTGGGTGGTAGGGGTAGGGGGGGCAAAGGGGGGTGAGGGGGTTTTGGGAAGCCAGGGGGCAGAAGCTCCTGTGCTGCATTATCTTTGACTTGCCCCTGAGGGTTCGGTGCCCAGAGGGGTCAGAGGTCAGGGTAGGGTATCAGAGGTTTTGGGGAGGGGTGGGGTGAAGGATTTAGCAGGAAATGGAAAAAAGGGTCCCACAGCAGCCCAGCGCCTCACTACAGACAGAGTATCCAGCGGTGGTGTTAATATTAAAACATGCGTCTGTACACGCTAAAATTATAGCGGCCAAGGCCTTTCATTTGTTTATTATGTACTCATTAATTAATTATCATTATTATTTTTTATTATTTTTATTATTATTATTTACTTTAATGACGTATTTATTCTTTTTTTAATCTGCTTTTCAGACATACGTAATTCTCTACAGAGTCAGTGGTACTGGCGGACCCATGTTTCCGCCCGGCAGGCGTTTTGGGAGAGGGAGCATCACAAAATCCGAGGCGCCGACCTGTCATTGGAGATGGTCTTGCGGAGCCGCACGCCGCGGCGGATGGACACCAGCATGTCCTCACCCTGGGGGGCCTGGGGATCATGGGTGGGCACGGGGCCGGGCGGGGGGTCATCGGGCAGGGAGGGGAAGGGGAACTGGCCCTCCCCGAGGGCGTGGGCACTGGCCACCAGCTCCCCGATCTTCTCCACCAGGCTGTGGCGGTTGGCAGCCAGCAGCTGGTCCTCCTCAGCGGTGGAGGTGGGATGCTGGGCATACACGCTCATCTCCAGCGCCCCACCCGAGCCCCACGCCGTGTTGGGCAGGCTCAGGCGCTTGGGAGAGGCCTTGACGTAATCCATGGCGTTGGGCGAGGTGTCCTCAGCGTAGAACACGCACTCCTCGCTGCCCACTCGTGCCGGCGGGCCAGTGTAGCCCGGCGAATCGGGCACAGTGGGCGTCTTCACAGGCACAATGGGCGGCCGGATGGGGATGGGGCCCACGTTAGACAGGGTGCGCCTCACCCCGGGCTTGGTGGAGGGGGTACGGCGGATAGTGGCCGTCCCAGGGGTCCCTCCTCCGCCCCCACCACCACCCCCTCCACCGCCCCCAGCCGGCCCACCCTGGGCTCCCACACCGCTGGGCAGTCCAGCTGTGCTGGCAGGCCTCTTGGTCTGGATCATGCGGCGGTAGTTCTGGGCAATGTTGCTGTGGCGGGGAATGGTGGAGGACTTATCAAAATCAGCCTGAACGTCTCCTTCTGCATCCCCATTCACAGAGTAGCAGTCATAGTCAGACACTGGGAGACAAGGAGAGTGAGAGACAGAGAGAGAAAGAGCTGAGTTTAAACCCTTCTTTTTAAGGACAACTCACCATTTAAATCCCATGGACAACCCACAATGCACACACAAACAAGGGAACAATACTTCTTTATCCATAACCCCACCCTACAATCAAAGGAAAAAAACAAAAAGGTGAAGTGAGAGTTTCAAGAAGCCGGTAAAGGTAAAAAACAGGACACAAAGCATGCGTAGTCAGAGTGACTCAGAGTGGAAGCTCTGTGTCTGTAAATTACTTTAACACTTTGATGAGGGACTTTGACCCTGAGTGGTCAGTGAAAACCTGTACAGCATGAGAGTCAGTCTGAAGCATGTGCGGGGTTCAGAGTGCAAGGTGTCACCTTGTGAGGGGATGGTATCCTCGGAGCAGGATGGGGTGGTGGTCTGGGTGCTGTAGCCACTGGAGTACTGCAGGGAGTCCCGGCTGCTCTTCTGCTGCTCCATACTGAGCCCGCGGGTCAGAACCATGGCCAGGTCACTCGCTGCTGGAGAGACCTCTTCACCGTGCTGATACATACATACACAGTATGTGAGCATTCAGAAAAATGTGGTTTTGAAAAAAATACTGAGAGGAGCAACTAAACTGGTTCCTGGTATGGAATGTAGTTACATGAAAAGATACAGTGCCCATGGCACAGTTGTCTAGCAAAAGGAACTTAAGGGAAATGCTTGAGGTTAAAAATAATATAAACAGAATTCACAAAGTGAACTGCAAACATTTTTTGATTTAACAGTTCTGTCTGCAGTACAACTGGGTATATGTGGAAAATAGTTCAAAGTAAATTTCTCATATCAGGAAGTAGTTTTCCAAAGTTATCAATAGTTGTTATAGCTTGCTAGGTCACGTAAAAGAGGCAGAGACCCTTGGTGTGTTTAAGTTCAGGCTTGACGCAGTGCTGGATACTCTAGGCTGTGGGTGAAACGTGAGGGTTTTGATTATATGTGTTGTCAATTATGTTTTCACAGGTCTCAATTTCGATATGCAGACTATCTTTCTTTTCTTCAAGCTTTAAATAATTTTTTTCATGAGTCAAATCACGGAATAATTGACAGCTATCATTCACTCTAACCAGGTGAGAGAAACCTACTTCCATACAGAGGTAGTAACCACTGTAACCGCTGCTGGTGTGATGCTTCTGATAATAAAGGTGTGGCTGTTACCTTAGCAGCGATGGTGGCAGGAGTCATCCTTGGTCTCTGCTGGGGGTCCTCTGGATGCATCCCAGCATACCCCTGAGCACCAGCAGAAGCCTCTGGCTCCCTGAGCCGCTCAAGCGGCTCTTTCCTCCGCTGCAGCGTGCTGACCAATGGCTGCTCATAGGGACCTGGTTTTGACCAATCCTGGAGAGGTGGGTGGGACTTATTGAGATACAGAAAACAGTGCATCCAGCCACAGTGGAGGGAGGGCTCGTCTACAATCCCGCAGTTTGAGCGTCTTTTTATTTCTGAATTAAGTCTGTTGGATCATGTAGAGGTTCATATAAAGCAACTTGTGCTTTGGTTTGGTACCACACGCTGGCTTAAAATTTTGTGTACGGTAAAGTCATACCTGTGCCACCAACGGCCTGCTCCGTTTAGCAAATCTCTCTTGGAGAGATTTGAAACAGGAAGACTGGGGTGTTTTAATAACGATTAAAATGGCAGCAACAGAACAGGAATACAAGTTAAGGAGCAAAGTAATGAAGTCATGAGTGAGTTAGGCAGGTGATGAGCAAAATTAAATCAAACACAAAAAAGCATTAATTAAAGAGAAGAGGTGCAAATCAAATTTAAAAAATAAATAAATAAAAGAATGAAAAACCAAAAAGCAAAAGTGCAGATGAAAACAAACCTTCCAGCAAGGAACCTTTGAGGTGGGAGAGGAAGTGTTGGATCCGGGGGAGCAGTTATAGGGTGGGGACGCAGGAAGTATGACAGAGAAAGGCCTGATGGAGCCAGTGTGAGAGAGAGCAGGGCGGAAGGTGGCGAAGGATGGGCCAAACTGCGGAACGGAGAGACAAGATCGTCAGAGCAGCCAGCCCCCCTGCAGAGTGACGAATCCCCCGCCCATCGCCATGCCTCCCCTCCCCACCCCTGGGTGGGAGGGAGGGCTTAGCGTGAGCAGTCACCGGGTTACAGACATTGAGTGACAGATGCCGATCAGAAGCCAGAGATACACAGCACAGAGATAGCAGGGCGGAGCCATGCTTCTCATCTGTGACTGCACCACCCCTTCTCAGGATTCAAAAGAAAATTAAACAGTACAGCCAATGAGGAGATCCCTCTCTGTTCATGCTTATATGAGAATCCCTATGTAGGCAATATGTGTCTGTGTGCAGACTAAATGCTACACTGTTTTTATAGGGGACACAACCATTAGTAATTTCCAAATGCCTTGTTTTAAAAATAAACGTTAAAACTTCACTAGATCCTCAGTGCTTTCCAATAACATACTGTATATATATATTTCTGTGTGTGTGTGTGTGTGTGTGTGTGTGTGTGTGTGTGTGTGTGTGTGTGTGTGTGTGTGTGTGTGTGTGTGTGTGTGAGGGAGAGAATGTGTGAGTATGCGTCTCTGTGAGGGTAGTATTGTGAGAGTATGTTTGTGTAAGTATGTTTTCATATGTATTTCTGTGTGTGTGTTTGAGTGGAGTGTGAGTATTTATTTCCATGTCTGTCTGTGTGAGTGTGTTTGCCAGTGAGGCATCACTAACCGTGGTGGGAGAGCTGCATTCACTGACCGACTGACAGGTCTCTGAGGCCTCGGAGGAAGCCGAGCTGGAGGACTTCTGCAGGACACAGGGAACGAGTGAGGAGATGAGAGCCAGAGGGAGAGAGAGGAGGTGATTAGGAAGGGTGGGGGTAGACAGAAAAAGACAGACACAGCAAGAGTCAGAGAGATGAAGAAAAGGAAAGGGAGAGAAAAAAGAAATCCAAACAATTAGACACAAGAGACTTGAAAAAATGGGATTTCTCACAGCACAGAACACATCAGTCACAGAGGTTAGCAACACGGAACTCGGCTCCTCGACAATGAAAAAGCGATACCTCACTTACACAAGTGCGTGATATCATATTGAGTATGAACCCAGCACCCCTGCTACGCTCCCACTCCAGAACAAAGCCTTCACAGTTCTCAATAAAAACACAGTCTGCTCTGAGTGACCCGGTCCATGCCTATCCAGTCAAGCAAACAGTACAGCTAAGCTGGGAGAGATCCATAGGAATGTGCAGTACAGCTGGTCACAGGCTGTGTATATACCTTGCAGCAGTCATGGTGCTTCACCACGACCAGTGGCAGTAAAAAGGTGGCAGGGGGTGGGGGAGTTCAGGGGGGCCTACCTGGCTGGTGATGTCAGAAGGCATGGGCGATGGAGGCTTGGAGTACACATTTGCGTCCTGTGATATGAACCCGGAGTCATGGGAGGAGACACTGCTGAGGCGTTGGGCGCCCCCTGGTGGTGGCTGGGCCAGGCTGCGGTAGCGATAGGACGAACTGGGTGAGTGAGTCTGAGAGCCGCTGGAGGAGCGAGACGCGCTACTGTGGGCGCTGTTTACGCTGCTGCAGGGGGGGGAGGGGGACAGGGAGGTCAGGAGGGAGGGGTACAAATGGAGTAAGGGGTATGATGGAGGGATAGAGAGACGGGATAAGTGGGTACAGGGGCCAGGCAGAGGATAACAGAGAAGACGGAGGTAGCAGGTATAGAGAGAAAGGGGTAGGGGATGTCCATGGTGTAATGGAATTTGTTGTACCATGATGGGAAGCAGTGGTGATGGGAAATTGAGTTTTTTTTGGAGGGTGCCCATTAATATTATGTTAATGTTCGCCAACGTGAAAGAGACCGATGTGATGGAAAGTCACAGAAAAGAGCAATTGAAGAAAAAGGAAAAGAGGAGGAATGGTGGTTTGAAGGGAAGGTTGGGAGGAAGACAAAAAGGGAACAAAAAATGGGGGCAAAACCAAGGGATGGTTCGGGGGTTGGGGGAACAGAGGAGACACAGAGGTAGAGACAGGGCATGCAGGAGGCAGGGGTGTGTCAGACAGGGGTCAAAGATCAGGAGTCGGGGGTCAGGGAGGGGAGCACATGGAAGAGACGGGTTGAAAGAGAAGGTGAGACACACACAGGCACACACAACCACCCCAGATCACTGCAATGAATGGCTAGAAGCTGACTGTGACATCATCATTTCAAAGGTTATTACTGACCTATCCGAAATCTTGTTTCACAGGCAGTCTCTTCCAATTCTTACATTAAAACAGTTCTGATCACAAGTTCACAGCTCTTAAAATGAAGAATGACATTAATTTTCTTGTGTGTTTTCTTTTCATTTTTGCAAAGGTGCCTCCGATTACATATTTCCTAAAGACAACATGTCCTCGTAAAATGAGAAAAATAACTGGAAAATTTTTGGAAACTAATGGGAGCCATGTTAAGAAAACTTAAGAAAACAAGCATTACATGCTGTTATAGTATTAAAAAGTGGACATGATCTTCCACAGCCACCTCTACACTCACTAGATTGATGCCATGTGGGATGGGTCACTGTAAAGTGTGCTTTATAGCTGGGTCACTGTAAAGTGGGATGTGTGCTGTATAGCTGGGTCACTGTTAAGATGGATGTGTGCTTTATAGCTGGGTCACTGTAAAGTGGGATGTGTGCTGTATAGCTGGGTCACTGTTAAGATGGATGTGTGCTTTATAGCTGGGTCACTGTAAAGTGGGATGTGTGCTTTATACCTGGGTCACTGTAAAGTGGGATGTGTGCTGTATAGCTGGGTCACTGTAAAGTGGGATGTGTGCTGTATAGCTGGGTCACTGTAAAGTGGGATATGTGCTGTATAGCTGGGTCACTGTAAAGTGGGATGTGTGTTTTATACCTGGGTCACTGTAAAGTGGGATGTGTGCTGTATAGCTGGGTCACTGTAAAGTGGGATGTGTGCTTTACACCTGGGTCACTGTAAAGTGGGATATGTGCTTTATAGCTGAGTCACTGTAAAGTGGGATGTGTGTTTTATAGCTGAGTCACTGTAAAGATGGATGTGTGCTTTATAGCTGAGTCACTGTAAAGTGGGATGTGTGTTTTATAGCTGGGTCACTGTAAAGTGGGATGTGTGCTTTATAGCTGGGTCACTGTAAAGTGGGATGTGTGCTGTATAGCTGGGTCACTGTAAAGTGGGATGTGTGCTTTATAGCTGGGTCACTGTAAAGATGGATGTGCTTTATAGCTGAGTCACTGTAAAGTGGGATGTGTGTTTTATAGCTGGGCCACTGTTAAGATGGATGTGTGTTTTATAGCTGAGTCACTGTAAAGTGGGATGTGTGTTTTATAGCTGGGTCACTGTAAAGTGGGATGTGTGTTTTATAGCTGGGTCACTGTTAAGATGGATGTGTGTTTTATAGCTGAGTCACTGTAAAGTGGGATGTGTGCTTTATAGCTGAGTCACTGTAAAGATGGATGTGCGTTTTATAGCTGGGTCACTGTAAAGTGGGATGTGTGCTTTATAGCTGAGTCACTGTAAAGATGGATGTGCGTTTTATAGCTGAGTCACTGTAAAGTGGGATGTGTGTTTTATAGCTGGGTCACTGTTAAGATGGATGTGTGTTTTATAGCTGAGTCACTGTAAAGTGGGATGTGTGTTTTATAGCTGGGTCACTGTTAAGATGGATGTGTGCTTTATAGCTGGGTCACTGTAAAGTGATGTGGGCTGAGTTGTGTTTATAGCTGAGTCACTGTAAAGTGGGATGTGTGTTTTATAGCTGGGTCACTGTAAAGTGGGATATGTGTTTTATAGCTGAGTCACTGTAAAGTGGGATGTGTGTTTTATAGCTGAGTCACTGTAAAGTGGGATGTGTGCTTCATAGCTGAGTCACTGTAAAGATGGATGTGTGTTTTATAGCTGAGTCACTGTAAAGTGGGATGTGTGCTTCATAGCTGAGTCACTGTAAAGATGGATGTGTGTTTTATAGCTGAGTCACTGTAAAGTGGGATGTGTGTTTTATAGCTGAGTCACTGTAAAGTGGGATGTGTGTTTTATAGCTGAGTCACTGTAAAGTGGGATGTGTGTTTTATAGCTGAGTCACTGTAAAGTGGGATGTGTGCTTCATAGCTGAGTCACTGTAAAGTGGGATGTGTGTTTTATAGCTGGGTCACTGTTGAGATGGATGTGCGCTTCATAGCTGAGTCACTGTAAAGTGGGATGTGTGTTTTATAGCTGGGTCACTGTTAAGATGGATGTGTGTTTTATAGCTGAGTCACTGTAAAGTGGGATGTGTGTTTTATAGCTGGGTCACTGTTAAGATGGATGTGTGCTTTATAGCTGGGTCACTGTAAAGTGGGATATGTGTTTTATAGCTGAGTCACTGTAAAGTGGGATGTGTGTTTTATAGCTGGGTCACTGTAAAGTGGGATGTGTGCTTTATAGCTGAGTCACTGTAAAGTGGGATGTGTGTTTTATAGCTGGGTCACTGTAAAGATGGATGTGTGCTTTATAGCTGAGTCACTGTAAAGTGGGATGTGTGCTTCATAGCTGAGTCACTGTAAAGATGAATGTGTGTTTTATAGCTGAGTCACTGTAAAGATGGATGTGTGTTTTATAGCTGAGTCACTGTAAAGTGGGATGTGTGCTTCATAGCTGAGTCACTGTAAAGATGGATGTGTGTTTTATAGCTGGGTCACTGGAAAGTGGTATGTGTGCTTCTTAGCTGTGTCACTGTAAAGTGGATGTGTGTTTCATAGCTGTGTCACTGTAAAGGGCCACTCATTGCAGAGGAGCTGACATTGCCGGTGAGGTCCACCTGTGCAGGTACACAGTGGCTGGCAGTTTCACAAGCAGCTTGTACAGTGTGTTTACATGCGTTAGTACAGGACAGTATTACTGTGGGCAGACAGGACAGACAGAGGTACACACCAGACAGGAAAGACAGGCTGCATGCAGAGGCCTCTATTAACTCCCCCAAAATGGCAGAAAACCCACCACCTGCCAGAAGCAAAACGTCTCAAACCTCTACACCATAGTAATACTTTTGGGTTACATGTATTATGACTTCACAAAGCCTGCACAAACTGAAACATTTTAATTAACATTGAAAAATGTTTTCATGACTCATGTCCTCTCTTCTGAAACGCACCCACCCACTCACTCATTCTTTAAGTCACTCATTTACTCTCTCACTCACTCACCTGCACATGCTGCTCTTCCGGGATCCAGAGCTGCTTGGGGAGGAGGGTGGGGTCTGGTAGGACCAGCTGTAATCTGAGCCCTTCAGGTCTTTGATCACCTGAAATGGCACAACCAATCAGAGTTTTCAACATCTTGGTCCAAGTCAATCAGACAGCTCTAAATATCAATCAAGCTCATAGTCCAATCAAATTGGACAGCTCTAGAGTCATCCAAAGCTGTCAGTATGACTCAATCAGTAAGCTTGATGTTAAGCAGGGCTCCCTGGCACAGCCATTGAGGGAGCTCGATGTTGAGCAGGGCTCTTAGTCCGAGTCAATCAGAGAGCTCGATGTTAAGCATTCAAGACAATCTATCACTGATGCATTTCCATTCAGCAGAGTGGAAAAAGGGCTATATTAATTTGATGACCGATCAAATACACATTGCATTTGTTTCTGAAAGGAAACACACTTTAAAACAAAAAGAAATCGCAAGAATCTTTTCATCGGTTCAGTGTAGGGTTCAGTCTGTATATTTACGATGTGTGCATTGTCTGTTAAGGCACAGGTGTTGAGTGGAAACGTTGACAGGTGTGTTTACCTGCTCGCTGGCCGGGGGCAGTTTGTGGGGGTCAGTCGTCAGGACTGTGAGATCATCAATAATGGCCTGAAGGTGTGTGATCTCTCCCAGCATGGCGATCTCTCCATTCTGACAAAACAACAGCGACAGGGCCTTAATCACCCTGGAGCACATTGCTCCATCCCTCCTTCCATTCTCGGATGTTGTTTTTCTCCTTCCTCTCTGTCACTGTCCTTTCCTGTCTGAGTCTAGCCTTTCACTGCCAGAAGCAATAGGAAGTGATTGCCTACTTGCATGAAGAACTGTGCAAACTGGCAATCTCGGCCACATAAATGTGGCTGAGATTCAAATTCTCCTCTCCTACTTCACTGGCATTATGAAGCTTACCGATAGATAGCAGGTATGGTTAGGGGATCAGATGAGTTAAATATATATCGCCCAAGCCTGTTACAGCTCAATGCCCATGGCCTGCATTGAATCCTGTCCGATAATGCAGATGCTTTACTTGTAAATTATGTAACCCTCACTTTTTCCATAAAATTCACCCAAATTAGATTTGAAAATACATGTATTTTTTAGCCCCTACAATGGTTTAGCTACCTATTTTATAAACAGAGCTAACATCACCATATTTAATTTCCAGTCATTTAAAATTTTTTAATTAGGCACAGAGATTAGTTGTTCTTGCAGTACTGTGAAACTTGTATGTCAAGGAACAAGTGGGACCTTGATGACAAGTGTATTATTCTAGAGGCCAATTGTGTCTCACAAAGCACCAGCCATGTCTTTTTAATCATCAGCAGGAGTGAAGAGATCACATGATAGATATCTTCTCTGTAACTTTCCCAAATTTTCCCACAAGGGGGCGCTGTTTATCAAATTTGGATGTCTAACAGACAGTTGTTTGAATCAAGTTTTGTCTATTGAGACAGAATTGCCCAAAATGTACCCATGTAACATCACCTTAACTCTTCAGAATTCTCTCATCCTTATAAATTCTCCATCTTCTGCCTCCGAACCCTTTACCCTTTCTACACCTGATTCCCGACATTGTGCAATGATGTTGTTCTGACCTGTCTCTACTGGTCTACCTCCTGCTCCCTCCATCATTTCTCCCTAACGTCCCAACCACAAACTCCTTCCACTTCTGCTTCTCTCTGTCCACTCCTTCCACAGCCTCCATGGATTTCCTGTCATGTGACCACCCCCCTTCCTCACCACCACAGGCTGCAGGAAGCTGATGAAAGTGCAGAAGCGGCCTCTCTCCTCCACCAGAGCCCTGCGCACCGCCTGCTTCTCTGTTTCCTCCATCAGGAGGTACATGTCGTTCACGTCCTGCATGGCACTGTCCAGCTGGGGCTGTAGGTCCCCTCGGCCTGTGTAAGAAATCAGGACGGGACGGGGTACAGGCAGGGCCAAGGGATGGGGGAACAGAGGGACAAGGCATAGGGAGTGGACAGGAGGGGGGCAGCAGTAGGGAAATGGGACGGGGGTGGGGCCAAGGTAGAAGGAGAGGGGAGGGGAGCATGGGCAGGACCAAGACCAGGCGGGTGGGGGGTTTAGCATCAGTCAGGGGAAACCAGAGTGGACCCCAGTGCAGGTGGAACAGAAGGAGACATGTGAGAAGCCAGGATACGGAGTGGTGAGGAGAGGAGAAACACCACAAAGGAAATGCAGAGAGCACAAGAGAGAAGAGGAGGAAAAAGAGAAGGAGAGAGAGGTGATTAGAACGTAGTGATGAGGCTCGGTGGAACACCCTTCCCCCTATGTCTCATCCCAAACCCCTTCCCTCACTGTCCACCGACCAACAGCCACAAACACAGATGAGAAATATAACACTAAAATGGTACTCAAACAACAGGAGGAGAATGCAAATGAAATGCTGATGGAGGTGAACAGAGTGGATGTGCCGGTCACTGAGACTACAACCCAAGACAGGACTTCCAGAATCCTATCTGCCTTCGCAAGCAAGCATTGCCAGCCAGAGACATGCAGGAGACGAGTAACAGAGGCGCACTGAGGTAGGATGGGAAACGGGTAACTGGGAGAACTACAGGAGAAACGGTTAAAGCAGGATGCAGTGGACGCTCGGTCAGTCACACAGGTGACAGGGTGGGCATTAGTACAGGCGTGTCTCAGGAGCGAAAGAACCACCAATGTATGGCTGCATACACAATTACATACACACAGTGCACACACACACACCCGACATACACAAGACAGAAACACATTCAAACACACACACACACACACACACACACACACACACACACACACACACACACTATGCAGCCTTTGTGGGACAGACCTACAGCAGAGCCACTAATGAGGGCTGACACACTATCAGGCTGGGAAAATGGAGACCCAAATGAGAGGAGGAACAGGCAACAGCAAAGCAGACAGGGAGAGAGTGGGGTGTGTCATACTCACCCAGGAGCTCTACAGGGATGGTACAGGCCAGAGTGTGTGTGTGTGTGTGTGTAGGTGAGAGAGAGAGAGAGAGAGAGAGAGAGAGAGAGAGAGAGAGAGAGAGGGAAGGTAAAGGAGGAAGAGGGTATCCAGAGGGGAGGTGGAGGGTGCAGGGTAGAGGGGTTGGGGGCACAGGGGTAAGAGAAAGCAGAAACAGGAGCTCAGTGTTAAAGTTATTGCGAGGAAGCTGTCACAGCTCAGCTCTTGGGGGCCACAGTGCTTCAAGACCGTTAGTGCGGAAAAAAAAAATATGACCAAAAACAAAACAACAAGCCAACTAAATTCATCCCATCACATCGCATGTGATTTGAAGAGCTGCGGATTTTCCAAATGTGGGTCTGGAGATGTAAAGGACTGATACAGTAATGTGCAGTGATCACACTCGAAAGTGATCACAGTCCCCTTAGCACAGCCTTTTAAGAAGAACACAGGCCCTCTCTAGTGCCCTCATTCATCGATCACATCCAAACACACATCCCTCAGTTCAGTCTCATAGATCGCAAGCATAAGGTATTTTAAAATGTGTTGTAATATAGAACCAATATTTTAAACAGTAACATATGATTTTAGTTTAATCTAACATCTTGATATGGCATGGCATCTGGCTACAGCATAAATATGGTAAAGCAAGTAACCGTAATTGAGGTAAAAACAATTTCTATACACTGTGAGCTACAATTGTATTACTCTCACATTCATATTGCACAGAATTCAAACATGTCAGAGTAATCTCTAAGTCTCTAAGTCCAGGTGTACATTTGAACTTCATACAGTAAAGTATGATATGTAGATCTGAAGAACAGACACTTAGTTTAGCAGAGAGAGTCCATCCAGAGTAGCTGGATGGGGTAGTACAGACTGTGAGTCCTTTTTTACCTCTGCTCTCAGTTTTTTGTACTGAACACAGTAGAACTGTGCCACAGGCAGATTTAGGGGATCAGTCCCTGACATTTTCCATCTCCTTGGGTTTCAGATGTAATACATTGCTCTCCTGCGAAATTCTGCTGCTCTCTTCAGCTCTCAATGAAATATTGATTTCCCTACTACTGCGCTCCTCCAATAAATCTCTGGCTTTCTTGCACTACTGTGAAAGAAAATGTCAGCATGATAAACAATGGCTTTACAATGATGCATGCTGGGGGCTGCAATTCTACAGAATCGCCAGCAGAGGGGGGTGTTTCTCAATGATGCTATATCTGCAACTACGCTGACGCAGATGTCTTGGATTGCTTTTAAGGCTTTGGCTGCTCTGCTCTAACTCGCTGCATGTCTGTTCGACAGTTGACAACATTTCTCTTCAGAAGAACCAATACTGACAGAGCTTCATGCCCTGCCTAGCTATAGGCATTGGTGTGTAACTCACAAGCATCAAGAAGTTTAACCCAGTACAATTTAGGGCCTTTAGCTTTGATAAAGCTAAGATAATAATTACTGGTCTCATTTTGAGAGATTGAGATAGTGTCATGTTAATGAGCTGGCAGAAGACAGTGGGTGCAGTAGATGTTGGTAGCTCGATCCAATAGCTTTGATGGCCCATTTTATTTACTGAGAGATACTTGCCGTAGCCCAGTGACCTCTTTCAGAGAGGTAGATATATTTTTCATTGGAAACAGCAGCAGCAGCACCAGTGTCCCAAGAGCCGTTTAGCCAAAGCACCTCTTCAAAGTCAACCATTTTAGGAAGAATTTTCAGCAAAACATACCCATTGGTCATAGGGCAAGGACAACCCCCTCCCTTCCCCCCTGAGAAAAATGACCCTGACATTTACTTTCAGCATAATGTCCTTCAAGAGACAAAATAGTCCTCCTCAACACACCACTTAACAATTCACACCACCACCCCAGAAAACAGCATACAGTCATAAAAAAAAATCACTAACGATCGTGTTTTTTCAGTACTGCACAGCTAGACAATGTGCTGAGTATTGTTTTCTGTGTTTATTTTTTCATGCAAAGCCACACTGCTCAATCTTACACCTGGTACAGTTTATCCAGTAAAAGAGCTTCGTTACCAATCCGCTGCGACGCACCCTGAAGAAAACAGCTGAGCTAGCCAGCTAATAATCCAGCCCAGCTTAACCTGTGATTGGCACAGGGCGAAAGCGAAGCATGCCCCAGGTCTGCAGCTTCTCTGCTGGGACAGATGGTTTAAGAGCATTCCTTGGCATTAGTGGCAGTTGATCCATCAGAGGTGTGCCAAAGGGATGGAGGGAAGCAGCGGGCCTACCTTTCCTGGCCTTCTTCTGCAGCTTCAGGGTGTCAGAGGACTTCTTCTTGATCTCATGCCTGGAACGCTTGTACTCTGCGGAGGAGAGGAGGGCAGAGGAAAGGGTTAGACGGCAGCAGGGGGCACAGGTCAGAGGTCTCTGGGAGGAGCCTGAGAGGGTTTGGGGCTGGCATCATGGCTGGGGCTCAGGGTAAGGGAGAGACCTGGTCCTACCTTTGGCATGGTCCTTGTCCAGCTGGTTGGCAGTTTTCTTCCAGTCCTCAATTCTGTCCTGGAGCGGGGTGACCAGACTCTCCATCAGAGCACTGGAGAACAACGCACAGAGAGCAGCAGCGAGAAAGAGACAGAGAGGGGGACATTGTAAGCATGAGGAACAAGCTTGACCTGACATACATTCTAAGCATACCCACAACATTCTACAGCCCAACACTGGAATGCCCACTGAACATTCTACTACACCAAGAGCACTCCAGCTGCTATGACTCATGTAGGTCATTCCTGAAGGCCCAGCGCAGCTAACAGAGCATGCAAACATGCATGCACGCAAATACACACACATACACACACACACACTCACACAACATACACCCAAACACACGTACACACAGACACATTTTGTCTCTGTCACTGTCTCGTGCTCTTTAATTCTCTCTTAAGCACAAACACACACAGATATAAACTTACATACTCTTCTTCTCTCAACACAAACAGGAGACGTGCAAAGCACTCACTCAGGTGTCATGGGGCGGTAAAAATGAGCAGTCTGGCTGTACTGTAATGAAACTGTACAACAAGGGGATGGGAGGGGTCACTGACCCCTATGACTTGGACAGGCTCCACCTGACAGAGAGGGCCAGAGCTGGGGGGTTGTTGAATGGCGTGACAGCTAGAGGATTAACACGGAAGAATGGGATTAGGCACTGAATACATGAGTGAAGCTTACATCAGGACTGCTACAGCGCCATTACATCACACGCCACAGGCGACGGCGGGGAAGCCTGGAGGCTGCCAGCCAATCATCCTGTCCTGATGAATGACCCCTGTCCCTCCCCCATCTCTCCCCAGGTGCCTGTATACCTCATCATTCTCAGCTTTGCTATCAGACAGGAAACAGTCCTTTCCGTGGTCACAAGTCCCTGGCTATATCAGACTTCATGTCAGAGCAAGATTTAACCAGACACCAAAGTCTATAATGTACTAAACTATACTATACTGTACTGCACTGTATTGTACTGTACTGTACTACACTATACTATACTATAGATGGTCCCCGACTTACAGTGGGGTTACATTCCAATAAACCCATCGTAAGTGTTAAATGACAAAAATGCATTTAATACACCTAACCTACCAAACATCATAGCCTAGCCTAGCCTATCTTAAACGTGCTTAGAACACTTACATGAGCCTAAAGTTGGGCAAAATCATTAACATAAAGCCTATTTTACAATGAAGCGTTGAATATCTCATGTTGCCCTATATAAGGGCACCTGCTAAATGCTTTAAACGTAGTGCTATCTCGCCATCCTAAAGTCGGAAAATCATAAGTCGGACCATCGTAACTCGGGGGCTGTCTGTATACTATACTACACTATACTTTACCATTACAAACCAAGTTACACTGCAGTATAATATACCACACCCTTGTACTATCCTATACATATGGTCCTATGTAAGGACATAGCACAGCAGAAAATATACTGTTACATTATTTGCCAAACAAGTAAGCAAACAGGTAGTGAGCAGGGATTCTATCGAATGGTTAAACTCACTTCAGTCGTTTAGTGTGAAATTACTTATATATTATATTACACCTGATAGATGATGCACCACGAAGGTTAAGATGGTTGTCTTTTCTAACCCAGCCATTAAAGGTCTCAGTAGCTGAAGAGAGCATCTCATTTCAGCGAGGCAATCACACACACACACACACACACACACACACACAGACACTATGTGCAACACCAACCGCCTTGAGGACATTTGATTAATATCACTTGTGACCTCAGCAGGGTCTCAACTTACAACAACCCTGGCAGGCCCTAGAGCTAGAGAATGACACGCAATCAGGCCCTGCTTCTCCATGAGAGGGAGCTAAGGTAGCAGTGTGAAGCGACGGGCAGATCACCGGACCTGGCGGCTGAGTGTCATGAGTTATATTCTCCAGTGGAAAAGTGTTGTTATGTTCTTAAAAAAGGGCCTTGAAACAGTGTGTTGATTACACCAGAGACCACAGACATTATTGCCAACCTTGAGACTTGAAAATAAGGGAGAGGCAGGAGCAATCATTTCTCTCAACTTTTAAATCCTCTCCTCTGATATTAGCTGTGTGAGAATGGGGTGGCAAACCTAACAACACATAGTAGAGGCTGTAATACTAGAAGTACCACCTCTGAGAGTAGTGCCCACTGGTGCTGATCTCAGACCAATTCTTCTGATGTAAATCCTATCCTTATCCAGTAGAAAGTGAGAATTACAAGCTGTCCCTGGACTAGGGGTTGTGAGCCATTTCCACAATGGATTATCCATATATGTGCACGGATTGCAGAGCATAACTATTTGTTTGATGTGCTTTCACCACTGACACTAGATAAAACATGCTCTGATGAAGGGTTGTTTCAGCCGAAACGCGTTAGCGTTTTGATAGGTGTTGGTGAAACATGCAAACACTTTGAAGGTGACTCCATAACCTTCAGCATGCAGGGCTGGAGAGGTAGCAAAGATTTCTTCCTCTTTAGCCAGTCGTGTGCAGTGAGATTTCTGGAAATTGCAAGAACACAGAGGAATTTTCCCCTTCACCATCATGACTTGTCATTTGTTGCGGTCCCTGGCATGCGCACAGTCACTCATCTGCCAAGCCCCTTTCATTACAGGATGCATGCTCGATCTCCACGGGATAATCTGCTAAGGCCAGCTCCTTCCCATGTCTGGGAAATGTTAAAAGCACGGCTTATTGCTAATTATATCACCCTCCAATGTAAACGGTCTGGGGGCGCTGGACCATAGCAGACTTTCGAGGTTCGCTTAACGGCCGGGAGCAGAAGTGTAAGCTTTCCCCCCAAACCATTTGCGAAAGAATGTAAACACACCATCGGCAGGCACCTCTCTTTCTTTGGCTATTATGGAGATGTGTCATTACAGACGTTCTTTTTTATATAACTTTTCAAATATCAAAAGCTGTTGATATAAAGCTATTGCTCACTTTGAGGTTTAAAGCTTGTGTACACTGGTGGTTTGGTTCATTAAACCATCTCCTCAGATTTTCAGCAGATGGGATAGGATTTGGGGTAGGGTATGGCGTGCCCCGGAGGTGGTAGCTTCAGTTCCATACATGCATCGGACTCTCCACTTTTTCAGCAGAGCGACATGGATCTTAAACACTCAGGGATCAGCTTACATTTAGGAAGAGGGATGGATGGAAAGTGAGACCTGCAGCCCAGCGGTGTGGTGAGGAGGAGTTACCACACAGAGATGAGCTCCTCCATCTTACAGACCATGTGGAAATCTGTGATACTGAACTGCACGGCAACTGGATAGACCATATACTGGCTGTCTCCACATCCCATTCCAAGTGTGTATGTGTGATCTGTGCATGCACACTATCAAACACACAAACACACACACAAACATACACACACACACACACACACACACACACACACACACACACACACACACACACACACACACACACACACACACACACACACACACACACACACATCCAAATGCTCACGCACATACACAGGCATGCATGCATTCCTGCAAACACTGAGATGCACACAAAGACATACACCAAACACAGATTTTACAAGCACATGCAAACACATACATTCATACATACATATGTTTCTGTGCATGTGGCTAATCTGTGGCACCATGATGACTGGCTAAAATACATGGAACAGGAAGGGGAGGGGCTTACTTAGTGAAGTGGCGCAGCTTGGCCTCAATGCTACGATGTCGCATGCACATACGGGTCAGCGCTGATCCAATGTCCCTGGTGGCACCTGGAGAGACACACCAAAAAAAACACACAGAGAAATGTTAAACAATCGCCTTACGAATCACAACGGCATGGTAATGTAAACAGAGTGAAGACAGAACACTCAAAGTCTCAGCCCTGCCAATGCCCCCACCCTCCATCAAATCTCCCTAAAGTTAGTAAAATATTTACACTTCAGAAACATGGGCAGTTTGTATTAAACATACACAGCCCTTCTCCCTCTCTAAATAAAGATCATATATACTGGCTTTTTATAGCCACTCTCACTATGTAACCTGCAACTCTGATAAATATAGAGGCTGTGATGTGTGTCTGCTCTGCAAGTCGGCCCCCTTGTAATTTTCGATGAGCTGTCCCTCTCCAAAAAACCTATGAAGACATCTGTGTGAGGTCCCAGTAAGTCAACTCTGTTTGCAAACGGCTATACCAGCTCAGTCCAGCAGAGGGCGACTGCGAGGACCTTTGACGCTGACTCAGTTCGATTGCTTTCCACTCTGCTGGGCTGTAATTAGAAGGCCGAGGCTAAAGACCTACAAGCCTTGGCGTGGCCTAACACTTCCAGAGCTGGACGCAGATTTTCCCAACTCTTAAGGTGAGATCCCATGGGATTTGCCCTGTAGGGTAAGCCTCACTGGGTGTTAATCTAGGCCATGTGCCCCCACCCCTACACCCCAGCTTGCCCCCCCTCCCCCCCACACACACAGGGTGATTGGCTGTTAAGGATAATAGACAGCTGGGGGTCTCGCTTGACCCCTCCCCCCCCGCCGGCGATTTGGGCAGTCACCCACCTAGGGGGTAACACGGTTTACCCAAACTACTGCAGATTCCCCCGACAACCCCCACCCACCACCCACCTGGGTTTTCAGGTACAGTTGATTACCAGCTAATAATTGATTTAATAGCTATAAAAATGCGCACACAAAAATAGGCTGCGATTTGTACAGTGACACCCCCCCCACCAACCCATCCCTAACAGAGAAGCCATGATAAGCTAAGATGGCTGACAAATCTACACGTAATCCTCTATTGCGCATCACCATACACTACAGCTCACGGCCTGGTCCCACACGCCAGCCATGGGGTTCCGCTTGGAAACCCGGATTCAGCCAATCAGATTGCAGGGGTAAGCGGTGACGCCATATGATGGAAATGCAGAGACTCAGCACTAATGATCCCACAGACAGGCGTCCAGGAAAGCGCAGTCAGAGCAGGAACATGCAGTTCTCCAAACCGTACACACGTACAGCCACAAACAGCTGGCTCCAGCCATCCAAAACACAGCTCCCGAAACACGCCTCTTCTCAAAGCCAACCATCTTTTAAATCTCACTGCAATCCATATGCCATTTTAACGGAAATACTGAACACATAACATTGTGTATTGTATTAAAATAACTGCATTTATGGACAGATATATGGCTGCTTCATACTTTGGTAATAATCAGTGTTGTGACCACAGGCAGCTAAGAGATATAACAGAATGAGAAATGTTCCATTCTCTCTCGGCTCTGGCTTGATTCCCCAAGCTTGGAACTGACTGCTAAACCCACACAAGCGCATGCACATATGACAGAGCAGTGAGAGAAACCCCCATGAACACGTACGCTGCTCTCCATTCATAATTAACACATTGCTCCCCACGCTTCCTCTCAGCTCCAACAACGATTCATTAATTCACCCCGGGGTGAGGCCCCCGCACACTGCCTATTGAGCATGTGTGCACACACACACACACATTGGTACACATACAAACAGTCATGAAAATACACATTCACTCACACACACACACACATAGATAAAAATAGACATAAAAACACACACAGGCACACATACATACTTCCACACACATACACCGGAAAACTCGCACACACAAACATACATACATATACATGCGCGCACACACACACACACACACACACACACACAGAGCTCAGACAGATGTCATAACTAGCCTGTCAGTCCATTGGAACCAGAGGGAAGGAGGAAAAAAAAGGAGGGAAGAGACAGAGAGACAAGGGGGGAAGGGAAACAGTTCTGGAGAGCAAAATTGGGAGATTAAGAGGGAAATTTTGAGGGTCACAGATGTCTTTTGTTAGATGTATATGCTTTGTCAATGTGAGCGTCTGTTTGTTGAGTGAATAAAGCAACGTCAATTGAAAAAAAAATGTTTGAGACAGAAATCAAGTGAAAGCAGGAGTGTGTTGGTTTCCACCACTTGAAAGTCTGTCATGGCAGTGCAGACCCATGTGAGAGTGAGAGAGGAAGCCTCTTTCCACACTTATCTCCCTCCAGCCAGGGTCTGACAGGGGGCCGTGTGCCGTACGCTTCCTCCCTAACGTCCGCCCTAGTGAGAAAACTAACGACACAGGCGAAGAGGGAGAGAGGTAAACACTGCAATCTCTCACATCTGGGCAATGACTTAGGCCGAGTGTGTCAGCGTAGGCTGGGGCACCACACCGCACTCCACATGTGCCGACTTCCTGTGGCGTCGCCGTAAACGGACAGAGGAAGAACCTGCAGAGCTAGTGGCGCTTACTTCACTGATAAAACATTAATGCCTTCTGCTATATGAAAGTTTATGCCCTTCAACTTCTTGAATCACCAGTAGTGGGATGCACAACAACCATACAAAAACACATCTAACCAAACATAACTAATTCGTGCTATAACTGCTAATAATAACTAATAGCTATAATACGTAATCAGTGATATTATATGATAGCACTGACTGACAGGTGTATTTAACAAAAACAACACATGCAAGATGAGCATATTTATCACTGTGTGACCCTGGGACTCTGCTGTTGTGATGACAGCCTATGTGCTGTCATCATAATAGCTATTCAGAAAGGACTCTGAACCAATATTATATGTGGGCATTTGGGTCAGCTTTTGGTTGAACAGTGAAATGCGGTGAACCGTGACTACAAAGAGGGCAGGCCTCTGAAAAATTCATTAAAGAGCCCTGCTGTTTGACATCCGTCTGTCTGTTAGCCCAGCAAGTTTCCCACAATGCACTGGGGCCTGGCACATATGAGGCTGTATTGATTTTTCTCATGACATTTAGTCAGTAGGACCATCCAGGGGAAAGTGAATCTCTTTATTGGGGACAGTCCCAAATGGCAGAGAGAGAATTAGAGATAGAGGATGTGGGAGAGAGAGAGGTAGAGGGGGATAATGGAAAGAGAGGGAAATAGAGACTGACACATAGGAATTGTGAGATCAGTCATCGTCTGTCTGCATTAACACTCCCTCTGCCATGCTACTGCCCAGAATAGAACCATCTGATGTCCACCGGTCAGTGTGACACTGTCCTGAACCTACACAAGACAATAGTGAACTAGGAGCAGCAGTTCAGAATAATTGTTGGGGAACTGAGCTTGTAATGAAGAGATTTCAAGTTCAGATCCCAAATGGGTGCTGGCATTATACCCTTGAACTGCCATTGTGCTCTTTAGATCACGATCTGGTCTTGGTTGTAGATAGTACCCAGCTTCCACTATGTTTAACACACAAAACCACAAATACAGCCCTGAAACTGCATACACCAGAGGTAGAGCGCTTTCTGTGTTCTGCCCCATACTCCAATGGGATTACCATGTACCTAACCCTAAAGCTCCCTCTCACAGTTAATATGAAAAGCACTAAAGAATCACACACACACACACACACACACACACACACACACACACACACACTTGCACAGAGACACACACATACACACTCATACAAAATGTGTGTGCAAAAACATACACACACACACACACACACACACGCTAAAACGCACAGGGTGGGAGTTTAGACCCTGAGATGTGCCACCAGTGCAGTCTCCAATCAAGGTCGCACACCCAGTCATTCTTTTCATCTGCTCTGAGTTGTTTGGTTCCGCTGCTTTTGATGATAGGCAGTTAACTGCTGCCTCAAGCTGCTGTTTCCAAGACATGCATTTCCTGGAGATAAGGGCTGGGTAGAGAGGATAAATAAATCCACACCAGCCAGCTACTTCAGGCCCGACAGCCAGCTCCTTCCAAAAGAGGGAAGATTAAAACAGCCAAACCGTTAAGAAACCCTTGCATTATCATTATCATTATTATTATTATACATAGTATCATTATACAGGGTTTTCATAGCATTTGTAAGTATTTGGCCAATATTTACAGAAAATTTCCAGCCAATAAGAAATTTCTGAATTTGATTTAGAGAGAGAGTCTTGCACTTTACATCACATGAAATTTTCACAGAGTGCTTCTTTCTAACAGACTTCATACTCTAAATAAAATGTATCCTCAGTAAGCGTTTGCTTCACACCTGAAAACATGAAACACAGGACAGTGTAATGGATTATTAGCATAGCACAGGCATGTACCTGTGTAATCTACTTAGGTTGGGAGCTGCAGAGCTATTAGCCCACAGCCAGACAGCTGATGTGCAGTAATGCAATATAGCCCTTTTCCCGACAAGCGTGTCCGTCCTCTCCATCTGTCCTCCATCTCTCTGAGAGAGGTGCTGATATTTTGTCATTAGTCTGCTTGGTCATTACTCTGCTTTAGAAAGAGCCAATAGTGGGACATGATTTAGCAGAGCAGGTGATATGGCCTATCTCTCTAAGGATTGGCTCACAGGAAGCTGGTAACTATGACTGGGGTCACCATTACACTGTACTGTCATTAAGTCATGCAATCAGAATACACAAAAACACAGACACACACATACACTCATAGCAACATACACATGCACACACACACAAGCACACACAGACATGCACACTCATGAAAATATATACATCAGCACACACAAACACACATGGAGGTACTCACATACTCAAACATAGTTGAAAACAGGCACACACGCAAACACATACCCAGACATAACCACACATTCAAACACATACGCATAGACACACATGACTCACACAGGATATTAACTCAATCGAAATCCCTACTCAAAAGTATGGTAAAGAAGCTATAACACCAAACACACACACACAAACACATATGCTGAACATGCTCCTACACATGCATAATGTATCAACTCGATCCCATGTACAGACAGCATAAACACATGGAAACACACACCACACACAGTCACGCCGGACCAAAAGCCTGCTGACATCAGTGTCTTTGTGTGAACATTGCTGCAGTGATGGAGTGGGTCGAGTCCCCCAGTCCTGCGGGTTTGCACCGCAGTGAAAACCATGCTCACATTCAGCCATAAAGCCCAGGAAGCGGCCATAAAGCTTAACTTCCTCAGCATCATCAGACAGAGCGTTTTAAGACAGACAGAGAGAGAGAGCCTCGTTAGCCACAGGGGGGAGGGGTTTACAGTGCCTCTAATTAAGAACCTCTCCTCGGGATGTGGGTCTAGATTAGAGACAGGAGGGAGGGCAAGAGCCAGAGACCAAGGCCTTACAGGGTTAAAACAGTAGAGTTCTGGCGCCTGACTTTGGAAGCTTCCAGAGCCTTGTTCAGACAAACAAGAGCTGAGAGAAGATAAAGACTAAACAAATGTAGCCCTGGCCCCTGTTTCATGGTGCATATAGCAGAACATGTATTTGAGAGACAAAAACACACCTCAGCCTTCATAATTATACTGTAGATAACACATGGCATTGACTGTCATCACTGTCTTTGCTATTCATCTTGGCTTTCTAGCACTGTCTGACCATCTGGGAATTAAAGGTTGCAAAAGCGCCAGGGCCTAACAAGGGCTGGGTCTTGCGGATAGCTCCTGTGTAGCTCAAGACCATGATTTGTTTCTTTCCTCCTCCCTCATTAACATCTCATTTGCATTCCTCACTCTAATCCGCTTTGCAGGGGCTGTTATCTCGCCACACATTGGCTCAAGATTGAGATCTGGAAATTCATGTCCAATTTTCTTGATTTTAATTGCAAACACAGACGCATGCAGTCCGCCACGGCCCAGATTGGGGGGGGCAGAGATGCGGAAATCCACAGGGTTTGTTCCGAGGTGGAAGCGCCATGCCTTTAGCCAAGTGCAAGGGGCGGAAAACCAACCCCGGCTCGGGATATTTATTGGCGTGTGTTAATCCCGGATGAATTCACTCCATAAATCCGCAGATCAAAGAGAGGCCCCCCCAAACCCACATACCCCACTCCCCAGCACCCACCCCCCCCCCAGCCACACTTGCTTTAATTATGAATTCTGTCCATATCCCGGCGACATACCGTACGGGTACATACTAGCTACCGCTGGCAATTTACATGCAGTCCCACACGGGCACGATGCTTCCAAGATGAAAGGCAAAGGAGGAGAGGTGGAGGTGGGGGTGGGGGTTGAACAGGGGGTAAGGGGGGTCTGTCAGGTGGTGTGACTTACACACGCCCCGCCCTGAGCTGCCCACCCCAGCCCTTGCAACCCCCGAAACCCCCTCCATCCCTCTCACTCTCTGAGCTCACCACCCGGGTCCTGAAGGAAAGGAGGAAACTCCCTAATGGGATATCCCTCCATTCAGCCTCCCTCGCTTTGCCTTTTCCTGTCAACGCCGTGTTTTTCCTAAACACCATTCTTCCAGGGGACAATGAGTGGTGGGGACTCCACCTGCCAACGGAGCATGTGCCAACCTGAGCGGGCGTGGGCAGGGAGTTTGGACCAGGGCATATCGCAACCCTCCATTCTTCCTGTCTTCCTGTCTGTCTGGCTGTTACTCGCATGCTGCCTCGGTCTGTGTTAACACTCAGATGTTAACTCCCAGCAACACTGTGACATGCATGGCTGTCTGGCTACCAGCTGGCCTACCTGCCAATCCATCAGTCTGTCTACCTGCTAGCCTGCTTGCCTGTCTGTATTACATTTGGCAGAGTGATTAGCAAAGTGAAAGAGCATAAATGCCTCAGCTTACACTATGGAGTATAATACTATGCATGGTCATCTAAGTTACAAAACATAATAGTTACAATATGTACATCCTTCTGTTGTTCTCACAGACAATATTGTGGTTTGCTCATTTGTCTGTCTGTGACAATCTCCCACCATCACACTTGGTCACACACCACCCAAAAGGGCTTTAATCTCTCAGCCTACTCAACCTCCTAAAAGCAAAGAGCTTTGGATTCTAACCACAGTTCCCCTCCTTTCCTCTCGCTGTCTGTGCCCTTGGTGATATCTGCCCTTATCTCTGTGCAGTTCACACTTCACACTTCACTGATTCAACAACAGACAGCCATCCTCGGCGTACCCCAGCTACAGCTACACCTCTCTCACTGTCCCACAGGAACGCACTGCAAGGGATGTAGTGAATACTGACACCAGCAAGAATGCCCAGAGACCCCCAAAAATGCTACAGTGCAGGGCTTTGTCCGCTAAACAGGATCCCATCCCTGTATCCAAACCCACTTTCAACATCCCAGCCCAACAGATTACACATTACAAGGCCGACAGAACCTTACATTTTTCAGCAGCATTTGTAGTAGCACAGCAACCCGCCATGTCGTGATTTTGGCAGGAGCCAAACAAGAGCCCCCCAACGCACTGCCTTGTGCATCTGCTTACTTTGGGCAGCCTACAATAGCATAGCCTCATTACCTTTTATTGATTTTCTCCCCCGTGCTCAGGGATGATTTTACTGACAATAACATGCATTACGGCCATCCAAGCCGGTTGCAATGTTTGTACAGTATGAAGGTTTGCACTCACGTCTGTGGAGGCACTGTGGTCGTGGAGTTCTTTCATTCTCCAGAAAGAGAGAGAGCCGGAGAGGAGAGACTCAGAGGCAGAAACAAATGGAGAGATCCTGGTTTTCCTTTCGACTCGGCCACTTAATCAAATAATCTAATTAATTAGCTGCTATATTGGGTCAGTTCAGCCATTTGCTTCGCTCTCCCCTCTAGGAATGCCAGAGCAGAATAGAGCAGGCTCTCCAGGATGAACAGGCCCAGTGGAGATATCAGCAGGTAGGTGCAAGGTACTTAAAGAGTCCGGTTCATCAGCCAGGGCATGGACAGCAGGCGAGGGGCAAGGAGGAAGTAGGTTTTGGATGTGCAGGGGTCAAGAGAGTTAGGGTAGGAGACGTGGACGATCCCCTTTGATCTCAGGCACCTTGCGTCTGACACCTAAGGCTGTGATAAACCTCCCTGGGCAGCCTGCCCGCCCAGATGGCCCCTGGAGGTGGTGGGAGGGGGGAAGAGCACAATTCACAGACCTGGTCAGTCACACCCCTCCCTGGGTGTCAAGCCTGGCAGACAGTCAATAGTACACATGGCAATCCCAGAATGCCACAGTCCTCCTACAGATTGGGCTTTACCCAGTGACAGACAGGGCAACAGGGATACTATTCAGTGAATGAGGGTGAGGCTAAGCTTATGGGTGTGTCTCTTGCTGCTCCCGAGCGACCGTTGTTATGATACTGCATGGGGTGGGAACAGTAGTCGGGATGGCGCGCCGTACGGTTTCTCTGCGGGCGCTGAGGAACAGGGAGCGGCCTTGGTTTCGCCTCCACGTTGGAACCAGGAGGGCGGGGCTGGATTGTGGCAATGCCAGACAGACGCCCTCGGAGGATGCTTGGACGGGAGTGCTGTCCCCCCCCCCCCCGTGCCAACGGCACTCTCTACCTCTGCCGCCTCCCCAATGCAACGGAATCAGAGCTCTATTACCGGCGATCAATCGAAGGCAGGCCGTCGATCTGGGCAGGCGGGCTGGTTGCCGTGACAACCCGGACCCCCGTTCCATGGGGCCGGATCTAACACAGGCTGTTGCCAGGCTTCCACACTGTAGAAGAATTCTATTGGGGGGTGGCTCAGAACGGCAGGCAGGGCAGACCCTGGGAGGATACAGGATACTATTTTAGAATCCCATTTTCTCTGGAATTCTCCCTCGATATTCCTCTGGGCAACCTGTCGCATCGGCACTGCTGCACTGTCCTCTGCAGAAGCTGAAGGCTGTCAGCAGGGCCAAGGGGACTGGAATGAGGGAGGGGGATTGGGAGGGTGGGCAGGGACGAAAGTGAGCTGGCTATGAGGCTACAGTGAAGGCCAAAGAGGCAGTCCCCATTGTATAGCCCTGCTTGGTATTCCTGCTGTAAAACAGATTCAATACACAAGCTCACCACACACAAACAACACCCACTGCTACATTAACAAGCACACACACACACGCGCACACACACATAGAAAACACATACAACATGTCTCTCTCTCTCTCTCACGCATGTCTGCAGTCTCTCATAAACACAAAGTTCCCCATGGCCAACAAACAGACACAAACATAGACTTTGACCTGAATGTGAGAATGCTACATTTTCATTTTAGCCTCCAGCTGTTCCCATACTCACAGTCATTCAGTCTCCCTCCAGCACAGCACAAATCTGACCATAATTCAAAGCATTCATAACAAAATCTTTCTTGTCTTCCACTTACATTAAAAGACAGAGTAATCACCCTGGGGACTTCTGATCTATTTTACTTGTAATGTTTAACCAGAGTATGGGTTGGTTGGTTATTTGAGAGGGGGGATTATACCTAAAAAGTTTCCCTAGTCAAACTGGAAACCAATGGAACGTCTCCGTTCACCCATATCCCAGCCGCTAAATCCATCTGGTCTTTCGTCACAAGACTGGGAACAGCTCTGTGCGTGTAATCCCATGACTCCAGGAACCTCTCCACATGAATGACTGTCTATCAAGGTTTTCCCACTCCGGGCCAAAGCATGTTCTACACAGCTTGGCTGTGTAACATATGAGCTCTCCCACAAATTGCACTGTGCAGTCCGGTGTCCCGTTTCAGTGTGGTTTTCATTCGCAGAGTGAACGTCTGTAACCAGGACAGCCCTTCAGAGATAGAAAAGTTTGCATGTTATACTTATAAGGAACTGTAATCTAGTGCTCAGCTACTGCGGTCCCAGAGGGCCCCAGTCCAGCGAGTTTTCCAGCTGTCTATAAATCACTGTTTAACACTCTCAGAGCTGTGGAGGGACGCCAAATTGGTTCAATCAAGAAAACTGATTTAGCTGAGTAAAGCAATTAAGTGCCTGAACGCTTGAAGAGATCTCAGCCCTGAAGGAACAGGGCTATTTCGTTTGTGGTTAACCCTCTAGTGCCATATAACAGAAGAAATTCAGGTGACACAACTTTTTTTGTGGAGAAGAGGAGCCACCTTTTCCCTTGGATTCAAACCAACCTTCTGATTGACAGGCCATGGGAGGGTGAGGCTTCTTCAACCTTAAAAGGGACGGAGATCTCACCTGTACCAGATCACCAATCCTTACAATTTGGACTGAAAATGGCATTTTACCAAAGGATTAAAAAATGATCCCTGTTCCGCCTCTACTAATCACAATGCATATAAACATAACAAAGCATACAAGGAACAGGTTTTATTTCTGTCTCAGTCCTTAGAAGTTCAATTTATTATTCAAACAGGAAGCTACTTAGTATTTCGGATATGAATCATACTGCAATATTCAAAAAATAGCTCTTAAATCCTGTAAAACTCCAACCCTCTTAGCAAGACTGAAGCCACACACTGCAGAGCTGAGGCAGTTTTTACCCCATCAGCTAAAATGAGACTGACAAATGTCATCACTATGGAAATATGCTGTCAGAGTCCCGTCCAGTTTTGACCCCTGTGTGACGCTTACAGTAGCGAGCTAACCCAATAAGCAGAGTCCGTACAGCAATCAATCAAAATTTGAAAGGGAGACAGCATCTGACAGGCCAGCTAAAGAGGTGCAAGCACAGTTAAGGGAAGGGAAAAGTAGGTCGTGCACACCCACGCAGAGAGTGTATCACAAACACTGCATACATAATTTAGTGGCAACCACATGGACAAAAAATAGCCCTGTACCACACGAGTATGAGCTGGAAAGGGGGAGATTTTCCTCAGCTCACCTGTAATCTCTTTTTTCTGTCTCGGAACATACATTTATCAGGAGTGAGATAAATGGACTGAGGATTTGCACAACTTTTCACATGGGAGCTTATGGGTATCAAGTACAACCACACTCCGGATCTAGACATGTGTCTGATATGTGTTTCCTGTAAGCATTTATAGCAGATGCCACCTGTATCAATATCACTCGCAGAACAGCAGAGGCTACTATGGGAAGGCTCTGATGGCATACAGCAGTGCAGTTTCAACTGGACTTGTGACTCCGAGGGTGCAAATTCAACTTTCAGGTAGGGCACCTGAAATTGCACCTTGAGAAGATACTTAACCTGAAGTGTTTTAGTAAATATCCAGCTGTATAAATAGCTAACTGTGTTACTGACTTTGGATAAGAGCTGTGTCATAATGGCATTTGGCTGAGGGCCAGCTAACCTGTTGGGGAGGAGGAGCTGGAGATCGGAATGTGTATCCCAGATCTCTGTGCTGAATTCCCAGGTTCTCCTTTCAGGGAGCGACCAGGCGGAAAAACACTGTGCATGACCCATCACCCAAAAACAAACCCAATCAGTCCATTCTCTGCCTGTTTGCCTGCTCCCCTCCCCCTGCCAAACTCCACTCAAACACCCCAACTCCTTTCTCAGGGAACCTAAACAAGTCTCGTTAAGAGTTTCTCCACATTATTATCCCTCTCATTAACCTCACCATTTCCTCTCTCTCTCCCTCTCTCTCTGTGTCTGTCGCTCTGTCATACTCTCTCTCTCTCTCTCTCTTTACATTTTCTCTGACTCACACAAGCTCTCTCCCCACTTCTCTATTCCTCAGGCTTTGTGGCCTTCCCACCAGAATGTCTCCATGGCAACCCCACAGATGAACTCTACTGAGGGATTCAGAAGCAAAAAAAAAAAAAAAAACAGGATGGCTGCCCCTCTGTACCATTCATTCTGCAGAGAGACATGCACACCCACATTCATAGAGACTTACATATTCACACCTATAAACCATGCAGAAAAAACTTTGGTACATACAGTCACACAGACAATCAGTGTCAAAGCTCCACAGGATTACACTAGATTCATATAAAGCTACACATCAGCCCTGGAGAGGATTATTTCAGCATTGTAGGGCCTCAGAAAGTGGGAATGATTTTGTTTTTCACACCCGGGCCTTGTAGCACAAAAACAGACTTCTGCAATTGCACTCACAAATTGCATTGCGGTTCCTCCAACCTAAGCCCCTTTCCCCCACCGAGGTGCTGGAGGAGAGACGCATCCTGTACACTTTCTGGGACTTCCTGCTTCCAGGATCCCACTGTCCATTGGCCTTTGTACCTCACCACACAGGCTCTGTTCCCTGCAGATCCACACTCAATCAAACATCAGGTAGGGGCCTGTAAATCCACTCTCCGGTCCCGAGGTTCTTTGGACTCTGCAACCTCTAAATAACCTGTCTTCTGTGTTCAGTCTGCCCACCTCACTAACCGTTCCCACCTGACATGCCACAACCACCCCACGGTCCACGCACACCTGCTCAAGTTTTTGACAGTGCCAGATGGATCAACCACTCATAGCTTCATGCTGTAAATGGCAGGTGACTGCTGCCTGTCACAGAGGATTACATTGAGATCGCTCACACTGCGCCACACAAGGACATCCACTGAGCATGTGCGGGGCACAGTACGTGGGGGGCACACTCATGCTGAGAGATGTCGGCAGCCAGCATTTGGAGGCCATTAAGGACCCATAACATTACAGAATTATAGAATCCTGGTTGCAATTATCCTCTGCAAGTGGCGGGGGGATTTGGAGCGGTTTAATGGCCGTGTTTTATGGGTGAGGTCCCTGGGCGCCTGCTGGGACACCCAGGATTAGTATGTTTGAGCAAGGTCTCAATCACCCAGGCCCAACTGAAGCCTTCTACACTGCATGTGTTTGTGTGAGTCTGCATTTCATTGCTCTTCATGTCTGTGCCATGAAGAAACTTATGCTGGAGCTATTATGCCAAATGAACAGCCCACTGGCTATTGTGGTCCCCATGCAAAATGAATCCCATTATCTGGAATTGGGGAGCCCTGGAGATGAGCATTTCATCCCACTGATGCTGGGATCTGAGAAATCCCTAATCCCACAGCCTCTGCCTTCACCTCCTTTCATTAACTCCCCAGAGACCTCATACAATCACAGCTATCTGCTACAGAGCTGGTTTCCTCAATAGCTGGACTGGTAACTGAGAAGGCACTATCGAGACTTAAGGATACATAAGCTATTTCTTGAAATTGAAATTGTGACTAACACTTGAATGGTACTGTGTCCTGTGTCTAGGCTCTGTGACACAGATTTAAACTGAAACTTCACATGACTCCACGGCTGTTACAGGAGCATGGGATTGAGTCCCCTAGTGTTAACAAATAACAGACAATAATGATGAGTCTGAGATCAGTGTTTACATTCACTGTCCGGGTCCAGCAGCACAAAAGAGCGAATTCCACGTGTCATAGCCTTTATCCCCCTCCCCCTCATCCCCCCATACCACACCATCAACCCGGGTTAATTTTTCCAGCAGTACCGAGCACGAGAAGCTGAAATGTGTGAACTTCTCTTCTACCATCCTGACAAAGACGATGGCCTAGTTCTCATACCCAGCATGCACGAGTGCACCTGCTCTCTGGCCGCCCACCCATAACCCGCCAGCACTTTTCTCCACAAACTTTCAGATCGCACTTTACAACAGTGACTGGGCATAAAGGCTTCCGTGCCAACGCCTGTACCCCCCACCCCCACTTCCCCCCACCATACCACCACCAACCCATCCCAATTACAGCCCAGCACTGCTGTTTGCCAACTTATCGATGGCCGAGCCAGACACACCATTGTCCCACTTTCAGTTCAAACACAGCCGAGTCAGGGTTTTCTGTGCAAACAATCTCAGTGCTAAAATAACTGGAACAGAGACCAGAGCAGACACTCACACAAGTGAAGCTCTCTAGGAGAGACACATAAATCCACACACACACACACACACACACACACACACACACACACACACACACACATATATACAAAAACACCTTCACACATACAAGCAAGCCTCTTCCAGCTCCAGTCTCAGCTCAGACAGTATCACACACGCACAAACACATAACACAAAACCTTTAATACCCACAATTTTTTTGCCCTTTAATGCCACTCACAAGAACAGTCCAGTGGGAAAGCCACAGAGATCAAAAACCATAGAGCGCCTGAGCTCTGTAAACAGGAGATCAGATTAAATCGCCCCTCTCATTCCATCCTGGGGCTCGTACACATTCACGGCTCCCACTCTCAAATCTATGAGATTCCAGCTCAAACGCAGCAATCGATATTTAGTCAGATGCCTGCCTGCATGGACCTGACGAGGGTGTCAGCTGGAGAGACCATCCGGGGGAGGGGAGGGTGGTTTCAGGTGCTACTGTTCATGTCCCAGGTAAGTGCATACAAGCTGACCCAATTCTGCAAGGGTAACCCAGGCAAGGTCCATATGCCACCCCCAAAAAGTCAACCTAAAACTAAGGAGGCAGAGGGTGAGGAATGAACAGAAGGGCTAAAGAGAGTGTTCAAAAGGATGAGGAGGAGGAAGGAGGGAAAGACACAGACAGGGAAGAAACAAGACAATAGGGAAAGGAGGAGGAAGTCCCACAGAGGTATGAGGAAGAAGAGAGGGAAGTCAAAAAGTGCTTTGCTTTTTTGACACAGACAGGAGGGAGGAAGAAAGGTGGACAAGCGGTGGGGGGGTCTCTGGGTCTCTAAGTTCCCATGGTTACCAACGACCACAGGCACATGTTATACAGACAGGGTGTGTAGGGGAGGGGAGGTTCTGCGATGTGGGCCCGGAGAGAAATCAATCTCTAGCACATCACTGCAAGACTGCAGCAGAAGATAAAACGGAATTATTCATGGGCGGCTCTCTTCCCCTCCCAGCATGCTCCACTGCCTTTTCAGCACCGACATGGAGCAGAGATTCCGCATCCAATCAGAGATACAGTGGTACTACCATACAGCTAGGAGTTAGGAACCCTTTCTCATGACGTATAATTACAAACCCATGCCCCCACTTTCTCAAACAAGAAATTTGCTTGAAATGTATAAAAGCAGCTTTTACACAAATAGAAATGATTTGAATTGATAATTTGATTTCCACTGGTGCCTGATAGGAAAAGAAAGTTAGCTTGTAATTCTCTTCAGAACACACTTATTTCATTATTTCAATACATTATTTAGATTACAGAGTTATTTAAATCGTGACAAATACATCATTCATGGCTAAGAAATTCCATCCTGAATCACAATAAGCAGCTACATTTCTCAAGATATTGAATGTTTGAGGCAGAAATGTATATATGACAACACTAAGTCAAATAAGCTGAAAGAGCAGGATTAAAAAGTATATACAGAGAGAGAGAGAGAGAGAGAGAGAGAGAGAGAGAGCGAGTCAGCAACTGGAATGATGCTTCAATCAACAGAAACATTGGAGGCATACAGACTTTGGCGATTGCACTGAGCATAAATACATTGGAAGTTTTTCAATGGCAGGGCTTTCTCTTCAGTCAGTGTGTGTGTCACTAGCAGTGCGACTGTGGACATGTCTCGTTACTGTATTTGTGTGTGAGTGTTATGGCGTGACTCCAGTTCACAAATATACAAGTGTGTGCATGTGTGCACTGGAGTATGTAGGTACATGCACATGTGAGGGTGCGTGTAAATTTGATCTCAAGCAAATCTGTTTGTCCATCAGTGTGTGTTTATGAGCCTAGAAGTATGCCTGTCTGTCTGTAAATGTGTGCGTGTATGTGTGTGTGTGTGTGTGTGTGTGTGTGTGTGTGTGTGTGGGCAACTGTGTATGTATGTTTGGGCTACGCTGTTAAAATGTCTGTATGTCTAAGTGTGTATGTGTGTGTATCTGTTTCTGTATCAGTGTGTGTGTGTCTATCATTTGTCTGCGACATCAGTGTGTAAACATCCAGACAAGTAGCAGACATGCCTCTGTGTGAGCATGCACAGTTTTGCGCTGAGTCGCACCGCCATTCCTGGCGTGGTCAGAATTGCGGTCCCTATATTTACACGCGACGGAGGGCAGGAATGCACAGGCCCACGTGGTGCAGGGTGTATTAGGGGAAGGAGGATGCCAGGGCACTGAGAAAGTGCTGAGCTTTAAGTTCAGCAAACCAGATCCCTCTGTCACTATGTAACAGATCCAGGATCAGTCACTACCTGCCATAGGTCTATCCCCAGTCAAAAACACCCATCGTCAACCAGGGATTCCAACCATCCAACTCCCATGGAACTTTACAAATCAACTATACATCCGTCTTAAATCTCAACCAACTGTGTTCGCCTGATGTCAAAATGGCGTGCTGTTACAATCGATCAGGCGATACATATTACACTATACCATCCACATGCATTCACTGACAGTATTCTTGTGCACTGGAGATTGTACTGGTGGACTTGGTTCCCACCTGTGTGGTGTTGCTTTACATTATTTATATTTCCCTGGTATTGCTACTTATATTAAACATATTTTCCATTTGTACAGCTGAATATTTGCTGACGTGATCCAGGGTTCAGTACCTCACTCAGGGGTCTAGCAGTAGCTACATTACAGTTTGAAGTCCAGTCCTTTAACTGCTAATCAGTTCAGCCACCTAGGACACATAAGGAAATTGTGTGCAAATGTTTGTGTGAGTGCATGTACATGTCTGGGAGAGGACAGTGACAGTACAACATTTGAATCCTTCTCCTGACACACCTTCAGACCTGCCAACCCCCACCAAACAACAAAGACACAAACAGTGTCAGACTCTGTGTGCTCACTCACACTCAGCAGAGTGAGAGTGAAGAGACAATGAATAAGAGGCTTTGAAGTCAGTCTAGTCGCTCTCTCAGTCTTTCTGCTGCTTTCATGCTTTCGCTCCCCGCCTGCCTTGTCTCTCCCTCGATTGTTCTCCTCGTCTCACCCCGTCTCCAGACTGTCTGGTACTCCTGTGTGTCGCCATGGAGACCACAGAGGTGATAGGGCTAGGTGCTCAGAGACAGCTACCGGTAACCGAGGGGGCGTAACGGACTCATGGAGTGGCAGATGGCATGCAGATGAGACTTGCAGTGGGGGCTACCCACCTCTCATTCTGACTGTGGGCTGCAGATTTACCACTGAGTTAATGCCAGAGTCCATCCTGCCCTGCTGGGTGGAGTCAATCTGCCTTGCATCACCAAGAAAACTGTGGTCACCTGACAAGAGGCGAGCAAAACGCCACCTGTCACTTGGAGCTCTGGCCCTGTCTGTCAACACTGCCCCTCTCCCTGGGCACACCCTCAACTCCCTATGCTACACCATCTCTTGGAGACAAACATGTCCACAACTTAAACCTGTGGGTTCAAATCCATTGAGAGAGGCATTGCTCTCTCAAGGAAGCAGTTCCACTGCTGCTTCAATATGATCAACAGGTAGTGAAAACCTAAGAAGACCTGCTAAGCAAATGAAAAAGTAATTGCTTAGGAGCCAAATCTAGATGGGAGGTGATTAAAGGGTAATGAGGTGAGGATGATTTTGGGGTTGTTCCTGTCCTCAGCTGTCCTGGCCAATTAGGAAGGCTAGAAAGGGCGCTCCACACCCTCCTACTCCTTCCTTCCCACCTCTTGATGGGCTGCCCCACATCTGGATCTCGTTCCCTGGGCCAGACGGGACCGACCGCAGAGGCAGGCATGTGGAAGGACTCGGCATGGATGTTTTCCGATAACATCAGCCTCCCCCAAAAAACAGACCCCAACTCACTCCCTCCTGGGGTATACTCTTCCTCCAGTCTATCCCATACTGAGATCACTGTAATAATAACAACCACCATCATAAAAATAAGAATATAATTTATTTCATTATTACTATGTTTTGAAACAGAGGCCCTGGTCTACTTCAGCACTTTGTATTGAAAAATGAAACCACTTTTTTCCTTTACAGAGGAAAGAGAAAGGGATTAATGTAGTGGTAGGGGGCAGTGTTAAAAATGCCTTCTGTGGTACCCAATTTGGGACACATGCACTCACACACACATGCTCCCATGCACACACAGTGAAGTTCACCCACTTTGTTGAGGACAGTGACCTGATTGTGCAGCCCAGAAATGGACATCTACAGCCCTGACCGGACCCTAGACAATTTCAGCATGGAGAGAGGCCAGCCATAAGGGGGACCAGGTGTCTCAGGCCTGCGGTCCAGAGCGCTGACAGGGCCATGTGACCTGGCCTGGCTGCTCCAATTACTGAGACTGCCACCAAACAACCCGGCACCCCAGCTCCCTAATTGGGGAACTGGGGAATGATCTGGACAGCCCAGAGGGCCACCCATCCTCAGGACCCCCCTCCATTGCCACCCCCATCCCAAGGGCCCTTTTCCCCATCCCCTGGCAACAGGGACCCTATGGACTCCAGAAAAACAACACCCCCCCAGCCCCCCAAGGAGCTTCAGTCCCACCAGAGAAGGCCTGCCAGGACTCCACTCTGCTCCCATTAATTACTGAAGAAAAAAGACAGAAAGAGAAAGAGAGGGGGAGTTAGACAGAGAACGAAAGAGAGAGTGAGAGGGAGGTAGAACGGGAGCTAAACCCCTCAAAATACAGGAGTGTGGAACTGGGTCACTCTCCATCAATGTCCCATTACCAGCTTTTATCTGAGGCAGAAAAATCAGCGCTGACATTCTGGCTTTTTAGTGCAGGGTGAGAATGGCATGGGCTCCCGAACCCTCCGGCACCTTCCGTAACACGTCCGGGTCATCGCCATGCCCTCGTGACCATTTCACTGGGTGGACCCATGACTCCTCCCAAGCCTGCTTACCGAAGGTCGCTGATGCCATATAAAACTAACTATGATGAGGGATGGAAAATCAACTCGAGAACAATCAGACTATTTCAATATTGTTTCAGAATGCTGGAGAATGGAAAAATGTTGAAGCAGGCTACACTGGGATTTTGCTAGGCATGACATCAGATGTCTTTTTTTGGCATGGTTGACTCACCCATTTGCCATCTCCTCCACCCCCCCCTCCCCTTCCCCTTTGGGACATTAACCCATTTAAAGGACTGTGGGTGATGACCGCCACATCAGGAGATGAGGGCTTTCGTGGTCGTTTCACTCTGACCCTATTATTATATCAATATTTCATATACCTTTGAATTTGACAGAGCATCATGTAGGGTCAAGAGTCAAGGTTTAGGGCAGGACTTAGTCTACAGGATCAAGCAAACAGATGTATGATATTAGGGAAATATTTTATTAGGACAAACATCACCCAGCGATTTTAATCCATACTGTTTGAGTAATAGATACTGCATGAACACTTTCCTCAGGTGACCTGCGGCAGTAATTAACACAACGGTAACAAGTCAGCCACTGTTAGTTCAAAGTATAAGGTAGCTTCAATACACTGAGGCAGATGATTGGTGCATTTTTTTCTGTCAACTCAGCCATTCAGCCAATCACATCTTAAGATGTACTCCTATGGACCTGACTGAAATCAGCTGTGTTTTAAAAAGCCCCTGACATGATCTGGACTGAATTAGCATGGAGTTATAACACTCTCCCGGAGGGTACTGGCGGGGGGGCAGATATTTACTGCAGAAGGAACTTCCTGGCAAGGGACAGCTCTGCTGCTAAAAATACTCAAATGCCTCTGCCCCTCCAGATGTGCTTTTCATTACAGACAAAAGAAAGAAAGAAAGAAAACAGACAAAAGAAGAACATTATTCGCTCACCAGCCCATACACAGAGCGAACAACTTCCAAGGAGCTGGCCGCTCTCCGACCGGGATGGTTGCCACGGTATTAATAGAAACTTACTGACCTCTGGGCTGGGTGCTAGAGGGTTCCACATACAGTAGGTTACAAAAACAACTTATGGGACATGATTTCATTACTCAAACAATGCCAAGGAAAGTTAAAAATAAATCTTTGTTGTTTAACCCTGAAATGTACCATAAACTGTGACATTCACCTCTTCTGTGGCAGACAGTTTGAACCTGACCCAGACAATTGCTTTCAGTATGAAAGCCAATAGCACTAACATAATGTTTCCATGGACACTCTCTCTTTCTCATCCTCGGCCATCTTCCCGTCTTTCCTTAGTTCCCCTCCCTTCCTCCTCACTCTATCGCATTCTGTCAGCATCTTGCTGTCTCTCCCATTTCATGTTCTTCCTTCTTGCTATATTTCCTCTACCTACCTGTTCTCCTCTCCATTCTCCCCCCTTGTCACTATCTTGTGCAGAGCACTTACTGAATGAACCCCAGTTTTCACTGTTTGCAGTTGCCCCCCTGGCTGACAAGAAATTCTTGGCATGTCCTGTGTCTCTCTTCTGCAATCTCCTCCCCTTTTCTGAGCCCTCTTTCTCTCACTCTGTTTCCATGCCACATCTCCTTCCGTCTTTCACTTTTTTCTCCTTCTGCTTTTTAATCTCATTCCCTCTCATGCTCTTACTCCCACCCTCCCTACTTCCCTCTCTCCCCCGCGCATGTTATGGTTCTGAACACAGCGTTCTTCCAAACAGTCTAATGTTTCCCCCCTCTGCTTAATCTTAGCCGATTGAATGTACACAGAATGTTATTCCTCTACTTCACTCTTTCTCTCCCCTTCTCTTTCACTCTCCTCATATGGTTTGTTACTGAGCGTGACACAAGTTTGACTGGCTATGTCTGCTATGGTCCCATCTCTAACCGACACGAAACGTGATCACTGTGCAACTATGTCTTTGCCCAATGCTTTTCGGTCAAGTTGAGTTATGTGTGTGTGCGTTTGTATGTGCGTATACACTGCACTGTACACTATTGCCTGTGCAGGGTAAGTGTGTTACTCATTACATGCCTTGAATCTCACTGTTGCATTCAGTGGACTGGAATCAATCTGCTCCAAAACACAAAAGGTCAGCAGAGTCCAAAGTCTCAAAGCCCTACAACTGGAAGACAGGATCTTTAGTTCTTACTCAGCCACAGAGAGCCACAACCGGATATAATGACATCTATAAACTGAGGTTGTTTGGGCCAGAATTCCAAGGTCGGGGCCCAAATGGTAGACTGCTGTCATGTTTTTGGTACATTCCTTGAAACTCATTAGTTGCAGTATGACTTCACTGCTAGTATTCTTGAAATATGTATTGCTATTACAGTGAGATAAACTCTAAGGGGGAGGGAACTGAGGTAGTCACTAATGATAGAAATGCAGAGAGGATACAACACTGTGACAGAGCTGCTGAGGTTGACAGTCTGTCACTAAAAACATTAAAATTTGCCACCCCCCCCCAATCCCCACACCCCCAGCTCTTGAAGGCATCACTCAGAGCACCATGCAGTTTAGGCAACTTTAGCCTCTACTGGGAGCATTTCACTGACAAGTGATGAAGCCTGTCCCGCTCTTCAAAGTGCTGAGTCACTCCCATCTCCCCAAATGGCCCTGCTGTGAAGCGACGCAGGTCAAGCTCACAGTGGGATACCCGGGGCCAGATGCTCAAATACGGCCAATCAACAGACAGACACTTAAGCTAGAATTAGCTGGAGAGGCATTAAGGGAACAGTCACATCTCTGACACGTCTACCTACACGGTCATTCCTGCTTCGCAAGTGATGATGCTTCTGATCTTTGTGCACCATTTCTCATTAGTAATGAAGCTTTGTTGGTACATGGCTATCCATATCCTGGAGCAAATTTGAGTTGCCTTGCAGGGCTTTTACAGGTGCACTTAACTAATGAGGTCCATATTTCTTTATTGATATTTGAATCTATGTCCCACTATGTCTCACATTCTTCATCATTAATGTATGTATATTGCAAATGGATATTCAACCAATGAAAATGGATGTGCATTTAAAATTGACTTCTAATCTGCACATATAAACTGGATTGGCAGACCATGGATGAGTGGCTTTGGAAGCCTATTCACTAAAATGGGTATGCATACAAACAGATGGGGTCACATAGCTCTGAATATCCCTCTCCTATATTTTACTCCTGTCATCCCCTCCCAGTTCAAGGTTCGTGATCATTGGACAGGAAGTCAATGTCTGACTTCCTGTCCACTGTGTCCGGAAGAGCCTTGAACATGGGTTCCCCATGGGGTCACAGAAACTGTTTCCTGACCACTGGGAGAGGAGAGGAAAGATACCTCCATTTACCCACGACCACCAGGATGGGAAAAACCTGCTGATCTAATGGAAAAAGTGAAAAAAAAAACACCTAAGCAACTGTATTCACTCCACCATATGTTTTAACATGCATCCTGTCCAAGCCTCAAAGGGGTACTGATCTCCTTATCGATGCACTTGTTTATCATTGGGAAGCAGTGACTGACAGAAAGACTGTCAAGTTTAAGGTCAAGGCAAAATTAACCAAGGCCAAAAGACAGGTTTCTAATGGCCCAGGCTTTTCTGAGAGTGGAAGAAGAGCAACCACAGAGCAGACAGGCAGAGCCAGAATATTGTTTCACACTTATATTTATTAAGTGGTTGGCTTCTCTCCATCCCTGTATCTGTTCTGAGGTGACAATCCACAGGCACTTACCTAAAGCTCCAAATATGTAAACAGTTCCAAAATAGAACTGGCTATTTGTTTCAGGTCATTACTGGGCTATGAATAGAGTCTCCCTAAAGTCAAGCACAGCTTTGTCCTAAACTGATGTTCTTCAAAGCAACACCCAGGTTTCATGCAGCAGGAGAGGACATAAGATCCTGGTTTTATGGTTTATCTGATATGTTTCAATCAATGCTAATGTGTTAGGTGGCAAAACGGCCTGCCCCCACTTCACGAACTCTGTAACCAGAGACAATCCATCATGATTTTCCAGGAAACAAGTGGAGGGAAAGCAGAGAAACGATGGGAGTTGGGAGGAAGCTAGTTCTGAGATAAACTGAACTAGTCATCGACTCTTGAATTCTCCCAGTTAGCTAAAATCTCAAAGGCTGCCTTATCACCTGACTTCCACAAGGCATTTCCATAAGTTCCTGCTGTCTCTTCATACTGTGATGACAATGGCAAAGCAAAATGTTTTGTGTTTGCTCACTTTAATAACCTCCCTTTGATCTGAAAACACACTCTTCATTGGATTTAATTCCTCTCTTCATGCAACCCTGTGATCTGTACCCCACAGTTTTCAATCCCCACAGAGACAGTTTAAGTCCATGCCTTTTTCATTAAAGATTCTTACGCTTTATCACAGAGGAAGGGGGGAAATTGCAAGTTTGTTAATTGTGTTAATTTCACCATAATGTTAAATCTCTGTGTTTGGGTGCTGCTTAATGGCAGGGAAGCGTGGTAAACTGAAAATTACAGCTGTGTGTGTTTGCAAACGAAGGCAGACAGACATGGTTGCCTCCCTGCTCTGAGTTTTTCCTCGGTTGAGGAAAGCTGGACGGATGTATGGAGGGGCAGACGAATGTCTCCCTCTTCTGCTTAACCTCCCCCTACTTCCCCCCTCCCTCAGCACTGGCAGTCAGCAGTCAGACAGGTCAGGGGAGCTGTGGTTCTGGGCCCACTGTCTCAGACATTCCTGAGGTTCTGTCTGTTGGACCCAAGGCATCTGTGGAACCTCCACGGGGGTCTTATGATGGAGAGGGGGTAGTTTGGCCACAAACATCTTAAACCCCTTTCACCTCCATGCCCAGGGAACCCTGTCCTTTGACCTTTCAGCTAAGCACCCAACCTCAGCGGGTCCTGTTTCCATTTACTGTACCTGGGTGCTCTGTTAATGCTGAAAGTCTTTGACAGCTTTTTTTCAAACCCTCGTTGAGGTCTGGAAGCTATTTTCTTTGAGCACAACAAAGGCATATTTACCCAACGCAGTGCTGAAATATAAATATTTGAGAGAAATAAAGCACTGCCTGTTGAAATTCCAATGGTCTGCACTTCTAGTCAGATTCTTTACAGACTGGCAGTTTTGAGTGAATGATATCTAAAGGTGTCAATGTCGATCAAGAACTCAACGGTCCTTTTGCAGTGATGACCTGGGCAAACAAGGGGGTCAAACCAATCAGATATAAAAGATCGGCCATGGGCCAGCCAGAGAATGATGGGCTCCCTGTCTCAAGTCTGGTTCCCACCATGTTTTCTTTCTATCCATCTGACAACCAGAGTTTCTCTTTGCCAGAGTTGTCTCCAGCTTGATTTTGTGTTGTTAAGGCCAAGGTGTGTCATAAAGCATATGTTGGCAAATATTTATGAAATGCACTGTGCAAACATATTTGAAATGGAATAGGTTGCTAAATGTGGAGAGCCAGTTTCTGTGGTAAGCTTGGAGCCATCCAAACTCTGTGAATGACCACAGTGAGTTATGACCTCAGTGTGCCATCTCATCCTAAAGGCAATACTTTACACAACGCAGTGCCATATTGTGTTAAAATTTGGTACAGAATGAGTACCCCCTACTGCTCCACCAACACCTCATCCAAGAGCAAGATCACAGTCCCAGAAGGTTTCCCTTCAAAGTACTAACCAAGCCAATACATGCTGAGCATCAGAAATTTGACATGACAGGAGTTACGACTGGAGTGGCCGTTCATATCTATCATCTTAGAACTCAATTCTACACACAACAGTGTTTACACCTTTTCCAAGCCACCATTTTATGTCCTCACAAGAATCCAGCAAGATCGGTGGCACCCACATGTTGCATCTAACCAGAAAAGCAACATAATTTTTCCCTTCATTTCTGGAGAAACTGAGGAGGACCATTCTCAAACTTGGTTGAAAGAGGATTAAAAACAAGTGCCCCAGTGTCCCTAATCAAGGCAACACACTCACCAGGGGGTCTGGCAGTCCTAGTGTTAACTACTGCACTGCAGTCCCAAGGGAAGAAGCACAAGACCACCACCACCATAACAATGAGACCACATTCTCTCAGCTGCAGGCTGCTTCTATCTCTTCTTCTCCTTTTTCCTCTAACTCTTTTCATCTCTATCTCTCTGCTCCACTCTCACTCTCTCCATCTATATTATTCCCACCTTCTCCCACTCTTTTCATTCTCCTTTCCACTCTCACTCGCTTCCCTTTTTTCTTTTTCTCATCCGCCATTTCTCTCAATTTCCCCTTCTCTCTCTCTATCTCATTCTGACAGTTACTGCAGCTACTCTGGCAGCTACATGGTTTTCATAGTGTAGCCCACATGCTTTATAAGAGCAGAGGGAGGGGGGAATGAGAGAGAGTGAGACACACAAACACAGTGCTGCTTTACCATATATGAGTACACTTCCCAGTAGAGCTGGAGAATAAATCTGAAAACACATACAGGGAACAAGGCTACATTGGAGCAACAGTGATGTCAAGAGAATTTCCATCCAATTGAAAGCCTTGGTTTCTGCACTGCACAGTGGCTGTGGAGAAAAACAGCAGCATGGCAACTGGAGACGATCAGGAGCATGAAGATGTGCCAGAGTTGAACAGAGGAGTAGCGTCCCAGCTTCCTCAGCTTTAGAGCTACTCAAACAAGGTGCATTTTCCTCATCTGCTGCTGCCTGTATCTGTCTCTGCCTCCTTTATCTACACTACAGACCACACCTTCTCATCTGTACATGTGATAGCTGAGAACACACATGCTCACATATATGCACACACACACACACACACACACACACACACACACACACACACACACACACACACACACACACACACACACACACACACATGCATACATGCACATGCAAATATGCCCAAATACACACAAACATGCCCATGCAAATGTACTTGCATACAGGCAAACACCCAAGTGTACCTACGGTTCCTGAATAATCATGGTAGGCTGAATACACGGCACACGCGAAACAAAAAACAATTCAGTCCTACACAGAAGTTCCAGAAAGTCATTACAGACCACACGTATGCAAACAAACACACATCATCTTTAATATTGCAGTAGAGTGGACAGTGTGTGTGATGGGGTGCCAGGGCATGTATTCCGTGAGAAAGCATGCAGTTTGGGCGCTGGGCTGTTTCAGTGTGTGCACTGGGGGGCACTGCGGACTGCGGCCCTCGTTTGCGCATGACGTCCAGATGGTGGGTGCCGAAACCTGCCATCTGCTGAGGCAGAGCAGCTTACGGGTGCACCGCGACACCACTGACACACTGATCTGAAGACACACGAGGTCACAGGAAGTCGGTCTGTGTGTCATAGGACCACAAAGAGGATTATGGGCCTTTACACTGAGACCAAGGCCTGGGGAAATCCTGCTATGGCCCCCGTGCTCATCCCGCCCATGTCTTTGTTTAACACGTAATATCACAGTCCACACTCAACCCTGTTTAATGTATAATAACATATCCCACACTCAACCCGGTTTAATGTATAATAACACATCCCACACTCAACCCAGTTTAATGTGTAATAACATATCCCACACTCAACCCGGTTTAATGTATAATAACATATCCCACACTCAACCCTGTGTAATGTGTAATAACACATCCCACACTCAACCCTGTTTACTGTGTAATAACACATCCCACACTCAACCCTGTTTACTGTGTAATAACACATCCTGCATTCAACCCTGTTTACTGTGTAATAACACATCCTGCATTCAACCCTGTTTAATGTGTAATAACACATCCTGCATTCAACCCTGTTTAATGTGTAATAACACATCCCACTCTCAATCTGTTTTAATGCATAATAACACACCCCACACTCAACACGGTTTAATGTGCAATGACACACCCAACACTCAGCCCTGTACCTCCCTATACACCTCCCTATGCTAGGCTTTAACACTTTACAACACCTAACACTCAACTCTGTACTGCACCCACACAAATTATAATACAACCCACAACCAGATCTGCAAGATAACACTGTATAACACGCAAAATATTCAACATGGTACATTAACATGTTACGAACACTCAACCCTGTGCCAAAAGCGTAACAGATGACAGGGCACCTACCACTTAACTCTGCTGCTTCTCATATTACCACACCGTAACATACTCACCCATCAGTCCAGGGCAGATTATAGCCTGGCACTCAACCCCATGCTGCTGTGATCCACTGACCCCTGCACACTGACACACAGCAGCTGGGACAGCCTGAGGAAGCGAAGCTGGCCAGAATCAGCCAGGGGAAGCTCTTAGATAAGGCAGCCCGCCAAAGAGCACACCACACATTGTCCAACTTCCCACAATGCACATCTCCACTCAGGGATTTCCCATTCTCGCTGGAACACACCCGGGCATTGAGCACAGGCACCTTGCCTTCAACTCTTGACTCACACTTATGATGTCACAGCCCCATATGAAACCCTGCGCACGGCATTGTTGTCATGTCATCTCCAGTTACTGAAAGGACACGATAACTTGGCAGCTTATTTGTTCTTTTTCAAATGGATGAAGTCCAGTTTGCGATTATATATTAAAATAAACATGAACTATTATTCATCAACAAGCTATGCTTTATCATTTTTTGCTGTACCAGCGGCAGCAGCATAGCGCTGGTTTTCTTGGTCATCTCGTGTCCCCAATGTGAACCAGGACTGGCCAAAATAAACACAAGGCTATCAAATTTCCTGACCACCCTGCAGGAGGGACATCCCTGTTGCACACGGGACGTCCTGTGAGTGTCATATGGCCCAGGCCAGGGTTAGGGGACCCATGGCAGGGGGTTGGGGGAATGGGGGAGCACAAGGGGAAGGAACCAGGGGCGGAATGAGGACCTGACAGCAGGGGCATGGATTATAGGCGCTTTCCGGTAAGTGCAGGGGCGAGGAGAGCGCAAGTGGAGTTTTTGGCAGGGGGGATGAGAGAGAGAGAAAGACAGAGAGACAGACAGAGAGACTCTGAACCAAGACCGGATCACAGCTGACTCCGTTCAATGCCCGCCAAGGAATCTTGCAGGGCCAAGTTCTTCAGGGTGCACGGAAGCCGTGTGGGCCCCATCCAAAACATTCCCCTCCCAGCCTTCTGCTCCTCCTCCATCACCCTTCCCCATTCCCCCCTGGCCTTCCAACCCCCAGCTCCCCTGTGCACTGTCAGGAGGCTGGGACGCGTCCCTGAGAAAAACCTCCGCCTACAAGCGGCCGCTTGGACGCGCTCCAGCCCCCATTCTCGCCGGCTGTGGGAAAGCTCCCGCTCCATAGTGCGGTAATCGTTTCATCAGGCCTGAAAAAACAAGACCCCCCCCAGCCCTCCATGTTCAGCATTTAAAGCGCAGCGGGACAAAGGCGGTGCAGGGCGATGAAAGGGGCCTTTCAGGTTGCTCCGCTAATTCAGGCTCTGGGGAGGTGAGGGCCGCATCACACCCAGCTCCTCTCTGCTACTCCAGACCCACAAAACCGCCACCTCCTCCTCAGCATGAAGAGCCGGACAGGAAGCGAGGGGGTGAGAAGGAAGGAGGGAGGGGGATAGACAAGTTGCCAAGACCCCCGCTCTCACCCACAATGGTCCCCACCTCTCCCCATCCTGCTGTTGTGCATCAAATAATATTAACCTTCCCCCTGTCAGCCTCTGAATTTATCTCTACAGAGGTTTCTGAAGTGAGAATGTCTAACAGCATGTGCGGACAGAGACACTATGTGCCACTTCACTCAAACACACTTATTTTCCATGCTTCAGCAATCCCAGTTAGCTGGGACAGGTATCCAAAAGACTCAAAACCCCAGAATTCCCCTACAGAAAGCATGAGTTCAGAGGTCAGAACTTGGACAGACATGTGGACAAAGTCATGCAGTGGTGCATTCGATTCGCCCCAGTGCACCCCTTAATGCTGCACCCGGTGGTGCGGTGAAATGCCTGAGCAGATTTAATCAGTGTCGACGGGGGCCGGTCGGAAAATCAGACACAGAACTCTCTCATTTATCAGAGGCCTGACAGATTGTGAGAGGAGGGCCTTGTTGAACACAGGGGCCTGGCTCTGGCTCCCAAACCGCAGTCGTCACCCGAACACACAGACGCATCAGATGGAAACGAAATCAAGCCCCCACCCCCCCCCAGTCATGCTCAGACAGCCAGGCCTGCTATGCGCAAAGGCCCCTGTGCCTGCAACGCAGAACACAGATACTGTCGCCATGCCAACAAGCCCAGAGAATTCTGCACAGCTGTGGTCCTGGACTCAAGCCTGTTAAAGATAAGGAAAACCAGGGAAGGAGAGAAGGACAAAAAGAGAGGGAGCAGAAACATGGAAAGGAGAGGAACTTAAAGAAAAAAGGGGAGGAAACAGCTTCCTAGAGTTTTAAATTAGAGGGATAAATAAGAGGCAAATATGCAGTTTCTCAGAGGTAAACGCTCTGTCAGCTTTTGCTCCAACCCCTGACAGATTTGACAGTGCGTCCTCATGTTTGTGTCTGTATGCATGCACAAGTGAGTGCATACCTATGCAGGCATGTATGGAGGGCAGGCGCAAGGCAAAGACTCATCTCCTCCACGGGTCATTCAGAGCAGAGAAAGGAAGGACAAAGTAACAAATGAAAAGAGGATATGAGGCTGCAGAGGGTGGATGAAATGCTGTGTGCTCAGACAGGTGGGCTTGTGAGGGAGGGCCAGGCAGCGAGGGGTTAATTCAGAGGACGTGATAAAGAGATCTGGCAGAGCCAGCAGCAGCAGCACCCTCCACAGCCTGGCCCTCATGCTGAGAGCAGACACACCTGGTGCACTTCGACGCCCACCACCTACCATCCCAGTCCTGTCCAGCACCCTTCGCTAAGACACTTCTGCCACTGGGACTGAGGCACACACTGGCATGGATTTCAGGGCCAGGATGAGGTTTGATTGGGAGGGACTGATTGGCTACTGTATATACTTCCTATAAGGATACTGAAGCTTCTCCTCTTTGATTGGTTGTCTTACTGTCTACACATAAAAATTTGAAACTACCATGGATAAGAAATTGTTGAATCTTAGCCTTTTTGGTAAGTCTGCATAGTTTATCATTCATTTTGGAATGGTGAGCATCAAACAAATATTTGGTGTGAGACATGGAGTGTATCATGGAGAGGTGCAAGGTGCGAGGTGCAAGCCACATAGTCAGCCCCTGAAACAGTTTCGAATGGGGAACCAGAGCCCCATCCCTCCCTGCCCCAAAGAGCTCTGCCTCAGTGGACTGGAGGCAGGTCACGTAGATGGAACAGTTCAGACAGGGACGTGAGCTGAGCTGGGTTCACATGGATGTTCGGCGCTAGCTTCCCCCATCATCTGCCTCCCCCCATCAGATACAGGCTGTGAGAACTATACTGCTAACGGCCAAAACACAAATGAGAACTCTCACTGTCTCCCCTCTCCATCTCTCCCTCTCTATTACTCTCTGTCTCTCTCTAATATACTCTCTCATGTCAGATCAATTCAATTCAATATGTACTACTGGCATAAAATGCATTTTGTAAATATTGCCAAAGCATAATATACAAGTAGCACTGAGTGTAAAAACAAATAGGGAACACATATAAACCAATGGGCATAGAAGACAAACACTGTGATAGAAATAATGCTTACTGTAAGGTAATAAACAGACTATAATCATAATTTATAGAATTTATACAAATAATAAGTCAGCTGGTAAAGTATAATAATAAACTCATATTAGGAGCTGGGAGGTCACTCACTGTCCTTCAGTGCCTGTTAAGGGTTAAGGTAGGCTGCTGACCTTTTCCTTTAAAGGACTAGCAGTTCTTCCTCATTAGACATAGAAAGGAATTTGTTTGGAAAAGCTATTGAAAAAAATTTTTCTTTTTTGACATATTTTTCAATATCTTCTTCTTGCTCACCCTCTCTCAAATTCCAACACTCAACATCTCTCTCTCTCTCTCTCTCTCTCTCTCTCTCTCTCTTTCTCTCTCTCTCTCTCTCACTAGCAACCCTGACTGGCCAGCTCCAGCTTCCAGAGACTCTTTTGTTTTGGGAATGAAGTATAAAAACAACAGTGTTGTTTTTAATTAAGCACCATTCACAATGGTCATCCTTTTTCCCGCACTTCCCCTGGGACACCCCTCCCTTCTTTTCCCTCTCTCCTTCTCTTTATCGCTCTCTCTCCCTCTATGGTGCTCACCCAGGCCCTCTGGCCCGTCGCTGTGGACACTTCCTGGTGTCACAGACCTCCTTTGTCCAGTGGCCTGACAGCACAAGGCTCCCACTGTATACGTGGGAAGCCCAGAAAACGGGCCTCTGCGCTCAGGCCAATTCCCCTTAATGAGCTGGGAGGACTGCATGGAGGATGATTGGGATGGCCCAGGTGGCTCTCCCCCACCTCCCCCAATCCACTCATAATTGTACCAGGGGACTCAAACCATGCAGGGCACCTCAGAGGATCATCATGTACAGGTTTAATGCCCAGGCGGGACACTGTTCCCTTACAAGCAAGGTATCTCATCTGAATTCCTTCTGTAAACATCTGGCTGTGATGAGCCCACACCCCCTCACCACCCTTCTCCAGTGTTAAGCATCCCCCCTTAGGGGGCGGGGTTATTGGTGAACTGACCTCTCATATCCAGGGACAGTTGACAGGAGGTGATGCCTGGTTCTCTACACCCTACTGAGTAGCCTTTCCCTGCCACCTCCTCTTGAAGACCACCGTAATGGCATGCCAGTGATACTCAGCCGTCAAAGGCAACGATCAACAAGATGGAAATTTTAAAAGAGAGAGAGAGATGGAGAGAGTGAGAAGGAAAGCAGAAAGGGGATGAGAGATGGATAAATCCCACCACCCTCAGAAGCATTCTCACTTTCCTTGTTGGTTTTTCCTTCCTTTCTTTTTTTGGGTTCCTTTTTTCCATCGACTGATTGCAGTCGTAATCTCACTGACTTATCCTGTCTGTGGCTGTGTGGAAAAACCGGCCCTCACACTTCCACACTTTTCTGACTTCAGCACTTTTTAAAAGGTCTAAATTATATCCTTATATATTATAAAGAAAATGCCAGAAACCACAAACCTACCTATGGGGACAATTCCAGTGTTCTCTCATTGAATTTCCAAAGTTCCTGCCAAACCAGCTCCATCTATGTCCCCATCAGGGAACAAGAGCCCCTGCCTCAAGACCTACAAACCATCCAAACTCAAACAACACCTCAGAAACAGCAATAACATTAAAAACATGACTAAAAACTTCATTTATTCCCACATCTATGCAGGATGAAGTAGCCCTACAACACTTGAGGGAAATTCCATCAAAATATACATTTAGGTCATTATTTTGTAATAGGTAATTTCCTACCCTATCCCAAGCTTTTCTGTGATTGATGTCACTTGAATCACAGTCCTGCAAACTGCAAATATTGTAATTCTGCAAATACTGAAATTCAAATATTGAAATTGTTTGAAAGGTCATACTTGTGTGAAAAGTATTTCCTTTTTATATCAAGATTTTGCCCCAGATATGTGTAGCCTGTTTGACACCCACAAATTGTTTTATGGGACTGAAGCCACAAATCTAAAAATATTGACATAAATCTTGGCACAGGCTATGGCTGGCCCCTGTGTGGGTTCACATGCACAGATCCCAAGTCATTCTGGCCTATTCAGACCACAGTGCATTGTGGGCCATGCTCAGTCCTCGCCTGACACGTGAAGCCAGGCCGCAGTGGCCCCGGCTGCCCACTAATTAATATCGACATTCCTCCCTTCTAATTAATAACTGCTTTCCCAGGGGAGAGTCGGAATTGTACCGGCCTGCTGACGGACGGCACCTTTTTCCGGAACAGGACGTTTTTATGTCACCCATTTCTATGGCTCCACAAAATGAAGAGCGTTACTCGCGGACAGTGTCGTGGTGTCAGGTTGTCAGTCTTATGATAAATTCTTCAGAGGGGAACAGGTGCCCCATAAACAGGGTCTGGGGTAAATAGAAGCTCTGAGTTGGGTGGGGAGGGGGGAGGCAAAGGGTTGCTCTTTGCCTACATCACATAAGGAACTGTACTGAGCTGGATAATGAGAGTGTGCTGGAGGAATAAAATGAATAAAAAACCATTTCCTCTTTTCCTAATACAGCCGAATATCCATGAGCGTCAGACTATAACCTCCAGTGTCTTCTCGTGACCTTGACTGTGCCGGACAGAATGTTCTCTCCCAACCCCCTCCGCGACCCAACCCTCCTCCCCCCTTGAGAAAGTATTACACAACACCACATCTACCTAACGTCCAGGAAGCAGCTTAACACTCCTACCGCCTTTTCAAAAAACCTTCACTGCCCTCCCTCTGCATGTCCTCAGTCTGCCTCCATTGGCTTTATATTTATTTTCATTTACAAAGCACATCGTTTTTTGTTAGCAGTTTATAGCAGGAGGAGAATAAATGTCATGTCTTTGATAGGACAAATAATAGCATTGGGCGGCACTGGGAAAACATTTCTCTCTGGTTTTAAGCAGGATGTCTTTTTTTTAGAGACATGAAAGAATTATGCATTTCCTGGCCTGGAGGGCTTGTTTCTGTCCCTGCTCTGCAAACAAGTGGGTACCAGTTACAGAAAAGAGGCCAGTGTTACACGTATGAACAACTGCCCCATGTCAGTATGGAGTGCACTGTGCCGATCATCCTAAATTCATAATCTATTTTTCCAGGGGAACACATCTGGGGTCAATTTAAGGATCCATTGATGAAATGTGCTACTTGCTTTAAAAAAAAACAAAAATGGAATGAGAGAGAAGGATGAAGGAAATCATGGAAATAGTTGAAAAAGTAACAGTTCCTCATTTGCTCAGTCATTTTACAAGCAAGATAGATATGTCAGATCTGTAATATGTGCAAGAACAAATGTCACACCATGTGGTTAATCGCTCTTGGATGTTTGTCAAACTCCAGGATGTGATATATCAGCTGAAAAATTACAAATTGATGGCCTTTTAAGTCAATTTCCAGAACCAATCTCTCCGCTGAAGGCTTGTGTCCTTGAATGTATATTTTCTGAGAGTCTGTGTGTGTGCACATGTGTGTATGGATTTGTTTGAGTTTGTGTTTGTACCTGCTACAACTAGGTAATTTATGGCCTGTTGCAATGCTGCATCTTGTGCTGAAGAGCAAACTGATACATTCATGGAAAAGCCGCAAAAAAAAAAAGTCATTAGATTCATCATTCTGGTCCTGACCAGGCCTGCTGTAGTCACTCAAGACCATTCAAAGGATGTAAGTAATTTTGTGCACCTCGGGTCCAGCAGATACTGGACACATGGGCACTGGTCACTTGCTGTTTATGGGGCTGTGAAAATAACGCCAACCCCCAAACCAGCACCCATGCGTAAAACAAACTGCAGAACATCTGGACTACACATGCACACACACACACACACACACACACACACACTGCCTCAGAGGCATGCAGTAACTCACATGAGTGTGTGTGTATGTGTGAGGCAAAACTGGAACATGCAAACTGTACACCACAAACACAAAAACACACTTGCACATGCACAGACATATGCAGTCCACATATGCCCATCGACGCACTCAAACAAACATTCACTCCATTGCAGTTACCATGCAGTGCCAAACCCATCGCCCATTTCAATGAGATTCATCATCAAGATTCTGGTCTCTCCTGTTCCTGCTTTCATGGGAAGAGGCTTGGAGAACTCAGCAGAAGAAGCCCCTCTCTCACCCACACCGTGCCTCAGCACTGCCTGTCACTGCGGCTGTGACAATTTGCCAGTCATTTTGGGCAGGCATTTGGGAGGCCATTTTAATAAGACCACTGTGAAGGTCCAAGAAAGGACAGATTGTTCGCCAGAGACTCTGAGAATGGCCAAAGGGCTCCTCTCGTTTTTATCTACTGAGTGAATTAAGGTTTTCACATACAGGAAAAAAAGACAGTCTACATTGAGAAAGTGATCCATAGCAGCTCGAATGGAATCTGTAAGCCTTCATTAACAAGAGCCCTCGTGCAGGGCTTCTCCCTGGTACTCATTATCCTGTCCTCAATCAGTATCATAGCGCGTGAGGCTCGGTATATTGAATTTTCCTTTAGAGAGATTATGAAATAAAATCTCTGGTAACTGTAGCGGCCCTGTCAGGCCCAATCTGAAGGTGTGGTCTAAGTAACAGGCTCAGTGGAGTTACTGGCTACACAGCCATCTCAGACAGTAGTGCGGTGCTAGAGCTGGAACTGACCTGATAGATGGAGGGGCGAGGGGGTTGGGGGTGGAGTAGGGGTGGGATGGGGGGTAAAACATTAAATGAGAAGCTGCTTAGTTATTGGCAGGAAGTTCCCTCCCCACAAAGGTGTTTGGTTGTTTATTTGCTCCTGTTCCATCATTAAAAAACCCTTGAGTTTGCAGATGGGATAGTGTGGAAAAGAGGAGGGGCACAGACTGCCCACACACACCCCCAGCTTCCCCACCACTTTTAGGCTTCACAGGCCACATTCAGGCTGGACCACAACATGCCCTCTACACAATACTAGAAAATAGGCAATACTAGAAAATCAGTCATGAGGGAAAACCATCCCATAATGGTCAGGTCATTCTCTGAAATCCTGTCCCTGTCCCCACATCCTCCATGCTTCAGTGTGATCTGACCACTTCAGTCTGATGCAATCTCTGTCTTGTGGCTGCTTGTCCATTTCAGCCCATCTCAGCAACCTCCCAAAACCAACTTAGGCTCTCTGATTCTCATGTGGAAGTGTAACATGACAGCTAATCGTGGCAACTGTAAACAAACCACAATGAGTGAGCTTTAGCTTGTGAGATCCGTGGCCACAGTACCATGCTTCTCACTGGCCTTGCTCAGACAGACTGTACCGCGCAGGCTCCAGGCTCCTCAAAATGGTGGTTCATGTTATCCTTGAATATCCACAGAAACTGAGTTTTTTTTTTTGCTCAGGCATGTAGGCTGTAGTTATCGCTGCCAGGAATTTACCTTTAAAATTCACAAGAGATAGAAGCTGATGGAGAGAAAACGACTGCGCTGCCACACAATTGATTTATGTTGTCTTTATTGGTTACTGCTCCTGGCCAGTTTGTGATATATAGCGATACTCAAATTGTACTTAATTCTAGTTCTAAGCTGGCAGCAGCAACATCATCATACAAAATCTGCATTTTAGTGCAGTTCAGAAATCAGAGATTAGTTTCAAAAGCTTCAGAAATTGGTTCATTTGAGGAAATCAGGTCTTTAATGTCTGGTAATTACCTGCAGTAATATTCCAGCAAAAATTCAGAATGAGAAAAATAGCAATTACAGAACACATTCAAGACATACAATACCCTCTACCCTGTACTTTTTAAAAATGGTTTCCACAGTAACACAACAAAACAAATAAAAAAGCACATACTCTATTACCTAGATAAAGCCAAGCTGGTAAGTGAAAAGTCATTCCACAGTACCTCAAGACACAAATCTACAGTCAGTAGCAGCTTTGGTTACATTCAGCACTATAACATAAAGTGAGGCACTGCAGACCAGTTTACAGGCAAACCCTGGGCGACATTGAGAGGATATGTAAACTCAACCACGTTCCCACACAGAGGTATACCTGCATCTTATCTGGCATAAATGGGGCTGCAGTTTTCACTCTTTCTTTCCCCCTCCCTTCCTCTCTTTTATTCCCTCTTTCCTGATGCCCTGTCTGGGCCCGTTTGATCCCCACCCTGTTTCCTCCTCCCTCCCTCCCTGGCCGTCTGAAGTGCCGCTTTGGCAGAGCCCCACGCAGCTCAAGTGAAAAGGTGTGCAGACTGCTGGCAGGGTCCTCTACCTCCCAGCGTCCACATCAATCACCCACCGTCACGTGACCTGCTGCCCCTGATCCAGCTGGACTGCTGGAACACAGCGTCTCAGAACAGAGCATCAGAGGAGTCTGTGCCATGGAGCCGCTCAACACACATGCAAACAGAAAACACAAACAAACGCGCACACACACACATATGCACGCATACATGCACGCACACGCATGATCACAAACAAGCACACACATGCTCAATAGCACAAAAGCTTATACTCATGCACTTACACACACCTATAAACACATACCCTACTTTTTGCCCACTCACACACACAGATGCATGAGTGTTGGCTTAGTCACACACAGTCACAAACACTCACATGCTCATATCTGTGTGCACACTTATTTCAAACATGCACACATAAACACATATACTCTCACATTTGTATTCATACAACAGACAGTCACTCATTTACATGCACACACACACCATATAGCATAAACACATACTTATTTATATTACATTCAGCCCGTTTCACTCACCCACACATACACTCACACATGCATACACATGTACTTTCATGCATATGCAAATGCATCTACAAATTTCACACACAAATGCACACTTCACACATGTACACACCCTACACAATTCATTTATATACATTATGTGCACACACACACACACACACACACAAACACAATCCCATGCATAGTATTCACAAAATCTCTATATACAACAAAAATAAGACCCCAAGCAGAAAGATGAAAAGACGCTGCTACTGAATGAGATGGCTTTTAACAAAGCACACAGCCAGTGGGAGAACTCCTTAGAAGGGACTGCATCCTGAGAGCTCTCTGTCACCTCAGATCTGAGCCTGTGGTGAGTAGCAAACCGAGAGGGCTGCTGCGATTGTTCACAGCAGAAACCCGTGCTGTGATGGAGTGCGCAGCGTGGACACGCATGTGCTTCCGAGCGTACATGCACACGCGTGTCATCGAGCATGGAGCCGGGCACATGCACGTGAGCGCCATGTGGAGTTAAGTCAGTCTCTGACCTAGATTCCAGGCTGCTCTCTAGAAGGTCCGTCCACCGGCCATTTTGGGAAATCTGCAGTAACACATGTACTTTCATGCATACACCATTGGCCTCGGCCATGGCTCTGATCGGACAAACCTTGAGCAGCGGCTGCAGGGGCAGCAGCGTCTCGCTGCTGGCTCCTCCTTTTCCTCCCAGCCATGCCACTGGCCCAGCCATGGAGCGAGCAGGAATACTGAAGGCTAGACTGGACAGAGACATGGCTCCGGATTCAGCCGCAGGCTGTTTTATCCACATGGCAGAGTTCCTGCAGCACTGCAGCCCCCACAGACGGCCTGCTCTGCGATCTGGCTGGGTCCTCTCTCCTGACCTTGGTATCTCCCGGCACATTTTATGCTGCATGACTGCTTCACACGAGAGTCTGACACACTGTTCCCTGCATACTGCACAAGTGCCACCCACAGTATAACCTAGATCACTGTGATTCTATATACTGCCTTAGCACTCTACACTGCGCGGCCCAGCTCACTGATGGAACACTGCCACTAGTACAGGGAGGGTGTTACAGCGGTATGGGGAAAAAATGATGGAGTTCTGCATGTGACTAGCTAAAAAAATGCCCCCCGTCCCTTTCACCATTGTAATTTGTATTACAATTATCAGTTAACCCAAATTTCATGGTCATGACAGCCATACCTGCTTCTCAAACTATAACCCAGGTCTCTGAGAGTTAAAAGACCACTGCATCCCTACAGAATGAAACTGTACAGAGTCTAACAGGCTTCCGCACAGGTGGATCCACTGAGGCAGGTCCAGAACACTGAGGCCTGGCCACTGCATCTCTCACATGTAGCATCTCTATGTGAAAACAAAGTTCTGTTTCTCTCTGCTCTGGTCAAACCTCCAGGGGAGATATACACAGCCATCCCATCCTGTTCCTGTTTCCCACTCCTGGCGGTGGCTGACCCCTGTGGGCCACCGTAGTCAGACTCAAAGGACACTTTGAATAGAATCCTGCCAATTTATAATCAGGGCTGCCAATTGCCTATGGGCCACTCGAGACTGCAGCATGACGTCAGAAAAACCCTTCAAAACCGATTGCATAATATAACCACAATGCCGTTCTCTTTTAAAACCGTATGCATTCCCTCAGTCTCTCTTTCTCTCACCCTCTCTGTCCCCCTTTCCCTCTCCCCCTCCATTGCTCCTCTTCAGTTAAAATAGAGCTTATTATTGTTCCCCTAAGGGCCTCAGCATGGTCTCACCAATTGCTACTGCCCTTTTTCCAAAAATAAGGATGTGATGTGGGAGGGCTTATTTCTCCCGTCTTCACAGGTTCCCTTAGACAACTCTCAATTAATGTCCTTGTAAATACAAATTTGCTCTTTAAAGAGTGCGTAATTCTAGTTTCCATCAGGAGCCAGTGGGAGATTAGAGCTGCAGATCTCACAGCGGGCTCAGTGAACAAAGCGGAGGTGCTGCGCTGTGCTCACAGTTAGCCTGAGTTAGCCAGAACTTCTTTCCTGCTCTGGCAGCCAGGATGGTGACCTTCTGATCCCAGATCAGTGCTGGAATTAGGCCTCCCGGTGTACTGGCAGCCTCTCCATTTGGGGGGATTAGCCTGCATTCACAGGGAGTAACAGTCCCACAGCCTCACACTCCTGTGTTCCCACCCCCACATCCCCATCACTCTGAGCCCACCAACGCTCACCCTTACCTCTCGTGTTGGTTGCCATGTCCGCCACCTTCTGAAAAGCATCCAGGAAAGCCACAGCCGCCAGCACCGTAGCTCTGAGGGAGGGACGGAGAGAAAGGGAATGAATGAGAAACCGTGAGAGTGAGAGAGAGCCAGAGACAATGAGAGAGACAGAAAGATAGACAAAGAGAGGAGGACAGAGAGAGACTGTACAGTTGACCTCCGCCTACACCATACCCAAACCACATCATCATTTTTGGCAGACTTTGATAAAACATGCCTTTGCTGCCATACACTTGAGGGATGAACTTCACCTCCACTTAGCTATATAACAATTCAATTAACTGGCATGCCAAGAATACACTTGCAATGCCAAAGCATATGTTAAAATAAAAAAAAAAAAACAGTAACAAATAAACTCATAAAACACAATAAAGAACAAAATAAAGAAATACTTAAACAACATATGCACAAATAGACCATGAATAGTCTTTATTTTAGTTTTTGCATTGCTGTATGTCAGTTTGTGACAAATGGCCACATACTGTGCTGACAAAGCTACACCACCCCCTATCTTCCATAAAGAATGATTTCAAATTTAGGGCAGACCTCCTGTGTTCTAGTGAATTACCATTCTTGTCTCTCTGTACTTTTCAAAGTTAGTCAAACAGTGTGGCACATGTGTGTGCAATCTGTCTTGTCGGAGCATAAATATATGACATTTACAAACTTCAGACATGGAATTACATGTATTTTCAGACTGAAGAAAAACCGTGGTATTATTTTGTGAATTGCATGACTTTAACTGAAAACTCAGGAGACCTATTCATCCATGCATCTATACTGCAGGTATTTAGACTGCGGTGGTGGGATTTGATCCTGTCTGACCCAGGTGACAGTAGGGTGCAGACACCCCTCTAGACTCACCTGAGCTGGGAGTGCAGTTTGGTGGCCTTGGCGCTGAAGTCCTCCCACACAGGGTACGAACACTAGAGCAGGAGAAGAGAGCAGTCTGTTAGAGACACAGTGTTATGTGTATTGCACAAACACAGTCACCTGCTGTGTCTTTACACAGGTATTCAGGGACATGATAAGGTTACGATAAGGTGTTTTAAAACACACACACACACACACACACACACATATATTAAAGCATACATACACTGGTATATTTCACCACGAATAAGAACAGAGGAATATAAAATGAGAATAGGCTATTCATCTCAACTATTTAAAGATAAGTATGTGCGCACACACACACACACACACACACACACACACACATGGCTACTATGTGGATGAACTGAGAGCAGAGGGCAGCTGGGTGAACCATGAAGTGAATTAGGGCTCAGGGTGTCCTAGGTAACGCCACATGTACATCAGGATAGTGGCTCACACGTCTGGTACACAGATGCGGCTCCACAGCAGGGCACTTGTGCAAATGCATGAGGATAAACGAAGCCTGCCTGTGCTGCAGGGGAATGTTGCAGACACAAACGTTTGATCACTGCCTGGCCAGGCAGCGTGTCGCAGTGTGTGATGGAGAAAGTCTATAACAGACTGGAGAGAGCTCAAAGCTGGCAGGAACATGCCTTACACAACCAGCGACAGGGCCCACAGAAAAGCACACACGTTATCTATAGTGCTGTCACAGTTGGTCAGCACCCTACGCTGTAATTCTGTCAGCACACCTAAATAATTTAAGCCCCAAACTTTGCCCGAGACAGCAAAACAAAAGAGTCACTTAAAGAAACTTGTCTGTGCACATTATTTGGAATTTCTTTCCTCTGCAGTTCACCTTATTGAACAATTTCATAATTAGGCATCATTCTGCACTTAGCAGCATGCAAATTACAGGAAAAAGACAAGTGAGCGCAGGCTCTTTAATCTATGTGGCTCATTTTCACTGAGAATGAGAGACAGCGTTTATTACAAGGGTCACCCCTTCAGCTCTAAGCCTCTCCTTAACAGCTGTGGTTTGGACCAAATCAGCAGATTAACATGGCTATTCAAGTGACCGGGAATGAGCTAAACTTCACATGACAGGTAAGAGTGAAGGAAGGACTAAGTATCGAAACTTCCAAGAGATGGCGAAAAAGAAAAAAAAAAGGATGTTTTCATGTTTATTATTTTATATTAATATACTCTATATTTACTTAGATTCTATCAAAAATGTCAAATCATTATTTCTTTACCACTGTAAATTTGTTCTGGTTGAAATACTATGGTGATGTGTCCTGCTGTAGTGCTTTTGTTTCTTTGGTTTGTAACAAGCTGTACATATGCTTTGTTATGTCAACAAAGCAAAGTGAAACAGAAAATTTAAACTGAGGGTGAGAGAGATAGAAAGGAAATGAGAGAGAGGAGAGAGAGAGAGAGAGAGAGAGAGAGAGAGAGAGAGTGAGAGAAAGCAGCGGTCATGGATTTATGACATCGCAGTGAGTGTGTGGGGGAAAAAACAAGATGGCGCATGGGCCTCGCTCTGTGAAATGCTAATGTCTCGTTTGTCATTTTGATGTCTCCTCATTCAGCCTGAAATCAAAGGCTGATTCCTCACTGAACATGCCTCCTTTGAAGCGTCCTAATCTGTGGCGCAGCCTGAAGGAGACCAGCGGGGGGCCTGGCGAGTATCGATAAGAGCGGGGAGCACTTCTGCTCAATTACAGGACATCCTCATTTGCATATCCCCGACATGAATTAAATCACGCCTGGCCGCCCGGGGGCTGGACGATCACAAAATCCTGACATGGACATCCACCGGTTTGATTCTCTCTCTCTCTCTCTCTCTCTCTGGACTTGTGATATGACCCTCAATCAATTACATAAATGCCACTCTCCAACCAGCCGGTGCACAGGAGGCGGCAGCCTGGATGGTTCCGTTATTAAAGGGGGCTATTTACTACTTAATCTAACCAAGCTGAAAATATACACAGGTGCATTTTAATCATGAAAAAATAAAAACTAAAGGCAGGCACCAGGGAAGCATAAATGAACGGCAGCAGTGAAAAAGAGAACAGGGGAGGGGAATATTTTCCCATGAGTGTCACATTTATCCTAGCCATTCCTGCCTGTTTCCCATAATGCCCAGTGGTACACTTGCTAATACTGCATTACAGGAACGCATTAGCGAGACGCTGTAAAGTATTGTCATGTCCTGGCTGGGGCGGCCAGGGACTGGAGGTCAATACACTGTTTTTCACAGACCGCAGCCCGACATTGATAAAGCGATCTCTCATGGTGACCTCCTCTTCCACGCTGCGTCTCAGGTTTCCATTTCGACGGCCGTGGGGGCCGTCTTTGTCCCCCTGAGGAACGTGCTTGCGGTGAGCTTGAACAAAGGATGAGCTGTCAGCCTCTTAAAGGGACATAGCTGTGGTCCAAATGTCACGGCAGTGTGGTGCAGTGACAGGGAAGTGCGCTGCTCTGTAGCCATGAAAGCACAGGTTAAGTGTGCCATTGAGTAAGTGCTGGTACTGTAGGTGTATTATTTGGTTCAGTGGATGCACGCTACACTTTCCTCTGTGTTAGTCTAGAGATGGGCAATGTACCAGAACACAAAGACTGAGCAGAGAACTGGACTACAATCCACTAAATCTACATCAGTCCTTGGACTGGTTAAACTTGCAGATGAACAGGATCCAGAAATGTATTATGATGTTAATACCTTCACTGAACTGACACTTGATCTGGTCCATGGGTTGATGTTGATTCAGTACAGAGAATGCCTTAAATTATGACCAATTTTTGGATCCTGTAGCACAACATTATTTTTTGCTTCACTCACTTCTAGATCACACAGACCACAGCCTAATTTTAGATGGTATGGAATTCAGTCACTATTTTTCAGAACTTGGACTAAGCCAAAATCTGGGCAAAACTGGCTTGGTTCTACATTCTACATATGTTGGTCCATTTCTGGAGCTCCCTAGAACAGGGGTGTCAAACTGCAGTCCTGGAGGGCCGCAGTGGTAGCTGGTTTTTGGTGTGTTTTAGCACTTAATTGATTAATTAAAATCACTGGTTGGCTAAAGAGTCCACACACCTGGTTTCCAAGGCCTAAAATGGCTGCCAATCGAAAGGAAAGAACAAAAACCCGCAGACTCTGCGGCCCTCCAGGACTGGAGTTTGACACCCCTGCCCTAGAACTTGGCCAATTTCAAGAACCTAAACTGTGTCCCTTTGGTTGATGTCAGGCCTGTTATTGGATCTTGTAGACTTCAGACTGTCTAGATGCCACAAGATTTGGTCCATTTAAAGAAGCTACAGGATTGTGTCTTTTATCCAGCTGGCAGAAACCCTCTTCTATCGGACCCCTTAGAGTGACAGTCCAAAACTGTGGAGCCCTAAAGCTACAGTCTCTTTCCAATACTTCTGTCAGTCACCGGCAATATCTCTTTGAACCAAAAACTGCAGTGCCCAAACCATACATTCTAGCATGTTTTCCTACAACTAATCAGAAGCTAGAACTTCAAAGAAATCTGTTCCAAAGGCTCTCCCCCACACAATTACTAACACACAGCACCTACGACAGCTCGCAGGCTGCAGGAAGTCAGTCAGCATTAAATGACTAACTCTCCTGTGCTAAATGCTGTTGACTTCATTTTCCCTGACAGACAGCCTTGAATTAAAAAAGCAACTCTTAGGACCTTTTGTACCCAATGCAGGGCCTAAAATGAGCTATTTCCATGCACTTCAGCTGAGATCAATCCAATAAAATTAGAACAACTCCATTCCAGCATTTACTGCTATTTTTTTAAATCAAAGACCTGCCTATAAAAGGAGAAGTAGAAATGAAAGAATCACCCCATGTACACACTCTCACTGTGTCCAAGTGTTTCAAAGTCTCCCCCAACATTGTTCAAATGTGCATCCACAGGTGGGTACCAGGCTCGCTGAGATGTGGCTGTCATACTCTCAGCAGTGTGGGTGGAGGGGGAGGGTTAATGCAGGGCTCCTCCGGGCAGACGCTCACTCACTTAATTAACTCATCTCAACAACATTCCCAGTTATATAACTCCACGGAAGTGGATCCGCCACTGCAGAGCTGGAGAATCTCATCCCCGGCCTCATGGTAACAGTAACTGTGCACAAACCTTGGGAAAGAGAGCCAATACACGGATTCTCATCACAGAGCGTTGGGGCTTCCATGCCAGGTATCAGGGCTTATACTGTATTAGCTGAGTCAGTCCTTTACATGTCTATTTTAAGCTATCAATAGAAGCAAAGCTTTGCATTTAACTGGCAGAATTACTCTGTGGATATGATGTAGCAGAGGGCTAATTTTGATTAGATCAAACCATTAATATACGAAAGGAAATGTAAAAGAAATAGATCTTATGCAGGAAACAAAAAAGATATGATGCAAATTTAAAATGTAAAAAAAGCTAGGCTCATTTCTACATCTAAACTACAAAACAGGAATAAAAATCTGAAACTTACAATACACTTCTTTGGCTGCATGCCTTGCGTAATGACAGTGCTGGCGATTCACTGATCTCAGATTACATCAAAAGACAGGTAGCAGTTGTAGTTGTTGTCGAGGGAGAAACACAAAGATTGCTTGCTGCATAATTTATCAGGGAGAGAGCGCTTACAAATTTCCGCATGGTAATAGAAGGAAATTATCATGTTTATTACTTTCCGCCATGGTGCTAGGCTAAACATTATGTCCCTGGGACAAATATTTGAATCGTTGACTCTCTGTGGGTTTCGGTTTTTTTTCTTTGACAGTGGAAAATGACATTTCCCTATTCACTTGGTGCCTATGATAAGCCATTGATATGATGATGTGAACCTATCATTGCAATTTGTAAATGCTGATGAACAGATAAAGCTTGGCTTGGAGCAGAGAATCTCTATCTAATGCCCCACTACTGCCGGTTGACATGTACAGGGGCAGAGCCAAAATGGTTGCCTTGATTGAGCTGTGCCCTTCCTTCACACCAACAAAAACACTGATTGGCTAGAGTGGGACGGCATGGAAACACTGTTCCTGCAATGGTTGCCCCACCCCCCTAGCACGCCTTCTGAAATCTGTTTAGGTGATTGGACATCTTATTCCATGGTATGAATGATGGATGGAGAAATTCAATCATCTCGAAGTTCAGGATTTACCACCAGAGCCTGGAGCTAGAGAAAAAAATGAATAATGGAAACCACTTAACACAGAAGCTACACTTCTGTCCCTCCCACTCTCTCTCTCCCTCTCCTGGATATACCCCCTCTCACAGTCCCATGCTTCTATTGTTTATAATGCTTGTCAGGTGTCTTTACTACCCAGCTTCACCACTTCCCAACATCCCATAACCTAGGGCTGATCTTATCTCTGTGTTCACGTGACCTGGGAACTGCTCTCGTTAATTGAATGCAATCTGTTTCAAGTCAGTTCAGAAAGATAGAGAGACAGAAGGAGAGAGAGAGAGAGTATTGGATTCTCAAAGAGATCAGTACTGTGGTTATATTATGCGATTAGTTTTGAGAAGTTTTGCCAATGTCAAGTTGTAGCCTCTACAGCAGCCTTTGGGAAAGTGGCAGGCTTCATATGTGTCTAAATTGCCAGCGAGAGAACTAACTGTAGCTTTCCACTGGAAGTTCTGCACAGGCATTTGCATTTCCAGCAGTCCCATTGGCAGTGAAGGCACCAGATGGCTGACCTTCACTCGTTGGTTGAAGGGGGGTGGGCCTTGTCCGAGGATGGCTGAAGGGAATTGCTGGGTGGCTTTGAAGGAACCATGACAAAGACATCCTCTTCAGCAATAGGCCCCCCTTGCCTCCTTCATCCCCACAGCTGTCAGAGGTGAGTTAATGTTTTAAGATCATGAAAAATACCCAATGCCTTCGAGGGCATATATTTTACCTGCCAGTGCAACCCCTTTCCAGTGAAATTAAGTTTTCTTTTTCTAAATTATCAGAGTTGAATAATTTACAGAAGGGCAGGAGTACTCCCTCATAATTTTAAAAGCATCATTTGAAAATATGGATTTGATGTATTTTTACCAATTATCACTCTTTGACATTTTCCTGTCCGCAAAGGATGTATGAAAATGATGAGATGCAGTAGCTTCGAATACAAAAGCAGAAAAACTAACCCATGCCCCTGGGCAGGTTTCCAACATAATTCTCAGTCGAGCTCTGAAACAAGTCAATTAATCTTTAATGAGCCTAACGAGGAGCCAGGAACGGGTGCACATTTAGAAGCAGAGGGGCTGCATGTTGTCACGGCAGTGCGGGTCCTTCCCCCCCTACCCACCCCACCCCTTAAAAATCCAAAAGCGGGGAGAAAGGATGTCACGTGGCGGCCATCTTTGTTCTCTGTCTCTCTTCCAAAACAGCCATCCAGAGCTACTGACAAGTGCTGCTGTTCACACACACTCGAGGAGCACTGCAAGACCTGGCCTCGCAGGGAGATGGGGCCAGCCCTGACACCACAGCCATTTCAGAACACCTTTAACTCTCAGAACCCCAGATACACAAAGCAGAATTGGGCTTATAAATGCAAATCATTAAAAGTATATATTGGATATATCTCCTTCCACCTTATCCCTTGGAAATATATTAAAATATATGCCAGGAATGAAAACCCTTTTGTAGTTTAGTCCAACAGTACTCCAGAGCTTCTTCTAAAGCAATTCCTACAGTAAGTGTTATATACAAAGAAATTCTGCCTTGTCAGGAGTGTCCACAACATCAATTGAGTCTCATAATCTCACACACATGCACACACAAGCACAGAAATACAAAAACACACACACACACAAACAAAACCCACACAAAAATACACACACACATACACACAAACCAAACCCACACAAACACACACACTCATGCACAAACAGTGTCCCACTAACACACTTGCATCAATCATTTAGACACACAAACACACTATATCACATAGAAACACACTGACAATTACACACAATCCTACACACTGTTTCCTGCAGTCTGATACACCCCCCAGAGGAAAGAGGGGCCGGGATGGAGAATGTAAACATGCCTGATATGTGTGACAGACCCAGCTGGTAAACAGACGATGTGACGGATTTGTCTTCACTTCATTCCTGGGTTTCTTGTGTTTCCTGCCCCCCTCCCTTCCTTAGTTACCCCACCCAGAAACCCCCTGCTTAACGCGCCTGTCTTAAGAAGACAGGGACGCTGCTCACCCAAACCGCGACCCCTGTGTCGTCAAATCAAATCATTCCAGTGCTGATCTGACGTTACATCCGTTATAAACCCGTAATAATACAAAAGTCTGGGGACGCTACCCTGAGGACACACACGCACGCACACACACACACGCAAGTACGCACACACACACGCAAGTACGCACACACACACGCACGCATGCACGCACGCACGTACGCGCACACACGCGTGCGCGCGCGCACACATGCACACAAAGACCCAGGTTCAAAAGGACCAAGAACTGGCCTTACTATTGTCAGATAGATGAGAACTGACCACAAATACACACAAATACACAGACACAAACACATTCCAGTCCCTTTCTCTCACACGCTTGCACAGATACACGCACACACACACACACACACGTACACTCACATACACACATACATACATGCGCAGGACAATGCTATGGAAAGGCTCAGATACACTCCATTGTCTGCTCAGATCCATTGTGCTGCTGAGAGAGAGGTGGTTTTCCCTTTCAAAGAACCAGCAAGACAACAACCAAAAAAACATCCATTCACCACTATTCATTCCTATAGACTGAATCCTGGATGTTGTACAGTACATCTGCCTCCAGGTGGTTTAAAATCTGATCTGAACAAAGGGGGTCAGGCAGGGTTGAGGTCAGTGCTCACACAGTGAAAGGGGAGACAGTTACAACTGGAAACTATGTGCTTGTTAAGTACATATGCAGTATACCAAAGTTTGCTTTCCTGGGACACAGGGAGGCAAATAAACAGCACTGAGGGCACCATACAGGCTAGGGCAGGGGTCAACACACCTGGTGTCAGTATAAGAGCTCAGACTAAACATCTAACATGGAATCACATGGGATATGGGATCACTAATCAACTAATCAAATCAGCACTCATGTTTTATGATAAACAAGCAAACTAACAAAACAAATGAAAAGTCTTAATGTCCTTTCTAAATAACCCTCAGGCATGACTGCCCAAGAAGACTGTTTAAAATAACACAATGTTCCATCATTTTTATAGTTTACATTTCTCATTTAACTGTGTGAAAAAATGCACATCTCTTTGCACTAAGTCACTATTTACACAGATTTTGGGTGGGGGTGATGCTAGGCTGATTATTAAAAAAACCTGGGAGCTGTACACTATTACAAAATGGTGTAATATTGTTCTCAAAGTCTTACAAACTTCTGTTACTGGAATGGAACCTTGAAATGAAAAGAGAAAAATGGTACAGAAGAAAGCCATTAACAGGAATCATAATTGTGCCTTTGGATGAACAATAAACACATTTGTTCCCTGGTTTAACAGAAATGTACCTGAAGCAAATCCACATTTTTGAGAGTGTAGAATATTCAAACATTAAAATTATTTAAAATGATCATCCATAATATGCATCACACTCATGAGCTTGCAAACTCCTGCCAGGGCCTTCTAAAATTAGTGTATATGCAGACAGACTGCAAATCTATTGGGAATTTTCATTAACCCCGTCATTCAGGATATCACTGGCCAGCAGCCCCAAGGGGTTTTAAGTGTATATAATCTAAACACTGCTTATCAATCCACAAAACCACACGGCTGATTTCCTCTGGAAGAATAACATCAATATCAATCAACCAACATCAGAGAAGGTTTATTTAAAAAACTGAGATAACATAGCTTTCTACTCAACACTAACACAAGCTTATTCTGGTCAGGAGGCCATCTTCAGAATTGCCTTTAAAATGCTACCATAACCTAAAAAACATTGACAGTAAATGGTATGTGGATTCTGCCATGTGAATCTTCTATGAGACTGTCCTGAACATGTCAAACTCCTGGCAACTGCGTGGACCACAAAACCTCTGGTCTACTTTGCTAACTGGTCCTCTCATTTGTGCAGGCTTTGCTGCGAGTGTTTGTACTCATCTCTCAGCAAAAACTGCTGTATAATTCTCTAATGAACAGCTAGGTCATCTGTCAGCCTGCTGCAAAGGGCTCAAAGGAAGCCCTTTTGCAACGGAGCGTTTTTCACTTCCCGGCGCTGTCCAGGAGAAGGAAAACCATACGTACATGCATGTGGTCCGGAAAATACCCTCACCTTTACCAAACACCAGTCTGAGCGTTGCAACGACCACAAACACCCTTTCCTCACAAGCACATAGCTGTTGCTGTGGTAACTATTTGACCCATATTTTGGTGGCGTCATAGTCAGCGATATAATGCATAAGCAAGTCTTGGGGGAGGTGAGTGCTAAATTATGAATGAGATGGGGTGGGGGTTATTAATTCAAGTGTGTGTGTGTGTGTGTGTGTGGGGAAGGGCAATTGATCTGAGGTTACCATTGAAGTGTTCAGTGCCCCTTGATGTTGAAACAATTATAATAAAACAAGGCCAAAACATAGCAATAAATATATGCACATGTAAAATACATAACCTTCACATACTTATGCCCTGACATCTAATGACACCAGCATCATACATATGAAGGGCAATGAGGGATACCATATTAATGTGGAAATAATTATAGTAATATAATAATTATTATAATTCTGGTCTTCAACATCATTGTAGTCAACCTCATCTTTACCAAAGTTATTCTGTATGCATTCGGAAGTCTGGCTACTGGTTTCAATCACTATAATTTTGGGCGATACCGCGCCCCAGCAAAACAATGTCCTACACCACATTCGGCCCTTGCTCTGGTCAGCTCGTGCCACACTGACATTGTCTTCTCTGCATGGAACAGGACAGACGGTGCCAAACCAGACAGACAGACACACACAGACATGCGCCGATGGGAGCCCAGGCATCTGCATGCGTTCTCAGACATTGTGTGTGCTTTCACGAGCTCTTTAAAATTCTTCTTGACAGGAAATCTATTTTTTGGCTACAAGAGAGCAAAAGCCGCAGTAAATAACAAAATAACGGAACAGGCGAGAATGGCTACAATTGCCCATTCAGCACCAGTCGAGCGGCAAGTCTGTTTTCTATTGTATCAACAGCTAGCTGTTGCCTACCATATGTTGCTAATACACATGCTTGCAAAGACCATGCATATACTATTCACTCCCTATGTGTCTCTACATAGAATGTGCAAAAATGTGAAAATAAAGATAAATTCATCAATTCAACACCATATATACAATGGCTGATCTAGCTAGCTACCAAGCTAATTGAATTACGAACAAGGTTTTAATACAGGCTGTCAAAACAAAACAATTTCCACCGCTGTGATGCTAGTCAACTATAAATGATCTGTGTAAACATTAGAGAAACAAATTATCTCTCATGAATATTAAATACCGCTGCGTAGATTATCTGTATCAATGGCCTCACATATCACGTATTCGGGGTGATACAAAAACAAGTGTATCTGCATGCAATGCATGTCCCATGTAGGGGCTACATGGTATACACTTGAAAAATTGAAAATCATGGTACGCTACCTTCATATCATTGACGATAGCTTGGAAGAGCCCACCCAAGGCTCCGCACTCTTTTTCCACCGTCTCCATGTTAACAAATCCACCGCTCACAAATTATTCAAAGAATAGAGTAAAAAAAAGATTCCCTCAAAAATAATTTCCACGGAACAAATCACGATGGCCCCGCGTTTTTCTGCCTCCTTTATATAGTCCCGAACCCAAATGAGGATGTGGGTATATTGATGGAGGACGAAAAATAATATAAGCAAATGAGATCAATTGAAGTCACCGGTCCCTGTAGTCGGGTGTCTCACTACTCTGTGCCCGTTTGAGCTTGTAGCGAGTGATGGTGAAAGAAGAGAGAGATTTTTTTTTCTCCCCTTCCCTGCTCCCGGTCTACTCTCCGCGAAAGGAGGCTGAGCACGCAGACTGCTCTGCAATGGGCATTGTCGTCCTCGGACAGTGATGCAAAATCGAGTTCGATTAAAAAAGATTTTTTAAGAGGCGTATCGAAATGTGAAATGGTCAGTCGGAGAGCACCCGGTGTGCGCTAGGCTGCCAGTGATTGGAGCACGGGCAGTAAGCTAGGAGCTACGAAGCGCACGGTCTGTAATCCGATCCATGGGAATCGAATGGGGGCCGGTCAGTTTTCTTGTCACATGGACTGGAGAGGGAGGGACACGTCGTCACACACACAACAGCCTGCCCGAAATTTCAGCCAGACAATAGAGGGGAAACGTCAAAGAGATTTAGCTACCGCTTTACAATGAGGGGGGAGGGGGTGAAGGGGGGGAGCTATGATGTCCGCCTGATGTGCATGAGCGAAAGAGACGCTACTGCGGGTTTTTTGTTTTGTTTTCTAGTGATTAATACTGTAATTAACACATATGTAGTGTTTAAACGCAAGGATTCCGCAGACGTCCATTTATGAAATGAGCATAACTTCTGTTATAATTATTGTTTGTGTTCATAATAATAGTGATACTACTACTTAATAATAATAATAATAATAATAATAATAATAAGCATTATAATATGTTACTGTATTCAATTATAATAAAAAATATGCAGCCTATTTGTGTAAAAAAAAGATAGATAGATAGATAGATAGATAGATAGATAGATAGATAGATAGATAGATAGATAGATAGATATTTAATATCACTGAATACAGTAACATATTATTATGCACCAATATTTCACAGATCATTATTTATGATTCTCCAATATTCTATGTTGTTACTTATGTTGATACTTCACAGACTTGGACATTTGTCTCCATACATATACCCATAAAAACAAATGTATGTTTGTTTATTACTACAAAATAAGGTAATACTGACGCCATTACTTTATTAATTTGTGAGGACGAAAAGCTTCAGTGTTTAAAAATCAAAACAATGGTGAAGCAATTGTAATTTAAAGATATACCTATCAACTGTTTAGCTTCTGCTTCTGCCACTCTGAACAGCTTCAGCAGAGCCTGTTACATTTCATCAATCAGACATGAGCAGTAAACAGACATCCATATGCCTAACCTTGAAAGTTTCATGGGTCATCTGTCACATGAAGAGAAATACCTGTGATTATACCCACCGTCTAATTCACTCCACGATGTAACAAAATCATTGTAATCAAACCAATTCCTGGATACAGGACAAGAATGATTAACTGGATGCTCAGAGATCTATGCTCCTGGACCAGAATGTGTCGATGGAGCTTCCTAAATGATTCTCACAGGGCCACGCAATCATGACAGAAAAGCTAATTGTGATTATTAGTTAAATATAGTGATGTTGGCTTCTAATAGCAATATTGAGAACATGAAACTCATGACCATAGTGTTCAACATTATTTTTTCAGCAGTGGAGTATTAAAGTTGGAGGAAAAGGAAAGCTAATAGAAGTTTAATTGAATTTCAGTGATCATTTTTACACCCGTTTAAAATTGAACTTAGGTCCTACATTCTTTCATGCCAGTACAGTGGCGATGAGAAATGATGCACTGTTATCAACTAAAGCCATGATACACAGAGCGCATGCTTCATGAAATAATTGCAGCTTCTGAGGATTAGTTAATAGTACATGCTGTAAGTCAGTAACACAGGATTAATTGTGCAGCGGTAAGTACACATTCAGTGTGGTATTACATGGTCAGATGTAGAATAGCAACATTATTAACCACCAGTTCAGCACAGGGGTAATGCTATAACTCAACTGAAAGCACTGCAGACATCTCTGAATGCCACTTTATGTCACCTTATAAAACACAATTGGAGGCCCCCACTCCACTAAAAAAATGGAACATTTCCAGGGAAAGATCTGCATCTGTAATTGAAGACAGTTATGACAACTTTCAAATGCTAATGAATGTTCAGATGCCATTTCATCCAATCAGAATCAGAACAGATGGAGAATGGGCTCACTGATGAAGCTTGACTGAAGCACATGATTTGGTTTCATATTGCCCTCATTTAAGTTCTGCTGGGCCTTGTCTTTTCCATGTAATGGTAAGTTGATACTAAATTACAGAGCAAAACCAGGCACTTGGCTATCTGCAGGCTTCCTGTCAATGTGTGCGAGGTGGGGGCAATAAGGCAAACTGTGCATAATCAACAGTTTAACCTTGACTAAGCAATGCCATGCCATTTGTGGGTTAAGAATATAATTACCTACTTCTGTGCAAAAGAGGCACACTTAAAATAACACCTACCTTATTAGACAGGGTTTTGTGGGAACTCTATTGTATCAGTGTCCTATTTCACTCAGAAAGATAAGCAGGACAGCTCCCGAGAGACGATTTCTCTAGTCCAAAAAAAAAAAAAAAAAAAAAAAATATGTGCTGCTTCGACCCCATTTCTTTGAGACCTGACCTGACAGTTAGCACAGATTTTCATGGCACTGACACATTTCAAACCACATAAACCCTCAGAAAGGATGGGTGGTAAACAGGGGGTAGAACTACATGTCAAACTGCAAGGAATACTAAGTAAAAAAACAGCCACAGAGTGATAAGAGCTGTTAAATCTGAATGTCAGAAAGTCAGATAGCCCTTAGGCTATTGAATTATAAAATAATTATAAGAATTTGCTAAACTGGATGGTAAAGCATGTGGTAGTAGATTTCTGTATGTCTGTTTGCATCAGTAGCTACAGGGCTACAGTAGTGTTGCTGTGCCACTAGATGTCGAGGCTGAGTTGAACAGGGCCCAGGGTCCGTGAGCGGTGACGGCACTCACTAAGAGCTGAACTGACCTCTGCTCTCACACCACAAGCGCTGACAGGGGTCGGTCCTGTTCTTGGACGTTTCTCTTTACCAGATGTCTGCAGTACCAGGGCCCCCTCCATCAGAGTGACAGGAAGGGGGCAGCGGTGCCCGGGGTCCTGCCTCCCTCTGTAGTCTGGAGTCCTGCTGCTTGGCGTCCTTTCTCTCCACCCTGGCAGGGTCCCTCTTGTGCTGGAACAACCCAGGGGAGCCTTCCCCCCTGCCAGCGTGCACATTACTCAGCAAGGGCCAGGGACCCGCTGACACTGGTGGAAAACTCCCAGCCACCTGTGTAGATGGGCATGCTGCCACCTTGCTAACCTCTCCAGCAGTCATGCCACCCTTGTGACTTTCTCCTGCCTCATGGCTGAAGCTTTAGTACGGCTTGGTTTGCTTAGCACTTGGATGGAAGTAGAAATTGCTGCTAAAAGTGGCATTGGTGAGTCTGGGGGTGGTGGTGAATCCTCCCACTGGGCCCAAGTAGAAAGCCAATGCTCCAAATTCAGTGATGGGAACACTGTGAAGTAGGAGATATTCTTCCGATAAGATGCTAAGCAGTTACACACCAACTACATTTAATTTCATTATTTATTGGCGATTACTTCAAAGGGCAAAATTCCCAACCCAGCTCTCTGAAAATGGTCATTTAATGATCCCCTTGTTTAAACATCTTCATTTGTTTCATACTTTCTTACCTGATGTGGGGTACTATGGAAAAATGGCTCCTATGCAAGACCCAGCTGAGTGCCACAGATAGCTGGTTTGAGAGCTGAGCTTCAACCCCTTCATTATTAAGTCCACTGCAATAATTCAACAAAAAGTCAATGGATTATTTAAGAAACTCAGATTTACTTAATGACCCACTCAATTCCGTTGTCTGGACCCCCTGTTAACGAGAGGCCATCCATTTTTTAAATAAAATTATTTTGTTCGTACATAAATTAGTCATACTACTGTAGTCTTACGCCACTTTGTGTTGTTGAGTGGCAGAGTGGTAGGGTATGTCAGGGTTTAGTACTGCATGAGCACAGAGTGCATATAGAAGGGGAATGGTGTGCTGGGGTGTGGAGTGGAGTGCATACTGCAGTGAGAGTGAGTGGACAGCTCACCCGGAGACAGGATTGGAGTGAGAGAAGTGTGGCAGTTTCCTAAAATTACAATGAGGAGCAGAGTGATACTGGAGTGAGCCAGAGCATTGAAGAGGTGCAGCACTTCCTCAATTTCCCAAACCTTTTCAGGCCAGAGAGAGCAACAGATTGGCAATAGTGCTGGGGAAGCAGGGAAGGACCAACAGCTCATACCACAACAAAATGGTTACAATCTACATTTTGACACACTAGTTATTCAACACACTAGTTATTTTTGGTTCCTTCTTATTATTATTATTAACAAAGAAAGATAAAAGTCTGTTTTTACTTACGCTATTCCACATGTTCCTTGTCATGCTTTCTCAACAGTAAGATAAATTTTGTCATGCACAGAGAATTGAACTGACTGACAGGAGTGTGTAGTACACTAGAGTGACAGTGAAGACCAGAGTGATGCTGGGCTGATACTTTCTCAATGTGAGGTGCAGATGGGTCACGGGGAGAAAAGAGAGAGGCTGAGCTAAAGTTCTAACACATGGTCCATGTTTTATTGTTTATAAAGCACAGTCTTTACACAGGAGGTCCAGAGCTCTGAACAGACATGCAGCAAGACGGAGGGAGAGAGAGAAAGGAGGAGTGCAAGACGGTAGAGACGAGAAGAGGGGAGGTAAAGAATGGGGGCATGACAGAAAAAGGGGGAAAGGAGAGCATGTATAAAATGATCAGATGAAAATGAAGGATTTCAGAAACAGGAAGAGAAAATTTGAAATCATTTGAGTAATAATTGAAAAAAATAAAGAGAAAAGGTGTGAGGGAGGCCATAGGGAGGGCAAATGAGGAAAGAGGAGAGAAAGTAGACAAGATGGAGATGTTACCAAAGAAAGGAAGGTAAGGGAGGATGCAGAACCAAAGAATAACAAAAGATATGAAATGGAAGAGCAAGAGAAATGAAAAAATGGAGGAGATGAGGGGCAGAAACTGTACCAGCAGTGTTAAATCTTACAGTACGTCCTTAACCAAGGTAAAGTGAATGTCCCCCATCTATATCCTCAGTAAAAGAGAAGAGGTACAGGACAGTAGGACATCCCAAATTCAGGAAAGGCCCAAAGCAGTCTGCCTTCAGTCAAAGCTGTGACTTCCGTCAGATCAGACTGTAGGAGTGTCAGTTCTAATTAGAAGATTAATTCAAACATGATTCACAAATATTAGTACAGCCTGGAGTTTCAGAGGCCTTACAGTTAAAAATGGATCTTGGGGGGGATGGTTTTATGGTTTATGGTCATTATTGGGGATGATTGCAGACTAATATAGATGGACTCAGCTAAGGCATAATTACGTGGGCTTGACCAGAGCACTGTTGGACCTTCTGCAGAGTGTTGTGTTGTTTACGTGCGTGTGTGTGTGTGTGTGTGTGTGTGTAGTTGGGAGTACAGTAGAGGAATGAGGAACATTTGCCCATAAGGAGTATGTATACAACACGCATACACATACACAAAATGCCCACCACCTCTTCAGCACCTTAACAAAAAACATTTCTAAAAGAATCAGTCATTTAAAAAAAAATCAAAATAAAACAAAAATAACAACATTACATCCTTCATGCCTAATGGTACGTTTAACACTTAAAAACTGGGTTGGTGCGGAGGTGAACGGCTTCAGTTCCTTTGCGTTCCGTTTCAGACAGTCCCATCTCCAGAGACTGTGTGTGTGTAAGTATGTTGCGCACTTTGGGGCTTGCCACAGTGGCCTAGCACTGAGTGGCGGTGCCTCAGCCTCCACTTCCACCCCTCACAGCACCAGTTTCCTGTCGGGGTGCTCAGCCCGGCCGGCCCGCTGGTGTCGCACCTCCAGGTGCTTGCTCTGGACCCGGTCAAAGTGCTGCAGGAGCTCTCTGTAGTTGACATGGGATGGGGTGGTGCGCCGGGACTCCAAGGGCTTCGAATCGGGCCTGTGAGAACAAACAATGATATGCTTCCAGTCAGGTGTGTGGCACCCGTGATTGAGCTGCACTTAAAAGATACATTAATGAGTATCCATGAGTATTTATGTCAAGGAATAAGTGGAACACATGGCTTCTCAATAATCAATCAGCTGCTATTTGATCCAGTTTAGTGGGTGACCTGAGAAATCAGGAGCAAGACATTCAGAAATAACGGCGAACGTTTTATGGGCGAGATGTCAAAAAACAAATTGAAGCACGAAGATAACAGTTTCTCCATCAAGCTCTTAATGAGGCAGCATTAGCCTGAATGTTTCACTGGACGCATAAAGCTCTTGTACTCTCACCACAAAACGATTCAGGACAAATAACATTCTTCCTCTGGTAAACACGCCTGACATAAACAAAACAATATGTAATGGAAGTTGACAAATCTCAAAGAAGCTTAAAAATCCCAAAGTGCGTCATCAGGGTGTTGCAAAATCACTTACGAAATTACAGTTCACACTACAAAGTAGTTTCAAGTAGGCAATTTAACAATATGTGTTTGGGGATTATTTAAAATAGCAATCAAGTAAACACAGCTTCTGTTGGTCCATAAAACTGCATTCTTAAATGGTGTGCTTTGACGCAGCAGATGCTTAGAACATAGCTCATCCAGAAACAGCATTGCTGTCATACAGCTGATAGTTACTGTCTGGTGCACAGGTCAAAGGCCTGTATCGGGTTCACAGTCGATCGACTGGGCTCATGTCAGCATCCTCGGTCACTTGCTGTGCCGTCCTCCTTCCCTCCCTAAGTATTGACCTTGAGTAATGACAGGATTAGTAATTGCTGCTGTCTGTGGCCCAGGAGGCTGGCAGTTTATCGATCACCTACGGAAACCTTTTCATTTGGATAACGATTTCCGTCATATCGACTTGTCAGAGGATCAGTACTCACAGGGTCAATGACAAAGCAACTATGCAGTTTCCCATGTAAAGATGAATGAATACAGACAAACTGTGGAGCCGTCTTCCACTGCCCTGCATGTCTGATTTCAGGTTGGTTGTCAGTGAGCAGCCTGTAACTGCTGAGGCTGAGATTATCACAGAGAGTGAGGGAGCGTGACTTTAAGACCAGGCCAGTTCTCGCAAGAAATAAACATCAAAGCAGAAACGTCACACCCGGAGCTTATGACAGTCCCTTTTAAACAAGGAAGAAGAGTCCACCATGACCTATTTTATAACTCCATCAAAGTAATCATATATGGGAAACTCTTGCACACAAATGCTCAAACATACATGAATGAGCTCAGGTTTTACATCTTACATTTTATTTTTATTTTAAACTGACCTCTTTTTAGGACAAATCTGAAAAAGGCAACTAGTGCAAGGCTTTTCCATACCTGCTATCGTTATATCTAAAACACTTAGACTGTGGATGTGCAGCAGTGCATTTTGCCATTGCCAATCCAGCAGTATGAAGCTTGACACTGTGAGTAATCTTGAATAATGTGGGACAGTCCTTCCCAACTTCTACCACTGCATGACCCCATTCAAGCATTGAACAATTCCACAACCCTGAAGCATTAAATTATTCAGTTACACATATCCTGTATCATTTTCTCTTGTATAGGTTTATAGATACATCTCAGTGACCTCATTTTTCGGCCTCAGGGTTTGAAATAAAACTGCAGTAGTTTCTGTTTAAAGACTGTACAGTCTAAACACTCCAATTAATTTTTTCATCATAACAATATGGAAGACAACAACACAAGGAGAGCTTTATCTTTTCCAAAAAGCACTGTATTAGCTTGAGGGCCATTGGCTTGCCTGGCCATCACTACTGCAAACCATCATGGACTGGATTTAGGAAGCTACTGGTGTGCATTGAGGAATGTGACAACTTTTTTGTGAAGACTCAAATTTAGTGACAACAAGGGGACGAGCTCAGTACTTTCAGAAAGAGAGAGACCAGACTACATCCATTTTACAACCCTAAGAACGAATATGTGACACACACACACACACACACACACACACACACACACACACACACACACACACACACACACACACACACACACACACACACACACACTTCTGAATTCTCCCTTCCAGTCATCTCCAGTTCAGCCAAAAACCTCTTTGTCTAGGATAACAACATTCCTCTGACTAACTCACTGCTAAGGATGGTTAATATGGGGGAAAAGTAATAAAAATAATAATGGAGGGTATCAAGTATTTCTGGGAAACGCGTCAGATTTGTTGAGACGAAACATACTGCAGTCATACTTGGGAAGTCATTCCCCCATCTTTGTGACGTGCACATTGTGAGTAATATCTGTTTGATCAGGATTTCAGCATTTATGCATTTGGGACGGAAAAAAATCCACAGAACTTGGCAGCAGAACAAACAAAAGAGTCTAATGAATTGTTCCTCTCCTAATTTCCTGACCTGATTATTTGGGTTTTTGCAAAAGAACACAACTTATTATCTAAATTGCCTGTTTTAATACCAAAATTCAACCCAAACAGGAATGTACCATGCATATTCATATAACATGGGGATCTGATGGGAGACCCCAGCTCCTAAAATCCTTTTGTATGTCTGCCCCCCACCCCTCGATCCCACCCCTACGGAAGCTCAGATTTGTGCCTTGGCTGGCAGTTTATGTTCAGAGGGTGCTGGATGTGGAGAACGAGGCTCTGTAGAGACAGGAGCAGCACAAAGCCCAGACAGCTGACCCCAGGCCAGCAGATGTATAGCTCCTGGAACATATGGAGCTGCAACATGGATTCAGATCAGAGCACACCATTCCTCACCACAGCGCACTGGCATCTTAAACAAAACAAGGTTTAAATAAAGAATGATACAGATACCCCCACCAACCTAAAGCTTCCTGCATCACACACCAGGTCTGTTGCACATGTGTACATGAGTGTGTATGTCTGTGTGTGCAATCATAAAGAAGATAGACAATATACCATATTTGTACACATGTCCGGTGTGTGAGTGCTTCCATATAGGACTCAGTATGTAAGTATGGGAGTGTGTGTGAGTATGTGAATGTCATCTCTGTGTATGCGTGTTATTGCAAAGTTCTGTGTGCATGTATGTGATTGCTTATGAAGGCCTAGTGCATCTTCCTGCATGTGAGAGTGCATATGTGTAGGTGTGTATGTGTGTGTGAGTGTGTATTTGTTTCAGCAGCAGCCTGACCTAGAGAAAAAGCTGCACTCCCTTCTGTTTCTCCTCACCCTCGGGGACAGCGTGCATCTCGACTGAAACCAATCATCTATTCCAAACACGCACCGCAGAGAGACTCACGGGGGATAAACAGCTCGCCCCAAAGCTCTTGTCGAGGACAGAGTGCAGGCCATTTAAGCTCTCGCATTCTTCAGACGTTCTGTAATAAGACAAGCCTGAAATCATTTACTTCCCTTATCACAGAGCCTTCCCTGAGTTCTAAATTATTCAGAAAGAAGCTTAGAGCAGCAAGCAGACAAAATTTCATTGGTAAGGATAAGAAAAAGCAACAACAACAACACACCAACAAACCCTTTACCAGGACAATACTTGGTTTTTTTGGGAAAATACAGCCATTATGTCCAAACTTCAACATTTTCACTCAAGTGCAGACTCACAGCCCATTCAGAGAGTTCCAGTCTGAGATTTTAGTGCTTGGATCATCCTGAAAGCTATGGCCAGCTAGCTCACACAGTTGACTAAAAGTGGTTTTGCTTTTAAGCATAGACAAGGTATTCCATTGTTTAGAACTACCCTTCTGGACTTGGGGGAAGGCTGTGGGTAGCTGGGCCTGTCTATATTGTCCATTTGAGGGATACCCCCTCACACACACGCTAAAAGCAGGGAGGCATGGCATGACGGATTTCGACCTTTCACCCATGTATTATTCCTCCACCCTGGTTGTGTGACCTTCAACCCTGACTGTGGGCAGCACGGAATTCTCGTTAAGTTTATCTCGTGACAGGGAAAAAAACAGGAAGCTGGGGTCTATGTCAAGGGTCTCGGTGGTGAGGGGGGTGGCTGTCCAATGAATCCCCCATCACTGATCATCCTCTGCCAAAACCCTGGAGAAGACATTATGCAAGACACCCTTTTCAGAGTTATGCAATAGGCAGAACAGAACCAAAGGCTTCATGCCTATAGCCATATGCCTATATGGGGTCTTCACAAATTTCCTTCACAGACCGCAAGATCAGTTTCTTCAGAGAGCACATGTATATGCACCTCTCAGTATGCCACTGGACTTTCACTCAATGTTGTAAGTCTCTATGAGAGGTGTGAGTGGCGAGTCGTCAGTATGCTGGGTAATTATGACCTCTTCTATATCATGGGTATAGATGGGCCATGATAGTATATGTGATGGAATATGTATTTGTGATAAGGCTGTAGGCATTATGTTGTTGGAAATGGACAGAGCATCATGGGTAATCTTACAGTGAACATGAGGTAATGGGCTGGAACTATGGCTCATGTCATGTCCAACAACATCTCATTGTTACCCAGAATGGAGCAATGAGTTGTGGGTACATCTATCAACAACCTCCCCATACACTCGTCACTCCCCTCACCACCATTCACTGGCCTGCATCAAATGTTATACTTTGTTGCTTGCCTACCTGACCATCAAGGGGACAGACCCAGCCCATCTCCAAAAGATTGTCACACTCTACACACCTGCCTCACCGCTTCGCTCTGCTTCATTGTCACCTCCTTGTGTTTGCACTTCCCAGTAACATCTGCTGTCTGTTCTGGCTCCCCGGTGGTGGAATGACCTTCTCACGGAGGTCAGAACAGCAGAGACTCTGACCACCTTTATGCACAGGCTAAACACTCACCTCTTCAGGCTGCACCTCTCCCTGTCAATCCCAAGGTCTTCTACATAGCCTTATTTGTATATTGCTAGTAGCAACCTTCTATTTTTGCTAGCCTTGTTGTTGTCACTGTCTTTTTTTCCTTTCTTCAACAGGTCCTTTACGGACTTATAGTCCATGCTTATGTTATCCCTTCTGGCACTTGGGACTTTCACTCCACTCCATCACTATCCTGCCTGACTTATGCACTTTCTGTTGTAGGTCGCTGTGGCTAGTTGCCTGTAATGTAACGTAGTGTAATGTAAGGCGATGTACTCACAGGGTCCTCATGAGCTCGGGGTTGGGCACACAGCGTAGCCGGTGGGACAGCAGCTGAAAGGCCTGACTCTGGGGCAGAAGCATGAGGAGCCCGTACAGAGCCTTGATCAGGTAGGGGTTATTCTCCACATCCAGCAGCTGCAAACGTAGGTCTACCACAGGGAGGGAGATGATAAAGAGGTGATGATACAGCTTTAATTATAGCTATGTGGTCAGGACAGGATGTTACATAACAACCAATGAAATGACAACTGTAAAACTGTCAATTTGCATGGAGCACTATCAAAAAAAAAGCTCTGCATCTTTATACTTTTAAAGAAAATAAATATGTTAATGCATAACAACTTAATTTTTCCCATTTTCTGGTTTTAGCAATGCAGCAATGTTAGTGGGTTCAGTGTACCTTGCAGACCTTCACTATATAAATGTAGCATTGCAAAAAAAAAGCTCAAATTGTTGTGAATGTGTTTTCAGATTAAGATGCTGCTTTCTAATCAAAATATATTGAGTGATTAGACTGACTCTAAACCTTTCCATACAGTCCAAATTTCCCTTCTATGTCAAAAACAAAAAACAAAACACACCAGAATTTTACTTTGCAATGTAAGCATAGTTTCTGTGACTGTGGAAGACATTTGTTTATACAGTTGAATTCAATCGCCACTGCGGTAAGGAGAGCGGTCTTCTTCCATGCTGGGTTGAATGAAAGACTAATAATAGATTTAACAAGGAAATTCCATAATCATTACAGTGAGATGGCTCTCTCAACAAAACCTTTTCAGCTTAAAGACGGCCAAGTTACTCACATACAAGGATACTCTCTGCACATTGACTCACATTTTTAGGAGCTGGTATTTTGCCAGATGTTAATATCAAAGCAATGAAAAGTTACAACTCCATTTCTATACATATATTATAGAAACTGAATTAGCAGTATTCCAAACAAATACTACCCTTATTTTCCAACATTTGTCATGTCACTTGGCATCTTGCCCTCTCAGGAGAGTAAGGTATTCAATTCAGTCAGTAAATGCAATCTTGATCAATGTCCACAGAAAAAAAAAAAACTCCTCAGGATGCTTTCCTTCAGCGATATATTGACATTTGCTTCCTGTACACACTGTACGCAGTGAGCAGGCTCTTCCCTCTCACACGGACTGAGCTGGCAGACGGACGGTGAAGACAAACGCAGAGAGGACACAGACGTCTGCTCCCCAGGGGCCAGGCCAGGCCCAGAGGAAGACAGCTCAACACCTGCGGCTTGCAGACACATCCACTGAGCCCAGGGACAGAGTCACCTTGCACAGGCTTAGAGGGATGGCTCTTCTCCTGGGAAAGCACTGTCCCTTTACCTCCTCCTTCAGATTCCTTCTCTTCCCTCTTTTTCCCCTTCTCCTTCAATCTCTCCATCCCCTTGACTTTCACTTTCCTTATGTGAGCAGTTCCTACATTCTTGTGTTTTGTCTTTCTTTCAATTCTTCTCTCAAATACCCTGTTTTTCACCCCATCCACCCACTAACCCTTCTTTTTCATTGTTTTTCAATTCATCTTCACATCTCTCAAAGGACTCATTTGAGTTTTGCAATTTGTTCGTTCAACTGCGCCTGGAGAAACTGCTGACACAGCACGATGGTCCTTCCCAAAACACAAGGCCCAACAGGAAAGGCACAGATGGGCCTGCATCTCTCCCTGTGATGAATTTAACAACACTTACCGTGCCCCTCTTACTCTCTCTCTCTCTCTCTCTCTCTCCCTGTCTGTCTTTCTCCATGTCCTTCTCTTCTCCTTCACTAATCACTGCTCCTGATAGATTCTCAGAAGTACAGGGTGGTGGACAGTGTGCACAGGGGTAGGGGGTTAAGACCCTCGCTCCCTCTCTCCACCTCCCTCTCGCCTCCCTCCATCTCCATCCCCTTTTCTGCTGCTCTCATCCTGCTGCTGAATGTAGGTCTCGGCTTGCCTACAGCCATCAGCAATCAGTTCTGCCCCAGTTACTGAAACTGCATTGGCAGCAATGAGACTACAACACAAGCGCACACAGCACACACAAATACACAAGCACCCAGCACACACAAATAAATACACAAGCACACACAAATACACAGGCACACAGCACACACAAATACACAAGCACTCAGCACACACAAATAAATACACAAGCACACACAAATACACAAGCACCAGCACACACAAATAAATACACAAGCACACACACAGCACACACAAATACACAAGCACCAGCACACACAAATAACAAGCACACACACAAATAAATACACACACAGCACACACAAATACACAGGCACACAGCACCCAGCACACACAAATAAATACACAAGCACACACAAATACACAGGCACACAGCACACACAAATACACAAGCACTCAGCACACACAAATAAATACACAAGCACACACAAATAAATACACAAGCACACACAAATACACAAGCACCCAGCACACACAAATAAATACACAAGCACACACAAATACACAGGCACACAGCACACACAAATACACAAGCACCCAGCACACACAAATAAATACACAAGCACACACAAATACACAAGCACCCAGCACACACAAATACACAAGCACCCAGCACACACAAATAAATACACAAGCACACACAAATACACAGGCACACAGCACACACAAATACACAAGCACTCAGCACACACAAATAAATACACAAGCACACACAAATACACAAGCACCTACCACACACAAATACACAAGCACCCAGCACACACAAATAAATACACAAGCACACACAAATACACAAGCACCCAGCACACACAAATAAATACACAAGCACACACAAATACACAAGCACCCAGTACACACAAATAAATACACAAGCACACACAAATACACAAGCGCCCAGCACACACAAATACACAAGCACCCAGCACACACAAATACACAAGCACCCAGCACACACAAATACACAAGCACTCAGTACACACAAATAAATACACAAGCACACACAAATACACAAGCACCCAGCACACACAAATAAATACACAAGCACACACAAATACACAAGCACCCAGCACACACAAATAAATACACAAGCACACACAAATACACAAGCACCCAGTACACACAAATAAATACACAAGCACACACAAATACACAAGCGCCCAGCACACACAAATACACAAGCACCCAGCACACACAAGTAAATACACAAGCACACACAAATACACAAGCACCCAGCACACACAAATAAATACACAAGCACACAGAAATACACAAGCACCCATCACACACAAATAAATACACAAGCACTCTGCACACACAGCGAACACAAACACACAGCACTCAAACATATACAAACATAAAGCACACAGAAATTCATAAGCACACGCAGCACACAGAAACACACAAGCACCCTGCACATACAGCAAACACAAACACACAACACACAAATACACAAGTGCACATGGCCACAAACCATACACAAATACACACAAATGTACCAACAACCACACATGCACAAGTACCAGCAACCACAAAAATCAGTATCAATAAGCATACCGAAACACTGTTCATTTCATATAAAATATCAGCATATGCCTGTAAAATGACTTAAGTCAGATTTGTTTGAATTGCCCTGAAAGTTCATTTGATCAAATCAAGCCCAGATTCGGTGTTAAAAAAATACAGGTTTAAGGCAACAAAATCTACACATTCAGTAACAGAACACCCATCTGCACAGCATAACCCCGGCACGCATGTATACTTCATGACTGTGTGTAACTGTGACATGTATGGGACAGACCTGCTGTGTAGCCCTTACACGGATGCACCAATCAGAGCTGTGGATATCCCGGCAGGCACCGTGCAGCAGAGGCCGGAGCTCAGCCTGATGCATTGTGATGTGTGTGAATTCAGCTGTATGCTACAGCAGTGTTATCGCACATCGCAGCAGAGCCATGTGTTCCTCTGTTACCCTGAGGCTAGCACTACCAGTCATGGCCAACCCTGTGTCGGGCCCTGCAGGAGACTGCGCTAGTGTACTGCAGAGCAGGTGGCAGGTGTTTCCTGGTGATGGTGGTGGTGGTATTAGGGTTTATTGAGAGGGGCCCGGAGTGGTGGGGAGCAGGGTGACACCCAGGACACTCACATGTAAAGATGGGGCTTTCGATGAGCTGCACCAGTTTGTCCACTTCCATCAGGAAATCCACAGTCACTTCCAGGTCGCCGCTGAAGGGCTTATGTCAAGGAAACATGGCGGTCAAGTGGATTCCCATGCCCTGAGAGAGAAGAGCTGCTACATTCCTCCACACTGCCAATCCCCCCCAAACTTCCACACAAACTAACAACCTCGTCCCTTTCTTTCTACCCTAAGCCCACTTCCCAACCAAGTCTCTACTTAAAAAAAAAAAGTTAAATAAGTTTCAGTGCAGTATATTGAATAGTTAACTATTGAAAAACCAGTCATGCTCCAATCTGCTGGCTGAGCCAACCCCTCCTTCTGGGTTGCATTTTAAGAAAAAAAAGGGCAAGAGTGTCTCAAAGAAAACATTTCAAGCTTAAAAATAAATGGTGTCTTGGCCAAAGGGCTTTCACAAGATCATGCGCAAAGAAAAGGGGAAAAAAATAAACAAACAGCTTCCTGACAGGAAAGAACATTCCTGGCCCTCATGATTCAGCAGCAGGGTTGAACCCAGACCAGTCACGGGCTCAGTGCTATGACAGAGTCCATGCTGCTGCTTTCCTTTCTTCACAGAGATCACCCCCTACTGGGCTGGCATATGCCCGCATGCAGCTCCCTGAGGGCCGTGCGGTGTGCAATCACATGGCATAAACATACGCAAACACAAGCAGCAACAAAACGCCCTCGCCTGAAGCACTCGTCACCAGGGTGTCCCAGGGATCACCGCTTTTGATGTGGTCTTTTGCAGGAGGGGCACAACACATCTTTCAGAAAGATGGGATGTGCAGCAGGAAAAAAAATAAAGACATTCATTAATCTTTCAAATTTTCTGGCCCTGAATAATTTACGGTGGCTCTTCTCATGCTGTGGGAAGAATTCCCTCCCATGTGTAACAAAGAGCAAGCCCCGTTTCCCTTCTGCCTGAAACCGACCATCTTTAAGGGAGACCCTGGCTACCCATCACCACCTTCTGCCATGGCCACCCCCAGCCCAAAGGTCTGGAGGTCATTCTGCACATGGCGAGTCATCTTTAGGCCACTGCCATGGCCACGGATCTGAGACACTGGGTGATTTGGTGGCTGAGATCACACCAGTTACATAATTCAGATGCAAGATCCCACATGCCAGGACCAGATATGTATAATAGAATATGTGTGCGCATATCCATCTGTGTAATCATACAAGTCAAATTCTTCTTTTTTAAACTCTGCCCTTGTACTTTACATTAAGTATTAAATGTGTTGTTACAACCCGCCCCCCCACACACACACACACACACACACACACACACTTTCGTACACACATATACACTTACTTTTCGACTCAGCCCTTGAGATGAGTCAGTTGCGTGCACTCTATTCTCCCTGCTGTGGGGGAATAGCACAAACAATGAAGAATTTGGCATTTTCACTGCAGTGAAATGCTCACAGCCCCCACAACCCCCTCCTCCCCATTCTTATAAAAACAGGGTCCTTCTGTGGAAGCCTCAGAGCTTATTCTGAGCAGGACAGTAAAGAAGAGGCTCCATAGAGGGGGGGATGGAAAATGAACAGCACCCGTGTTACTCTAGAGAGACTGAGAGGGGAAGATGGATGGACAGACTGTTTCCACGACGATGTGGTACAGTGCCAGCATGTGGAGGTGTCAGAGAAGGCCGCGGCTGCAGACAGACTTTTCTGGTGCTGAAAAGAGCACTTTAAAATTAAATCAAAGTTACCCAATGTTTACATAATGAGCTGATACTGATAACCAGTGAGGCAGTCCAAATAAGCTGCTTGATTCTCCGTAGTAGTGCTGGTACAAACAAAGATTAAGATTTAAACCCCAATCTTCCAGTGACAGTTACATGGCCCCAACAGTGTTCCCCCATTACAGCAAACCATAAGTGGTTACTATTTGCTGGCCCAGGTCCATTAGAGTCAACGTTTTTATTTAACATTTTTGAGTGCCACGGTACCAGCTGTGTTGAAAATATTAGGAGAGCAAGTTCTTCACTTAAATTGTATTTAGACTCTGAGATTCTGAGACTGAGAGTCAGAATGAGCAGCTGTCCCGTCAAGATAGACGCAAACACCTCATCAGAGTGTTCACTGTGTGCCCTAGATAAACACCAGCGTCTGAATCAAACCGGGGCTGGGGATTAGATCAAAGCGCTCCATGGCACTCTAACACAACTCTTCCTGAGATAGAGAAAAAGAGGGAATTGGAGCGGGGGCAGAGTGAGAGAGGAGCAGGAGAGGAGAGAGAGAGGGAGAAAGCTCAGAAAGGTATACAAATCAGCTGGCACAACTCAAGAGGTGCTCTTGAAATGAAACAGTGAAAGAACATAAGAACAAACAGATAGCTTTGCGCACTTGTCAATGATTGTGCTCGGCGTAACAAGGGGATGACAATACCCTAATGAGCCAGTGCTGAGAGCTCTCCATTTTAAAGAAAAGGGGAAGAAGAGAAGGTGGACCTTCTGTTGGGCTTGAAACCTGCAGTATGAAACCCAGCCTATCACAACCCAGTGTGCGGCCCTGGCCTCTTCTTCAGCCTCTTGCAGGTATGAAAAGAGTCCCCTTGTCCATGAGTCCACCAAAGAGCCTATTTTTTCTTTTTTTAGGATTGGTGGTGGTGATGGAGGGGCAGGGACTATAGAGTTTATGATGGTTTATACTATCAAGGATCTCCCAAAGGACAAGGAGCAGTACCAAAATTCCTGTCTTGGAGGACAGTTGGATATTAGTATGTGCACGCATGCACGCACACGCACAGACACACACGCACAGACACACAGGACCCCCTGGGGCCTCACAGCCTGTGGGTTCTCAGGACCAAGCTACTGTGTTTACTGAGACCATGTGAGGCTGTGGAATTTCCTCTCTGGCAGGCCGGATATGGGGATCCCTCCACACCGCACACAGGACACGTGTCTGAGCACAGGACATCCTAAGAGAGGGGGAGGCCACGTGACACACACACACACACACACACACACACACATAAATTATATCACACACTACACAAACACTCAAATACATGCATACACATCCACACACACAAGCAGGTACACACCCAGGCATGATCACACAAAACACGATAATCATAAGTGCACACATACACACAAAATACAAGTTATATTGCACACACGCACGCACACACATATGCACACACACACGCACGCACACACCTTCTTATAACCGCGGCCTAGGCTTGGTGTTCTGTGGCTGAGTTCAGGGAAAGGTTTCCTTTTCTCTTCTAACACTGAAAGAGAACAACGTGGCTGGAATTATTAAAGTATAAATGCCTGTGAAATCCAAGTATGCAGCTATTCAGTCCATGGGGATGGCCATGTGACCATCTCCAGACCTCGCTCTGGGCTCTAATGTTGTCCATGTGGAAAGGTCAGAGGTTACAGTGTGGGTCAGGGGTAAGGCTTGAAGTTACACACTTGGGAATGGCATTAGGGAGTGTGTTCACATGATCGGACTCATCCTTTAGAGACTTTGTATGTGTTGCAGGACATGGGAACATAGAAGAGCCTGCAAGATGACAGATTTAGTGGTTCAAAGACCAAAAGCAGTGCAGCGAAGGCTGTTTTGGGCTGTAAGAAGGATACAACTTCTGTATGAGGTCATAGGCATGGCGGTAGTTCTGGGTCAGGAAGCAGAGGGAGACGGTTGCCACAGGGTTGTGACACCATGAGCGGTACAGGCAGCAGAACAGAGCACAGCTCTCCTGCAGAACAACCAAAAGAGTCAGGATTAGAAACACACACACACACACACACACACACACACACACACACACACACACACACACACACACACAGACAAACACACACACAGACAAACACACACACACATGGGCTCTAATGTTGTCCATGTGGAAAGGTCAGAGGTTACAGTGTGGGTCAGGGGTAAGGCTTGAAGTTACACACTTGGGAATGGCATTAGGGAGTGTGTTCACATGATCGGACTCATCCTTTAGAGACTTTGTATGTGTTGCAGGACATGGGAACATAGAAGAGCCTGCAAGATGACAGATTTAGTGGTTCAAAGACCAAAAGCAGTGCAGCGAAGGCTGTTTTGGGCTGTAAGAAGGATACAACTTCTGTATGAGGTCATAGGCATGGCGGTAGTTCTGGGTCAGGAAGCAGAGGGAGACGGTTGCCACAGGGTTGTGACACCATGAGCGGTACAGGCAGCAGAACAGAGCACAGCTCTCCTGCAGAACAACCAAAAGAGTCAGGATTAGAAACACACACACACACACACACACACACACACACACACACACACACACACACACACACAGACAAACACACACACAGACAAACACACACACAAGACCAATCCATACAGAAAAGAGAGCTCAGCTTATTTCACTCTCATATACTGATTCATGCTTTCATGGCCCAGGCCCAGACCTGTGTGCGCAGATCCTTGAGTTGGTTGCGCAGCTGAAAGAGCTCTGCAGATGTCAGCAGGATGGTGTTGAGTGTCTGCACCATAGTGGAGGCAAATTTCAGGTCCTCCTCTTTCAACAGGATGTCTGCCATGGAGTGGAAGATGTTCTCAGCATGTAGCAGCAGACACAGCTGCCTGAGAAAGGAGAGAGAGAGAGGGAGCAGGGGTCACTGAGGATGCCTTATACAGGTGAAACAACAGAGATGCCCCTGAGGGAGGAGCGAGACAGGGAGAGAAAGTGAAAAAATGATGGAGTGCTGCAACTGGAGTCCCGCAGCAACAAAAACATTTGACAAGCCTTCCGCCCCTGTTTTGACATTACATGATATCTGAATAAAGTAAACAAAACCTAAATTTGTAAGGAGTTATGTTATCAGAAATCGGCTCTGTCAATGCGGACAAGGCTAGAATAACAGTATTTCTTTTGAATCCTGATCACCAACAAACAGGAAATACTTTATAACACAGTAGTACAATACTGTCTGCAAAAACAAACTTGCATTGGTTGTTAGATTAATAGTCTGGCAATATCTGCCCAAAAAGAAAATGAACAGGAAGAACCATATTTTTTGTTTATATGAATTCTAACAGCAATTAATCCTTGCGTTGGTGAAGCTGCATGATCACGCCAACACACCACCTTTTAATTTGAGTAAGGAAGATAGTAAAAAAAAATAGAGTGAAGGGGAGAGAAAAACAGAGACAAGTATAAGGTACTGACTCTTTGAAAAGACAGTGCTGCAAAGGCTGATGCTGTGTTTCCACTGTGCTGCCCCACCTATTCTGCCAAACACTACTTTCCTCATGCTTCTGATAGCATTAGAGGTCCAGTGGTAGGACTTTCACCTGCCACGTGGGAGGCCGGGGTTCAATTCCCAGCCAACAAAAACTTTTTATTTTAATCTCCTTTTCGAACCTAATTTGACAGCAATTTGCTTTTGATTCGATTCCCAGCTAACAAAAACGTTTTCATCTTTCATTCAGTGTCTCATCTTCTACTCCAAAGGACCCTGTCTTTTACCTGGCTCCTCTCCATCCCAACATCACAAAGCATGACTACAAATACAAGCTACAAAAACCACAACAATCTACTTTTCTACACTTTATCGGAGGTAGAGACTCACTGAGGGGGTGCCTTAGGAAGGTTGCAGAACAGAAAAGACAACTGTCAGAGAAGCAGGAGTAAAGGATATAGAGAGTAAATGAGAGGAAGTGAGGGAAGGAGAGAAACTCTCCTGCAGTTATAGGCAGCATAACAGACTGTTATTTGTCAACACAATTACATTATTTGGAAATCAAATTATTTCAGTTTGAAAAAGAAGTACATCTGACATCTGAAAGACATCTAACATCTGACACTGTCTTTAAACAGTATGTTTTAAAAAAGGTTACATTTCTCTTTGCTAGAGGTTGATGAGTTGACTCAAGTAATTTAGTGAATTAATAGAATCCAATAATATTAGAATAATTTAAAATATAAGCTGTCAGCTGTCCTGTCAGATTGTTATGCTAACAAGAGTCCGTTCCTAAGGTGTTCTTCAGCAACAGTTTTGGACATTCTATAAAGAGAAACAGAGACAAACACAAAGCTGATGTGTCAGCTGTTAGAAAAGGCAAAAGAGAGTAGCCCGAATAGGCAAAATGAGCAAGAATTGGCTGCCCACATTATGTTTGGGTATTAACTTATTTTGCAGCTGTTTCTGCAATATTATATGCAAAATATGTATTCGTTCATGTAAACAAACACTGCTATAGTCTATTTCATGTAAATGTAAATGGTATATATTAAATTTAAATTTAAGCCTCAGACTTGGTAGCTCAAGGCTAATCCTCATTCACGCTGCATGAAAGGGAAGGCCATCTTTTACCCTTGTGTTTACAGTGCACAATTGTGTATGGATATTAGTTCTTAGAATAATATTAAAAGATATGCTGCCAGATATCCTGTCAGATTGTTTATTATGCTAACAAGAGCATCCTCCTAGGGCGTCCTTCGGAGGGAGTTTTGTACAATATGTACAAAAAATCAGAGAGAGAGCTACAGGATATAACTGAGTGAGTCTTACACAGGTGTTACATGAAGAAACAGAGAGCTGCCTGATAGGAGAGAAAGAGAGAGAGAAAGCGAGGGAGGGAGGGAGCGATGTTCCACACAAGGGAGCCAGTACACCCTGTACTTTGAGGAAGAACAGTCGATAAAGAGGGTGAAGTTGATCACAGTTCTCCATATTTAAGAGATGTTAACGGACATGCAGCCTACTTTTGCATGCATATCAACAACCTTACAGCCCCCCAGCCCCCCAACCAATACATTTTCACTGGCTGTTCAGTTTGTCCTCCTGTGCACTCCTACACAACACAAGGGATGCAGGTACGATACATGTGAGACACAGCCAGTGTTAACTGGTGGCAGAACAGCAAGAGGAGAGCAGCATGATGTCTCTATTTTCATCTCAGATCACTGGGACCAGCTCTACTGAGAAAATAATGTTACCCAAAAGCTTTCTAGGGCCTAAGCAAATCGCTTCATCGATGCCAATCCAATTATATTAAGGCAATGTGTCTGCTGCTGCTGTCGAGTTATCATTCAGAGATACATAATGGCCAATGGCACTGCTGTTGATCTGATACAGATACACTCACACATACTCAAGCACGAACACATACATAAATACATGTGAGTGCGCGCACACACACACACACACACACACACACACACACACACACACACACACACACACACACACACACACACACACACACACACACACACACACACACACACACACACACACACACACGCAGGAGTTGCCATAAGCCTTGATCCAGTGGCACCATCTGTCACTCGATGTCCCAGAGTCCCAGTGAAGCCATTACTACCACTCCTCTCTCTGCCATCTGAAATGCCATCAGTCTCCCCGAGCAGTCCAGAGCAGACTAAAGCAATCGCCAACTGCAACCAGGATGAGAATGCAAATGCAGGGACCATTTACCAGTGTGCCTCACTGTCGCCATGGGAACAGCTTGCAAAAATCAGCAGGCCAGAGTAATCAGCTGAAGTTACACAGATGGTGCATTAACCTAGCTTGCACAAAGAATTGCAGTTTTTTTTTTTTTTAACAATGTTGTAATAAGCTCATACTTTCTTTTTTTACCCTCCTTAAACCATAACCTTCCAGCATTTGTAAATAGGTCAACATGATGCCTTGATTTTTTTTTTTTTTTTTAAAGCTGTATAAATGACTCTCTTGCAGACCAACAAAAATGTCTGGACAGGGGAGCTGCATACTCATTAAAGCCTTAAAAAGACGAAGCTGGCTGTCTGCTGTACCCACACCATCAGCCATGCAGCCGTTACTGGGCCTCTGACTCCTACACACTCACACACCTAAATCACAGTGCAAGGCTGGCAACAGGAAATGGCCATATGCCTGGCTACGACCCTACAGAAGGTCCTTTCATATAGCCCTCTCTCATTGCTTCTGACAGGGTAGCTTCTATACACCTCTCATGTGCAATGAGCACAACTGATTAGTAAACATGTGAAAGCCTTTTGCCCCATCAATCTCTCAAGAAGGTGTTAAAAGCCCCCGGGGCGTGGCCTTCACATGCCTTCACAGCGACTGGCCAATGATGATGGAAATGTTAGTCCTAAGGCACAGACAGTCATGGGCCAGCCAAGAAACTGTCCAGTCTTCTTTCACCAAGCATCTCACCAAATGAGTGACACAGTAACACTCAACTTGGCGCCTGCAAAGGAAGTGTCAGCGATCTAACAGGCTCAGACATCTATGCACAGCGGATTTGGCAGTAGATTCTCTGGCTAAGATATCTCACTGCCATGGAGGGCATTCCAGCTAACAGCTCTATGCGATAATTTTGAGTCATTTTATTCATTATCATGTTTATCTGCTTGGGGGACGCCATCATAGACTGGAACCTGCAACCCCTATGTTCCACCCACAGAAATTTGTACTGAAGGGTCTTACAGTAATTTCTTTAACCCACACATCAGAAATGACGTTGTCCAAAAGAATAAATTCAGTGATCTACTGGACCCTGATTCTACACCTATGACACTTAGATGCAGCAGATGAGTTTTATGCTCCACTAATGAGACAAACTGGCCTTCCATGAAAGATGTGGAAAAACACATAGCCTTGTACAGCTATAGGTTGGATTAGAAAGGCCTTAAATTTTCTGACTTTTTACAAAAAAAACAGAAGCACCATGAGTGAACTTGTCTTACACCACACCAACAACAGTATGGGACCACAGTTCCACAGTGCCTTGCTCCCAGCCAAACTTTCTACCTCCTCAGGAAGCAAGTCACACACACTGGGATCAACAAGAAAGCATATTATGGGCTTCAACGGTCATAAATGAAAATGTTTTATAAATGCTTGAATCTCATCATCATGACACACATGGTGAGGGAAATTTTTATCCTGTGCATTATCATAATCATTGGAGTGAAGTTTGTACAGTGATCATGATGGCCTTTGTACTGTGTATCCCACGGACTGTCTGTGATGGGACAGTGAATGGTCCAGGGGTGGGGACAGTGTGGGCCTCAAGTGCCTGAGGGGGACAGAGGGGACCAGGCAGGGGCAGCAAGGAGCACAAAGGAAGGGGCACTGTGGGAAGTAGAGGGGACAGAAGTGGAGAGAGGAGGGTGGTGCAGAGAGAGGTTCACCAGGGGTCACAGAATGTGGCTGTGGGCAGTGGCCTGGTTTTCCTCCTGTTATTCTACTGACCTCCGCTGAGGAGACAGACAGAAGCCTGAGGCCAGAAAGATATGTAATGACACCGAGAGGGAGAGAGTGAGAGAAAGGAAGAGAGGGCAAGAGAGAAGTGAGGGATAGAGAGAGAGAGATTGAGAGAGAGAGATAAAAAAAAGAGAGTGATGATGATGCTGACAGAAACAGGCGCACTTCTTAACAAGTACTATCAATGTCAATGGGGAAACACATGCAAATGCTTGAAAACAATGAATTGGTACAAGCGAGGGATGAGGGACACCTGGCCAATCAAAAACCTTCCAGTGTTACTGGGCAACACAGATGGGAATGTCTCTCATGAGGGACATTAATAGATGTGACTGAAGAGAACTCCTATCTAGTGGATGAAAGAAATCAGTGATGACAGCTCATTGTACCTGCATCCAACACAGGGGTCTTGAAACCTCATTCAACCATCACTGGGTGCCATCTATGACACACTGGTGAAGGCTGAGGTAGGTCATACCTGAGTCACTTTGAAGTACTTAGAGATCTTAGAAATGAGATGAAAGGCACTACATAAGCAAACTCTGGAGGACGAGAAGCTGGAGAATTTGGTATTATAAATGCTGACTACATTTCACGGTTGAGGAGCTGAAGTTAGAGAGCAAAAAAAAAAAAAAAAAAAAAAAATGTTCATGGTCAAATTAAAGTCCTGTCAGCAGTTTTATTTTCAGCTGCGCAACTGCCTGCCCAGGCTTCGGCCCTGATGCGGTGTCCATGACAACGAGGACAAGGATAAACAATTAAGAAGGAGGTCACTCCCTTTAAGAGCCCCAGAGTGTGGTAAAGCTGAGCACTCCTCTATTGCTCTAATTCCCAACATAGTTTGCAGCAGACTACACCACCACAGGGGGAACACAAGAACACCCCAACTTCAGCACTAAAATTGTCAAAACTAAGAAGGCAATACATACTTAATTTATTGTTCCTGTTCAAGACTTCTTCAAAAATAAGAAAACAAACCTGTGGTTTCTACTTCCCAACCTCCCTGCCCACCCCCCATTCCAAACCTCCTCTGTTTCTGTTCAAAGGAAACAGACCTCATGCTCAAAATATTTACAAGGAGACCTGTTTACAATGCTTCTTACCCCAAAGCATTGTGGGGTAGCTTCCAAAGGGGCTTCTTTCCCAAAAATTTAATCTTTAAAGGAAATTTCATGTTGAAATAGTCATCCGCAAGATTTAAGAAACAGTTTCCAAAAAGACAGCCAGACAGACCATAAAAGGTATTGAGTCTGACAGGGAGCTCTGTTTATTATGGACTAGCAGAAGAAGCCTGGGATAGTCCACTAGGGGAAAAAAGCCACAGTGTTGCTATAGTGACATACCCAAGAGAGTCATTTAAGCACAGGGAGTCCCCCCCACCGCTGAAAACACATACCCGTGCCTGAAGATAAAAGCACCTACCCCTACCTGTAGTACTGATAGTGAGCGCACCTGTACATGCCTGATAATAACACACCTGTTAATGACAGCACCTGTTTCAGCCAAATAATTAAAACTCCTGTCCCTATCGCATAATGAAATTACCCGTTCGTGTTTGATGTAAGCAACTGCCCCTATGCTGCAATGAAAGCACCTGCCCCTACCTGATGATGTAAGCACCTGTTCCAACATGAGCACAAAATCACCTGTACTTATTTAATGCAGGCACCTGTCTTTACCTGATGATGAAAGCACCCCTGTTTTCCAGTAGCTTCCTCTCCAGGCTAAAGCGCTTCAGCAGGTTGATCATAAATTTGTAGAAGTAGGAGTTCATGCTCGGGGTGGAGGGGGATGAGTCGGCCACCTTTGAACCTGGAGCACAGGAGAACGACAACCATTAATCACAGAGACATTGCCTCTTCAATAAATTTAATTAAAAGAACCTAACTTTACCATACACTACTTTTTACATCTACTCTGCTAATTACATCTTAAAAAAAAAAAATAATAAAAAAAAAAAAAAACTTTCCCCAGAAATTTTCAGCACAGAAATTATGTTTAAATATTCAAAACCACCTGGGGTACCCATCACAAAATAACAACCTTCTTCAGTTTTTTATATTAATATTTCAGTGAGGGCCTCCAGGTGGCTCACGCAGTGGGATGCTCATGTCAGGGGCAGGCACAAGCACTGCAACCGAGTATGCAAGTCCCAGCACTGCCATTACCGGCTGTGCCCAGGGGTCCGCACTGGTGAGGCAAAAACTGTCCCAGTCTCGCCTGGGAAAGATAAGGGGTTAAGCAAGTCAAGTTTGTTTGTCTCATTGCTCTCTAGCAGCCACTCCTGGTTGGCCAGGTACCTGCAATACACAAACAAAGTATATGCTGACTTTTTAATCCTCTGACAGCACAGGCAATATGCAACTGGTGGTGCATCTGTGGATTGAAGCGTTTTCCTGTGAAATAGTGGAGTCAAACGTACATGGCTCTGTTTCCTCCACTGAAGGGAGAGGGTTGCTGTGTGGACTAGACAGTTTAGCTAAGTTCAGGTTTGAAAAACAGTGAGCACAGATGATTTTCCACTGTCCAGGCAGGATTGCAGTACACTGGGCTCAGTTCTGAGGGTAGCCTTTCCCTGCTATATGCCCTGCTCACCACATTCCCCACCCACTCCCACCAGAACAGTAAATGTTTCGGGGGGTGACTGAACCCTTAGGAATCCCAGCAACCACTGTCTGCTGGAATTTGGGGGAAAATGGGATTTTTATACGGCGAACAACAAACTTGGACAGCTTCCTGTAGGGGGGGAACAGAACATGTCTTTCTGAGTCCCTGAGATGAGAGAAGAGGTGTTTGGATTTTCTTCTGGTACCACAGGAGATGTTTTAATAGGAGACCGGTGACAGGAAATTCTGCAGCCCCATTTTCAGCACCCTCCAATCAGAAGACACATGACTACAGCTTTGACATTTTAGGCCAGATTCAATAATTGTGGCCTGAGTTTTTAAGACGTATTAGTGAAACTAAAATTAAAAAAAAAAAGAAAATAAAAACCATAACCATAATGAAAAATGTCACCTCACCCTATAAAGAAATTCTCAATTGAAAGAAATTCTGCATGTAACTTGCACCTGAAATTCTGAAATGAATCTGTCAAATTTCCCATATTTCCATCAGATGGGCTGCGCCTCCTTCAGGTACCAGGAAGCAGTGACAGGGAGGAAATGGCGGTTGCCATCTGGCAATCGTGGCTTTCGTTTCTTAGGCAGGCGGAGTCCTTGGTACTCATAATAACATTGCCCGCATGCAGGCAGATGTACCGCTCAGGCCCAGCCCTCCCTGGGGTGTGATGTCAGGCTCAGGGGGTGGGGCAGGTTCAAGGCTGCTTCTGCTTGTGCCAGCTGTTGCTGTGTGGGTATGTGCTAAAACAGAAAAGCTGTCATCTTCCTCACAGGACTTTCAATAGATCTTTTCTGCTAGGTTTGGGTAACAACATCCCATCCACCGCCCTCTGCCAAACCTGCCCCTGCTAGACCTATGCCCCACCCCTTACACATCCCCCCTCACCTATGTCCACTGCTTAAAATTTACAAGACCATGCCTCCGATTTCAATGAAGATGAGCGAGGGTACAGCTGGTCGAAATCGTATGCAACACCACCATAAAGCAGATAGTTTGTCCAGGGAGGACTGCTGGGGAGGGGGGAGTGGGGCATAACCCAAAAGTTATGGCTTCAACAGAGGACAAACTTTAAAAAAAAAAAAAAAAAAACTAATTTACTTGGACATCTGCTCTAGGAGGTCTGGCATAGCCCACATCACCTCCCTTGCCCCCACACTCGACCCATAGTAGCCAGCCATTTTTCTTTTATATGACTGGTTTTACCATCAGCCCTGATATGGAGAGAGGTCGAAGTGGGGTGGGGTTTGGCCTCTCTTCTCCCCTCCTTTCCCCCTCACTGCTTCCACCTCAGTGACTCGCAGGCAATGCAACCGCTTAGGAGGGTAACATGGCTGCTCATTTCCATAAGGATAACTGCTGTGCAAATCTCCATTTAAGTCTCATTCCCTTATGTATGCACACACACGCGCGCACACATGCGTGTGCGCGCACACACACACATAAAAACAGAAGCATTAACACTCACAAACACACAGACGCAAACAGAAAAATGCATGGTTGTGCACACACACTCACACATACACAAACACACACACCAGAAAGCTGCAGGGCCAAGAGGCAAGGAAGTGCGTTGCCATGACAACTGCTTGGAAGGGGGAGACCATCATCAGCATGCACTCCCACATTTACAGCAACCCCGCTTTCCCTTGGTTTTTCTCTCTGTCTCGCTTTCTCTCACTCTCTCCCTCGCTTCCTCTCTCTCTCCCTCTCACTCTCAGTGGCTCTCAAGCCCAGTGCCAGCCACCACCCACCTGGCCGCTTGGTCGCACCCCCCCAGCTCTGTGAAATGATTACGGTTTTACAGTTTCCCCATCAGTCTTCCACTGAGTTGTGGGATGGAGAGAGAATGCCTGCTGTGACATCACAGGCAGGGGCAGCACACCTCCATGCTGTGTGTGGCGTGTCCATCGCCGTCTGCTCACAGTCATAACAGCTCAGAGCGAGGTGGGAGGAGGAGGCTACTGAAAATGGCTGCTGATTTCCTGTTTTCCCTTTTTCTTCTCTCCCTCTGTCAATACAACCACAGTGTGACTCCCCAGGAGGTACAACAAACCACCCCCTCCCAAAGAGTGGGGGAAAATGTGAAGCATAAATCCAGCCTTTGGAAAACAGGGGTGGCAGGGATGAAAGAGGGGGTCCCCAAACAGGAAATGTGCACACAGGGTAGGGAAGCTGGTGTTGTGTGTGTTTGTGTGCCTATGAATGTGTGGAGGTGTATGTCTTCACATGCATTTGTGGGCATGTGTGTGTATGTGTATGTGTGCACTCAAATGTGTGAATACGTGTGTATGCATATTTAAATACGCATTTGTGTGCTTGTGTATTTACATGTGTGTTTGTGTGCAAATGTGTATGTACGCGAATGCGGGTAAGCATGTTTCTGCATAGGCCTGTATGCATGTTTGTGTGTATGTATGAGGGGGCAGGACATAATGGGGCCAATCATGTGAAATGCACCTGCAAAGTGGAACAAACAAATGTTTTGTAAGACTCCCATCAGGGGCCCTCGGGCCCAGAAAAGGAGGTGACATGAGCGGGGGGTGGGGTGGATGGGGGGGGGGGGTGGTGTAGAGTCACTCACCCACTGCTGGGTCACCAGGCTGGGCAGGAACGGGAACCTGGAGCTCTGACTTGCCGTCGTTGTTGTCACATGACCCTGCAGCATCAGTCTGTCCAGCTGGAGAGGAAGCGATCTCCGCCAGCACCTCCAAGTCCTTGAGAATGACCTGGGGGAGGAGAGTAGAGGGTCAGGGGTACAGGGTAGGGGGACATCTGTGTCCTGAGAAGGGACAGAGGAATTTAGGGGCAGGGGGTGTTAACAATTTCTTCCTCTTTGTCCATCTGTCTCCAATACTCAACCTCTCTGTGAAGCTTTGAGAACAGAATCAACATCACAACTGGAAAATAAATCTAAAAACTAAGCACTAATGCTGAGGTCTTATGTTCAGAGTCACAGGCGATCCACACAACAGGAGCTGATAAAGGAACACAGGGAAGCAGGAGAGACGAACCAATTCACTGAGTGTGCACTGTGGCAGTGTTGTTGGGAAGGAGCTCCCCCCACTTCTACCAAAACTGAAAATCCCTTCTGCACAGTGACAGAGTAGTGCTGGTAGAACCCCCCCTCCTTACTTCCCTACCCCTCATTCCCACGATCATTTAGCTCCCTCTATTCTACCCAGCAGCACTGTGTCAATGAGACACTGGTGACCTCTGACCTCTGTCCTCTTTGCCCCTTTGCTTCTTCCCCCAATGAAAGTTTACAAACACTGGTGGTGGAGGGGTGCTGTGGGGCAGGGGGGTTTGGGGGGCTGGACCATAACGTGCTATCCCCGCCTACTCAAACACTCGCACAGAGTACACAGCCATCACCCACCCACTCCATCAATGTCTATTGAGTTTGTCGGTCCACAATGCCCAACATGAGAGGCTTTCCTTCCGGAAACTTCTAGTCTGCCTCCCCTGAGCACAACAACTGACAAAGACGGACGAAACATTGCGGGGTGGGTGTGGGGGGTGGAGACTTTAAAGTTCAGGCTGAAACACCAAAAGACAGAATTGCAAACATTCATGAGATGCCGTCACCTGATCCAAGTACATGACTGTAGCCTAAACTGTTGAGGGAGGAACAGACATGCTCACATGCTCCGCAGAGGCTTCAAACAGCTTCTACACGCTTCCCTCGGAGTAAGCTTAATGCCAAGGCCATGTTGGCTCAAAGGGGCCCGCAGCTCAGTGAGACCAACACTACATTGTGTGGAAATATAAAGATCTGGGTGTTTCTCAGGGTGTGGCAGTGAAGAACAGGACACCAGGAGCATAGAGGATATCTTCCAGCCACCTCTCCCTTCCTCTCCACACTCTCAGGGCTGGGAGGCCCTGCCCTTATTTAAAAATAAATCACATTAATGACCCAGGCTTTGAAGGTGCTGGGCCTCTGATATAACACACATGTATGTGTATATAGCCACACACTCAAATCACCCTGGATATAAACATGCCAGCACATCCAGTCTCACTGTTTCAGTCTTCAAAGGTTACAGCACAGATTGACAAGACTGCTTCCTACTTTTGGACTCCATCCTCAGATTACCACCACCCAACTGCGGACTGTACATATGCATATACTAATTTTATACACTATATTTATACACACATATATTCACATACCCCAAAGGGATATGAACATTTAAATATAATGGATTATCCTATTTAAATATGTTACAAAGTCATATTCCCGACTTAATTCATAATTGTTTGATGTATAAAGCAGGCGTTTCACTCAGATAAAGTCCCCAAGCACCAAATGACGACCCGCTGAAATAAATAACAAAAGCAATATCAGTGAGTAATTTTCACTGAGCCTACACTCGAGCTTGACTCTGTCCTTTGACTCCTCACCAAGCTTGAGCTGCAAATTCAGGTAACACCGCCCCTTAAATCTGAACTCTCAGGTCAGGATCGATGCTCTTAATGTTCTCACATTGTTTATCTCAACAAACGGGACAGTGCTTTTTGGGGTGTGCTGTGGAAGGTGGTCGGTGTCAGATTTAAGTCATATGACCTGTTGTGCAGAGCCCTGAGCAGATGAGGGCTGCAGTGCCATCAATTGCCAACCCCTCCTGTCCTCATCATGACCTGCACCTCTGCTGATTGCTTTAAGAGGAAGACTTTCCTGAAACAAGGGGCATGTATGTTACTGTATTACATTAACATAACTTTTTTTTTTCCAACTTTCTATTTTCAGCACTCAATTTTCTGTTGCACAGCTTGTATCCAGTTTCTTAGTATTTATGTTAGAATTTACATTTTTATATTTTGCATCTCCAGCTAAATTTTCTGGTTCAGAGGATATTTTATGAGGCTAAGCATATAACTCTTGAGCTGACAGGCAATTCACCTTTTCCTTGGGCCATAGAATTAGTTATGAATGCTTGCAGCGCTTTCTTTTTACGACGTGCTACGACTGGAATGACTATGCAAACCTGAGACTGTGCTTTAGGTGGTTTCAGTGTTATGGGAGTACAGGAGTCAGTCAGGTCAGTAATTCCTGCACACCACTACAACCAGATTTAACTTCCTGTACTGGGGGTAGGGGTCATCGAGGTGAGGAAAAACCCAGAGAGGGCGGGAGGAGAGAGTGTAAAAGTGACTTCTACAGACCCCGCCATCCCCTTCACTCCTCCACCCTTACTTCACACACACCTCTCCTCTCTCCCTGGAGGCCGATATCCATGCCATGTTTTACCGCCCTGCTCACGATAAAGCCATCACTGTAGACCTTTGTAGAGGAGCCTTGCAAGCATACCCCTAGGACGCCATCTAAGGAAAAACGGCCATAAAAGCAAACAAGCTTTGTTTTTTAAAGAGCGGGGACGCCGCCTGATCCCTTCAAAGGGAGCCCTGGGACTCCTCCCATTTCCTCGCACACATCTGCTACCCCTGGCAGCTCCAGGGAACCCAGCTCTGGTCTCCGAATAAATGAAACCCAGAGAACATCCGAGTCTCTGATGAGGAGAGCAGGCTGTTCGGCCTCCTGAAGCCTATTGCTTCCCCTGGAGGAGTTTGAGCAAGCTGATGACTCTCAAAACAGTTCCCTCACCCTGTATCTCCCCCTTGCTATAGAAACAGTTGCACGCATAAATTTGTGAATTGAAATCATGATCGTGACATCGGTACTCCAGAGCGCACCCCTGGTCTTGACCGATCCATCGGTCGCTACTTTGAAACTACAAAGTTATGCCACACACTAATAACTGTTTGATAACACAATACCTCCTTTAAATAATTTCCATTCTATGCCCCCTTGTTTTTGCTGACAAAACTCAAGAGCTTGAAACCATTTCTGTATTCCACTTTATTAATCCCTTCGGAGGGGGGAGTGTGCCTCAGAAAGCATGTAGCTGGATGTAATAAGCATTTATTAGCTCCAGGTGTTTGCCCCTTCCCATTTAAAAGAAAAAAAAAAAAACTATCCAGGATCAGTTTACCCACCAACAGTTCCAAGGTCAGTAAATGTGAGTAAAGTTTACCTTCTCTCATTCATCAACGAGCCTTACTTATTTCCCCTTGGGTGTCATTTCAAAATTCTTGGAATTTCCAGATTACAATAAATACTTAAGTACATTGCATAACGATTTGTATAATTGTACACACGTTGTGCTGCTGCTGCTCGAAAGTTAAAAAGCAGAGCTGCTGCAGAAACTTGATGTAAAGCCCAGCTAGAGCACTGCTGCCAGGCATCCCGAAAGCAGCAACGAACACTGAGACCCGCTTTATGAACATTTCTATTTTTACAGTTGAGAGAAAAATGGGGAACTGGCTGGCTGGTGTCTGTAGGCATGAACGCGTTACGTAATAAACCACGGTTGATAATGGCGTAATAAACTCCAGAACTGCAGCCCTGGCTGTGCTGTGACTGACAGACTCGGTTCTATTTAGAGGCGAGTGCTGCAGGCTCGTCTCCTCGCTCTGCATCAATAAGAGGTGAGATTGTGGGAGAGTGCTGTTGAGAGCGCAAAGCGCCCCAAGCCTCACCGGGACCCCCTCAGTCAGCACCCTGTTCACCACGGGAGAGTAGCGAGCAGAAAGATGCCTCTATCTTTAGATAAAAGGAGGCTCTTTTCTGCTCAGGCCTTTGAGAAACTTGGTCGGAGAAAAGGAGAGACACCAGGGCACTTCCTGAGTGGGAGAGGCGGGACAGCTGGAGCGGAAGAGTGGTTGGGGTGGGGGGTGGCAAGGGGGGATGTTAGATTATGTAACCAGTTGCAAGCTGGAAGATGCGGGACAGTCTTTCAGATGAGCCTGAGGAACAGCGGAAGTGCCAGAAACACCTGAACGACTGTTTGGGTGAATCGCGACGTGCCCCGACAGCCCCACTCGTACCCCGCCACCGCTGCTTGGCCCTTCTGATGTGCGTACTGCCCCCACAGTTCGGCGGGCACTTGGGAGGTTCTGCAGAAGGTGGTATTTCAATCCTGTTTGAGAAGGTGGATGCTGGTGGGTTTTTCTGTTTTTAGCCGCTTGAGAGTCACCATTACACAACTGAACAGCTGCGGGGCACAGGAAACACTGGGGAGAGGGAGACAGTGGGACACGAGAGGGAGGGAGAGCACAGGAGGGGAAGAGGAAGAGAGAAAGTGAAAGCAGGAGACAGAGACAGACGAAACTAAAAATCTAACATGAGAGAGAAAGAAATAGAGAAGACAGTGAATAAAAATAGAAAACCCTGCTAATCCCCTTTTCAGTTTTAAGTATTGTGATGCACCCCATTTACACTTTTAGAAAAGTTCCTTAATGGCTCTTGGTTCGTCCACCTTTGGTTCTTCTTACATGCGGATTTATCTTAATTGCTATGCAGTACCCTGCCCTGGGGGTTCTAAATACTCTTCAGAGATATCAGTATCAAAAAAACCCTTTTAGTGTTCCCCTATGGCTAAAATGAAGAACAACTAAGAGTGCTATATAGAATCGTTTTTCTGAAGAGTGTATGGCACTGATGGTAGTCCAAGCAGGGAGCTGTGGAACTGGATGAACAGTCCAGCGTGGGTAGGAGAGTAGCAAGGGTGCCCATCTCACCTGCAGAGCCCACTGATTCAGAAGCAGCAGCAGCTGGCAAAACGCACTTCAAAACTGAGAGACACTCGCTTATCTGCACTCTTCTGAATTGACAGAGGATGCTGCTGTGAAAAATCCGATTAGGCGTTCCAAACTGGTATGCATAAAATACAAAAGCTGTGTAAACAACTGCCAGTTTGAATCCCCAGGGATCCTTTCAGATGGAAATAAAAAAAGGGTCTGCATTCAATAGTGTGTCATTGCTCTCTGAAATGAATGATTCATCAGATTTATCACACAGGTTTCTTCTATAAATATAAATTCCCATGATGTTATATAAGAGGCTACTTGGCAATGGTTCTCGCTGCAGGTCCAATGACAAACCACTCTGCGAGTCCCTATATTCCAGCAGTACTGAGTATGATCCGTACTGTGACCCCTTTCAACAGCGTTCTCTCAGCACTGCTCTTCAAGCTCCAGCCACACTGTGGACACTGTGAGCATGCTCACATGGAGCACACTCAAGCATGGCTGGCATGAGCATGCTCACAACATCTCACACCAGCCATGCTTGAGTGACCACAATGTGAGCATGCTCACAACGTCTCACACCAGCCATGCTCGAGTGTCCTCAATGTGAGCATGCTCACAACGTCTCACACTAGCCATGCTCGAGTGTGCTCAATGTGAGCATGCTCACAACGTCTCACACCAGCCATGCTCAAATGTGCTCAATGTGAGCATGCTAACAACGTCTCACACCAGCCATACTTGAGGGTCCTCAATGTGAGCATGCTCATGCCAGCCAGCCGTGCTCGAGTGTGCTCAATGTGAGCATGCTCACGCCAGCCATGCTCGAGTGTGCTCAATGTGAGCATGCTCAGGCCAGCCATGCTCGAGTGTGCTCAATGTGAGCATGCTCAGGCCAGCCATGCTTGACTGTGCTCAATGCATCATGCTGAAATTAGAGAGATTTGTAACTGGCAGTTTTTGAGATGAGACAGACCCTAGCTGTAGCATTTCCAGCCACATCGGCTCCTGTCACTGCAACATATTCACGATGACAGATCAAAAGCTGATAATGATGTGACGATGTCAAATGTTTCCAGCATGGCCGAGTGTTTATTAGGGCTGCAGATTTAATTTACAGTTTTGAATCTGTTCATACACATTTTTTCCATCTTTTCAGTTCAAATTATAAACTGTAAATTCTAATATATGTTTTAGGAAGAGAAGCTATAAATACTTGAATGCAACTGCTTTTAAATGTAGCTATATAATAACCAGATACACAAAGAAGCACCAATGCAAACTTACATTTACTTGAATACAATATGCTTTCCTTACATCCTCTGCAAAGACCAGATGCTCAAAATGTAAGTCTAAGAGTGACACAGCATATTAAACAGAATAATAAATCCACATGCATGTAAATTTAACAACCAACATTCAAAACATTCTATAAGAGGCAAGGACAGAAGAAGTAGTCTGTCCAGGAGAGAAAGTGACGGTGTTTGAGTGGCAGGGAGGTAAAATGAGTGCAGGACGGTCTCTATTATGTGAGTGATTAAAGCGGTACATGCTCCCTCTATATGGGTGTAAGATGGTCTGTATAGTGTGGGTGGCAGGAAGGGAATAAGGCCCTGTCTCTGAACATGCACTCTAGCTGTAATCTGAAGCTGTCCTGGCTCTGATCGTCTACAGCAGATTACTCCCCTGCTCCGTGCTCCATCTGTTTGAGTTATTAATCTCCCCCCCATTGAATAAACAGCACCCTCACACAAACACACGCGTATACATATGCATACTTAAACTTTCCCAGCATAAATCTGTATGTGTACACACATACCTTCTAAAGGACAAATATGTATGCCAAAGTAGACACAAACACATGCATGCTCGCACACACATATGAATGCACACAGTAATGTTTAAACCTCACAACACACATCTGCAAAGATGCTTTAGAAAAGTATTATCTGAAGGACAAGGGAACCCAAAACAGTGTCTTAACTTCCACGATCTCCAGATCACCTCATCTCCAGCATGCACCATCTACCTGCCACTACTCCTGTCTATACCCCCCAGCCCCCCAAACCGCCACCCCAAACACAACCCCGATGCTACGTGCTGCTAGAGCACTCTGATTGGCAGAAGCAGAACCGGATAAGCGCGCTGTGAAGGATTAGAGTCTTCAGTAATGGTTTGAGCCAGTCACTGTGAGGAGGGAGACAGAGAGGTCTCCATATTCCTTCCCTCTGACACAGACGCACTCAGAGGAAGGCCGCATGATTAAATCTCAGCCTTGCGGTTCGGGAGGTAGTCCTGCAGGTCCTGTCTGACTGGGGCGAGCGCATGCAACCGAGTGAGAATATTACCCATGATCCCATCCCCAGGCTGCAATACAAGGGAACTATAACACCATTACAGAGTTTCCACTTCCAACTGTAACAGCTGACAAATGAGGGAGGCAAAAAATAAAAAAAAAATAAATAATGCATTGAGAGGAAAAACTTCAAACCTTTCTCCAGAGCAGATGAAACTGGGGTCTAATTGAATTGGAAAGTTTGAAGTGCAATACGCTGCAGTAAAACTCCTCAGGCATAGCACCACAGATAGCTATGATGGAGCAGAATAAAGTCATTAAAATAAAGTGGCTAAATTTCAGGCATTCTCAGCCTCCTGGGGCAAAGTGATTTGGTGAGTCATCTCAATTCTCAACGGGGAGACCAGGCACCCTACTTCCTCCAACAGATGAGCAAAATAAAAAGCCTTGGAGAGTTTCTTTCTAACTACAGCCCCAACTCCAAGGCAGAAAACCAGAAAGAGCCAATAGCAGCTCTAGGAATTGTCCTACATCACCAAAGGCTTGCAAGTTTGACCACAGGCTACCGCAGTCATTCCACTGAGCAAGGTACATAAACGGTGATTATTTGGCAGTTATTTATGTAATTTGTAAGCTGTAAGATTTGACATGGAATTGCAAATAAAACTAAAATGATAATGCAAAACAGGAGTATACCAGCATAAGGACTCCAAAAGTGGGACACCTGCTTGCACCAGATAGCAGCACTGTCATCACATCATTCAGCTGCCCAGCAGGCATATTTAAACTGGATGAGTAACACTCTCTACATTCCATGCTGCATCCATTTATGCAGTTGGACATTTAGAATGTCAGCCGTGGATGCAATTAGCAACAGAGGTTAATCCACACCCATGAGGATACCAGGACAGGGCTCAATTCAGAATTCAACACCGTACTTCTGGTAACAACATCGTTTACACCATCAGACCACCCTGCAAATGCCCATTTTCCTGGAGCAAGGACTCTTTCATGGTACAAACCAAGGGTTTTCATACAAATATTTAAGTGAGTCACAGTGAGGGCAAACGGATCAGGAGTATGAGGCCTGGCTCTCTCTCACCAAGAACACAGCTGGGCATGGAAACGCTAACATCAGGACAGACAGAGGAAGAAAGGAATGAGAGGAATAAGGATGGAGAGAAAGGGAGGCATAGAGAGGATAAGGAGGTAAAGAGAATGGGTGAATGAAGGAATGATACATATAGTAAAAGGATGAGAAGAGACTGGAACCATAAGTAAATGGGAAGGGTGGAAGTTGGGGAGGCAGAATTACATTTGAAGCAGTGAGGAAGACAGTCAGACAGAGAGGGAGGCCAGAGAAAGAGGTTGTGAAGCTGCAGGCAGGCTTATCTCCCAATCGCTCAGAGCCGTGAGACTGGAAGGCTGGAGCCAGTCATCTCCACTTCCTTTAACACCCCAACAGCAGGCTTTTGGGATTAATTAAATCCTATTTTTTTAAAGAAGGGGAAAAAAAACAACAACACAGTTTCCTTTTTCCCCCCTCTTCATCTCTAAAGAGCGACCAAGGATTAATCCCAGGATGCCTCTTGGCTCCATTCTGACAAACTGCAGCGATTCAGGACCAGGAAATGGAATCAGCTGGGCTGGAGAGCGGCCAGTTGAGTGCGGCAAGGAGACTGACATCACGTGGTGGGGGCTACCTACTCCCAACAGGGCAACAGGTGGGAGGAGGTGGGGATAGGACAGCGTGATCTCTCAGGATCCCCGTACCAAGGCCCCCTCTCCCCCCTCCTCAAGGGATCATATTCAAAATGATCTCCTGCTCAGACGGGCCCAGGGAGGTGAAACTGCACATTACGGTGTCACGATTCGCACTTCGGGGAAATCTCTCATCCTTCACTGTAAGAGTCATGCAGATGTTTATGTGAATTGAACCATGACATCAAACATCTTCCAGAGCGCTTTTTTTTGTCTCTCCGATCATCCTAATTTTTCACACATGTGGCTGACTTCAGAGACAGCAACAAACGTGTACTGTGAGTCAGTGCTGTGAACAGGACCACACTCACAGCAGTACTGCTGGGAAAAGTTCACCCCTTCTTTTCCTGAGTGTTTTTATCAAAGGGAAAAGACCTCCCTCAGGTGAGGGTGTTGTACTAGTGAAGTGTGCGGGGCACTGAGACACTGCAGCAGGGATACCGCGCACGGCTTACCTCATCTGACTCGTCCGACAGCGTTTTGAGCAGCATGGGGAACAGGCTGTCTGTGTGTCGGAACATCTGGAGGAGACAAACACACAGAGGAAGAAATTTAACACTACTAATACTGGGGGTCTAAAAATAGGCTTCGTGCGTAGGCCGAAAGCGCTGGCTGCCTGCCCAGGTAGAGTTTACGAAAAACCCGCTGCTCAGGCAGCCCAGACAGAGCAAGGAACTACCCATATCCCAGTGGAACACGATTATCCAGCACTGGACTCCTAGTCCTGGAAGGCCACCATCTCACATGTTTCTCAGGACTTTTCTCAGCTCCTCAAAACCATTAACCCCTAGATTAAACTACAAAAGGCATACCATCTTCAGAAAAATAGAGAAAAATCCTCCCAGTAAAAGTCCAACACCTTGTGCTTTATTAAGAATGGATAGAGTTAAATTTAAGAGTTTACCTCTTAGGGGAGGGAAAAGCTAAGATAGACAGATACATAAAATTCATAGCTCAGACTATGTGGACATTATGGTTCTACAGGACTAGGGTGGTCATGAGCATCTTTTATAAATGTCATGAGAAATAGAGCATCAATTAAGCACAACAGTCTAATTGTTTGTTTTACTAAGCACCAGATAGGGTCTTCCATGTTAACAAAATAAGCATTGGATTAACATCAAAAAAAAAAAAAAGATCAACATGGACGGCTGCCATTTGACATATTGTTTCAGTCAGGCCAGTGACAGGCTCTGGTCAGCTGCCCTTATGCTTAGAGCAAAGTCTCTAATAAGCACTGCTTTCACTGGGCTTCGAGGAGCCGCCACTCACTTTACGTGGTGTCTTGATGTACAGGTGGTACAGCCACTTGAGCACGGCGATGCGGGTCATCATACCGGTGGAGGAGTCGTGAAGGTGCCGGTCCAATACCTGCACTATCCCGTCCAGGTCCAGAGTCACCTGGGTCCGATCAGCACTGTCACACCAGGACAGAGACATGCACATGGGTCAGTGAGAGTACACTACCACCACCACCCATTAGGCCATGGGCAGATCAGAGACATACACCGCAGCAGGGGCAGCAGTAATACAGCCCACTGATACAGACTTCCTACGGCCTTATCCAGCACATTAATCAGGATTGAAGCAAAACAACGGCATATTCAAACAGGCAGGAAAGGAAACCTCACAGCATCCAGCTCATCACTACCAGCCATAGAAAAACCTAGGGCATTGAGCAATTAAGGTTCGTTTCAAAACTGCAGTAATACCTGTGAGTGTACTGTATATTTGCACGTACTTACACACATTTATATTTATACATGAGGCTATTAACCACAGGTACTGCAGTGTTCATTTACTATACATATAATAGAAAAGAGGCTGGGCATATTTTCTACAGCCATTTCACCTTCATAAGGTAAGTGCATGCACAGACATGCACGCAATGACAGTTTAAGTCAATTTCAGCCTTTGTGTGTGTGTGCGTGCGTGTGTGCGTGTGTCCACCTGGCATGTGTATTCACAAACTGCAATCCACAGAAAAATGTGTTAAGATGTCAGTGTACGATTAAATTAAGTTACACTCTTACAACAACATCCTCTCACACGACTAAAATTATGTAGTGGAGGCGATTGCAAAAGACTTAAAATGCACCGGGTTTTAATTTTAGACCAAGAACAGACATCTCCCGAGGCACACCATACTCATTACAGAGAATGTGTGTGCCCAGTTACTGATGGACTACCTTTGATGTACAGCATGGTAGATGAGCTGAAGTTCAACAGCAACCATCCCAGCTCCAAGACAGCCGTAAAATCTATGTCAGCGCTGTGATCAAACTCTTACCACACTTTCAACTGACCTTTGGACAGGTCAATGTGTATGCATTCTTACCAACAATGTAGATGCCTCTCACAAAAACAAAAACAATTACCCCAAAGAATATTGAAATTTCCTATTACATTTTTTTATCCAATGTAAAGCCTGTACTACATAATATTCTAGCAAGTGTTGATACTGCAAGTGAGGTATTTGACTTTTTTTTTTTTTAATTTTTAAAAATTTTAAACATCTGCACTGATATAGTTTATATATTTGGAAGGTAATTCAGTTTCAATATCTTAGATGAATTTAGTGACATAAAATTGACAATGTACATTTGCATGTGGCAGACACTCCTATACTCTAACACAGTCTGTTTTATGCAATGACCATGTATTCAGCTGGATATTTGCTCAGGTGATTCAGGAGAGGTACCTTGTTTCAGGGGTGAACAGCACAGCTTTAGCTGAGCATCTAACCTGAAACCTCTGAGGTACAAGACCAGCTCCCTAACCATCATAACACACCACTATGCAAAATGTACTTCTAACTTAAAATGGATTCAAAGCACCATTTGACCCGTCATACAATCAGATGTGTGTACAGTAGTGACTCGAAGTGATTTAAAAGTACAAGAGCTCAGACTAAAGCAGGGGTGCTCTGAAAACTAGAGTGTAAAAACGTTCTCACAGTGGGAGCAGTGCAAAGAACAAGATAAGAGCTCAAAAAAGAAGGTAAGCTATGCTTCTGAAATCAGAAAAATAAGGCCATTTGCAATTGTACAGCAGCAAATACAAAAACATCTCCCTTGATTTTTGAAAATGCATCACTCCTATCCATCAGTGGAACCCTGCCATGTCATCCTTTTCATGTGAAATGGCTGTAAAACAGACGTCAGAATACAGGGGAAATCCTCAGATGCATGAGTAAGCGCTGCCATCTAGTGGTGGTTGCCTGTTACTGTATACATAGCCACTATGTGCTACAGGAGGCTACATTTTCTAGAGGCAGAGCGGTGCTAGCACAGACCAGTACTGGGAAGAGGGGTATTAAGTAAAGTAAACTATTTGAGCCAGAACCAACACCACCAATCCTCAACCACTACCACCAGACCCAATGCCTTTGCCCCAGTTTCCATCCCAAAGGGAGGAAAAAGTAGCCATATGTAAAGCTGGAGCATCAACCCCCAGTTTACTAAAATACTACTATGTGGTAGCATATTTCAGGTTGTCATGAGGGAAGACTGATTAAATCCAGAGACACTGGCTTCATCTGATCAGCATCAATGTGGAATGCAAGTAATCAAACACCAGTTCAGTCACATTTCTTGAGGACAGGTTCACACAAAATCCATCAGAGTCGATATGGAAAAGCAAACCCTCTCCCCATTGTGGTTTGGGAAAACTGAAGTTTAATGACGAATGCAGTAAACATCTTTAATCTTTAAGGTGTCCATTTCACAATGACCAAATTGTATGCTGACAAGTTTCTTTGGTGTTTGTGAACAGTATATGTTGACAATTCACACCTTGGCTTTTACTTTGTAAACAAGAACCTGAGATTCTCTTACATACACACCAGCTGATGATGCTATGCGAGAAACAGGTACTGATGTTTCCATTTCCTGATTATGTGCTTCTTCACATATAAATACTGCTAATAAATGCATTCTTTTTCAGGCGTGAAGTGCAGTTCGCTTCAATAAAGCCTGATTCTAAGACATACTAAATTCACAATTAAAAACATTCTAAATCACTCGACAGCGTCCAAACATTCAGTACTGCTCGTCTTTTTAGATCAGATCCAACATTGCCCTGCTTCAGATATAGTGGGGAAAAATCATTCAGACATATGACCATCTATACAAACAATCACACTTGGTAAGTCTGTGTACCTATTAAAGTAGGGCTTTTTCTTTTAAAACTAGGGAAGTGAGATATCTAGTTTCATGTTAAAGTGGAGATAGGGAGATAGCCATTTTCATATGGGATTCTTGAATGCCCTCAGACACGGCAACAGCAAAGGGGGCAACAAAGAAAAAAAGGCAATTACTGCAGCTGTAGGGGGTCGGGGGGTGATGCGTGTCAAAGGGTAGGGGGAGTGGAATTTATATTGGGCAGAAGATGATGAGGGGTGTTGTGTAGTGGGTTGGGGTTGGTGTGAATGCTATGCTCAGCGCTGCCGACCACAGGCACTAGGGAGGGCGATTGTGTGGAATACTTGGAGAGATACAGGTGAACCGAGGTGCTCTTCATTCCAGGCCGAGGAGTGACTGTGGCCACCGTGGAACAGTAACGGGGGCAATGAGCTCTCCGTGGCGACCTGAGCAGTAGCAGGAGGGGAAATCCCACCAAGATCCAGGGGTGCACAGTGAGGGACAAACTTAAAAGCAGATTTTCACACACATGCACGCATGCACAGACACACACTCACACGGACACAGCCACATACCAACACTCAGATATTCACACCCAACAGTTTCAAGCAAAGAACAGCTTCTCCTAGATACTAGCTACTCTACAGTACCCCATTCTGGCTGAATAAGAAATTGACCATTTTTAAAAGTGTGCCCACCGGGAAATACTGTTTATGTGCAAGCTCACTAGTGATTGACCAATGTTATGGCAGTACAACCTGCACAGAGATACCTTAAACATATACACACAACAACATCTTTTAAAAATGTAATTATCTTTTATGCTTGACTGATAAAAAATGTACAATGCTTACCTTGTGGGGGTGAAGAAGCTTATGTTGCTGAATCCAACAGAGTCTTGCGATGCATTTAATGAATCTGCAAAACAAAAGTGAGAAAACCTGAGCTGAACACACCCATTAAAACAAATCAAGACTAAAATGGTCAGTGTTGAGGTAAAGTATGCTGAAACAAGAACCACAACATTTCCAAAAACAAAATAATTCTGGTCAAACCTTCTTTAAGTATATGAGGTGTTGCAGGTAGCTTTGAAGACTACATGCAATTTCAGTCACTCTATTAATGTTACAGGATACTAAATGAATTGTGGGAGAGATAAGGAGAGTGGAAACTAAAGCACTAAGACTGGTGTGGAGCTCCTCTGCATTTTTTGAACGTACTAAACGCAATGAGATCAATCAAAGCATTGGTGGTTCAGTGGCAGAATTGAAAAACAAAACTTTTTGCATGCTGTCTGGCATTAACAAACTGAACTTGCAGATCAACTGAACAGTTCATTTCAGTTCATATTTCTGACGGAGGCATAATTCCTCATGCCCATTCCAAGCATTGGTGGTTCAGTGGTAGAATTCTCGCCTGCCAAGACCTGGCCAGCCGCATATAGTTGTAACAGATGGACAGCCAATAAGAAAAAAGATTTTTTAATTCTAGAAAATATTCATTATTTATTTATAGACACTTTTAGTCATGGGTACAAATCCTGCTGTAGCTAGTTTCACATCTGAAATTTAGCTGTAGATTTTGAATTACAATGATCATTAGACTTATCTATTGTAATGTATTTGAGATTTTATGTCAATTTAAATTTGAAACTGATCCTTAATCATTCCCTTCTCACAGCATTGAAAGTCATTTAATGCCAGTAGTCATTTCACTAAAAATTACATACATTAGCCCTTATATACATTTCCATTCCCCAAATGAAGTCCTATATGTTTCATGCTTCCTGCATTGATTCCAATTACCTTCTCACTGATTGATATGTTCAATTACTGACTTCAAGTCCTCTTAAACAAACATGTGCCATTCATGCCTTCCACTCTTGCCTGTGTTCACTGTTTGTGCAGGTTTCTATAAGATGGCCAGTTGCATGGACAGCCAGTTGGTTGCAGCTCTGCAGACCTCTTCTTTCCTCTCTACCATCACCCTCTTCCTCTCTTTCCCTCTCCGCTTTCAGGCCTACAGCTCTCATAATTGCTCAATTGTTCAAGCTTTTCATGATTAGAGGGATAATTTGCCATTATAGGTATACATGTCATGAAGAAAAAGCTCCTATATTCACATTGTGCCATATTGCAGGCAACTGCATAAACAAAAGCTAAATGTTTTAACTCATATTAAAAACCGTGGTGATTGTGGACACGTGACCACTAAAACTAACCATTTGGTAGATAATGAAGGATTCAAAGACAAAGCTAATTATAATGAACCAACCCTGCGTTGTGCTAGTAAGCATAAGGGGAAAAAAATCAGGAGCTTAATCATGTGTTAAATAACCTAAGGAGCATATTGAAATACCCTAGTCTATAATTTGATCAGGTATAAAAACGTACTCTTTTTGTGTATTTGTTTGCAAAATCACATAAACACAATGTGAATATAGGAGCAGATGCTCACCGTCAACTGCCAGACTGTCAGCGCTGAACTTCGTGTCAGATCCCAATGTGCTCATTAGCGCCACAGAAAAATGTGCAGTGGCGAAAAATATATTACATCCGTAGTGGTTCAGCACTACCACTGAAAATTAATGGGAAAATGTTCAGAGCCGTTTAGCTGAACAATCCTTGGCGTGCAGGCCCGGGTTCGATTCCCGGCCAATGCAGAGCACTGATTCAAAATTCAGTTGCCGACCAACAAAAAAATCGAAGCCGCACATGAACTCTTTTACTCTGTTTCAGTACAGATTAGACACACTAGCATTTCTGAATGATGGCATTGCAAAGAAATGTTTGTTGGTCCATTCTTTGAAAATGCAATTTTCCATATAAATGTTGTCTTTGCCTTACATCTTTGCAAAATTGTTTTGCTGGCCAACTTGCCATATACATTCTCAGTGTTGCGTCAGTAAATGTCACGTTTGGCTGTAGACACGGTGGATTCTCATGAGAAAAAAATATGGATTTAAATAATTAGGAATAATTTCCCTGTGTCTAATGATTTAACAATAATTTTAACAATTTATATGCAATTGATGAAAGCACCAGGATATTAAAACAGTTTTGCATTGGCGGGAATCGAACCCGGGCCTCCATGTGACAGTCGAGAATTTTTAGCTAAACGGCCCTAAACATTTTCCATTCATTTCCAATGGTAGTGCTAAACCACTACGGATGCAATATATTTTCCGCCACTGCGTATTTTCTCTGGCGCTGTTGAGCACATTGGGAAATTCGGCGCTGACGTCAGGCGGGAGTGCTGTCAGTGAGCATCTGCTTACAAGAGGAGACAGGCGACTACCTTTTCGGAGCTTTGAAAGTTCGTCAGAGGTAAGTTAATAAACTTTATACATCGTTTGCCTTAACTTTTACAGGTGAATAAAATAGAGCTGGCTATCAAAACCTACGTTTTTTTAATGTATTAATATATTCACGTTAATAAGTTACCTGTAATATTTCTGAGGTCATTTACTTGGCGATAGGTGATCTTACATTAGCTAGATCTTACGAGTTCTGAAGATGAACTGTGTGAGAGAATACATGTTTTTGGTGCAGGCCTTTTATTTATTGTTGATATTGCATTCATTATTCACTGTTCAAAAGTACTTATTTTCATGATTTATAGGCGATCATGTTTGCATAACGTCCGTTATGTCCGTATATTTACAATGTATTATTATATTATGTATACAGTTTTGTACAGTATTAACCTACTTAACACGTAAATATAGTACCTTGCCAGACACATTAGCTGAAATACAGTACTGTATGTGTACAGTACCTGGGCTATTTAGTCAATACAGGTACACTACACTATCAGATTTAGCTTTGCTAAGTATATATGATAATACGGTGTTCGCACGTCCTATTTCACAGAACGTATCGTGGACGTTAAGCGACGCATACCTGTATTGCCATAAAGTTGAGCAGACAATGTCCGATGCTGCATTTTGTTAATTTTTCGATTCAAATTCCCAGCTGATCTACCTTTAGTGATGTTTGTTATTTTACATAACGATAGCCAGCGATTCTTTAAATGTTAGAATTATTGATAGCTACATCTTACATGATATTACTGTTACTGAACAGTCCACACAATTTTGCCATTCAAGATCATTAGTTTACTTGTAAGTACATGTTGCCTACAGGTAATTCAAAGTATTATCATACACACGCTTGTGTGTGTGGGCAGTTACCTATTTGCTTTTTATTTCACAAACAAATACTTGATTTAAATTGCTGCTCAAGGATTATGTTATTAAAGTACTTTTTGCCTCTTTCAGATCTGCCAAGTGCACCGCCTCTTCACCTAATGGCCTCTCCCCGAGTGCCACGCACTGGGCCTATAAAACTTTGTCCTGGATCACAGTCAATGGACAGAGCCCATGAGAGCTGCCATCAATGGTCTCCTTGTGAAGCACCATGGGAAGAATGGCATGCTGAAGCTGGTGGACGGTGACTATGCTGCCCTGGAGTGCATGTAGTGATCCCAACAGCCTCCTGCACCTTACAGCAAAGCAGCATATCTCCAGGTATATTAAACTTCTGGCCAAGCTGAAGATCACCAGCTCTTCTCTGAACATTAGCCCAGAGAAGCTCCTGGAGACCTAGCAGCTGTGTTAGCGTGTCACTGCAGGCAGTGAAATGGTCACTGTCCCAGTGACACCCCTGCCTCCTGCTCCAGTAAACCCACCAGCCGTGAGTCCTCCCTAGGATGCCCCTCTGACCCAGACTGCAGTGGAGGGGATAGTGAGGGAGATCCTGGAGAAGTGCCAGGCAGCAACAACAGCAGCAGCAGCAGCAGCAGCAAAAAAAAAAAAAAAAACGGGACCAGTCTAGCCTGTGGCCGGCCTATGTCCCGTTACCTAGGCCAGGTTCCCAATCTACCCAGGTTCTCAGTCCTGGGGCCACACTGTGTATGCTGGTTTTTATTCCAACCACAACTGCAACCCCAAAATCTTAACAATTGTTCTATTGTTCATGCTTTTCATGATTAGAGAGATAATTTGCCTTTATAACTATGTATGTCATGAAGAAAAAACTCCTATATTCACATTGTGTTTATGTGATTTCGCAAACAAATACACAAAAACAGTACGTTTTTTATATCTGATCAAATTGTAGATTGGGGTGATTCAATGCACTCCTTAAGTCATTGAACACATGATTAAGCTCCTGATTTTTTCTTATGTTATTATGTTATTATTATGCTTAGTAACACAATGCAGGTTTGGCCTCAGGACAAGCATAGCTATAATGGCAAATTATCTGTGTAATCATGGAAAGCATGAACAATTGAACAATTAGCAGCTTGTTGAGATTCTGGGGTTGCAGTTGTGGTTGGAATAAAAACCAGCATACACAGTGGGTTCCCAGCACCGACGCTGGGAACCACTGGCCTAGGTAACGGGACATAGGCCGGCCACAGGCTAGACTGGTGCCGTTTTTTTTTTGTTGCTGCTGCTGCTGTTCCTCAGTGCATTTCACTGCTGCTCCTCAGTGCATTTCTTTTGTCAGTCAGGAGAGGTGAAGTATTTCTGCTCAACAAAGGTTTCCCAGACCTATGCGGCAGAAGGCTTCACCAATCCAAGGATGCCATTCGAGGAGTGTGCTGCGTTCTTGCAGTGGGAGCTGGAGGCCTCAAAGTAGAGAGAAAGAGAGGAAGAGGGTGACAGAGGAGGGAGGAAAGAAGAGGTCTGCAGAGCTGCAACCAACTGGCCGTCTGTGCAGGTTCTGCCACCTGCCTCTAGCTAGGCCCCACATGCCCTCAAATTCACACTGGCTTCCCTGGGGTTGCAGGGAAGTACATATACTGTCCCTCCAGAGTGCTGTCCCTTTACAGGGCACGGGGAATGGTGGCAGAGATTAACTGGAGGGAATTTCAGCAGTCTGCCTTTTATGAGGCTGAAAAGCAGAGATGGGCATTGGAGAAGGGGAAGTGACCATAGCATTGTATATATTATTTTTGTTCTGTACTGTATAGACTGTGTTGTGTGCAAATATTGTACAGATACCTAAGATCTGCAGTTGTTGGTAATGCATAATGTAAGGAGGAATTTTTTTGGCAGAACTGAATGTAGTTATAGATACCTGACAGCTAGTGAGCTCGAGACAAGGGAGGAACACACTTTACCTTGAAACTTATCATTACTAAAAACCTGTTCCAATTTATCCTCCTTGAGTAACAATAAAACAATGTATTCATGGAGTAATCAACTCCAGCTGATGCAAATACAGTAAATGGTAACCAGTTTCATTTTGTAATACATTTGCTGTTCTTTGCAAACTAGATGTTTGTTATATCTATTAGTAAAGAAAATAACAAGCATTACAGAATTAAACTAGAAACCATTCACTCTATTTACAACAATTGGTGTTGATTACTCCATGAGTGACCTGTTTACTTGTTAATCAAGGAGGATAAATGGGAACAAGTTGAACATAAATATAGGTATCAGTGTAAAGTTTGTTCCTTCCTTGTTTTGAGTTCACCAGCCGCAACTTTTTTGTTTTTGCACTGTATGCTCTGTAAATAATGGAAATATATTTACTGTATTTGTGTCACAGTTGAATGTACATATAGATACCTCCACAGACAATAAACACATTTCCTTTTTGAATATTCCCTGGTCCGTCGTTTAATTTGATGAGGCAAGAGCTGAAGGCATGAACGGCGCATGTTTGTTTAAGAAGACTTAAAAGTTGAAGGCCAGTAATTGGACAAATCAATCAGTGAGAAAGCACTTGGAATCAATGCAGGAAATATGAAAAATATAGGACTTCATTTCGGGAATGGAAATATATATAAGGGCTAATATATGTAATTTTCAGTGAAATGACTACTGGCATGCAATGACTGTTTATTAAACGCTGTGAGAAGGGAGTGATTAAGGGTAAATTTCAAATTCAAATTGACATCAAATCTAATAAGTATGTGTACAGTACCTAATCTAAAAGTAATATCATGGCCCGCGGGGGCCAGCCGCGTATAGTTGTAACGGTCGAACAGCCAATCAGAAACGATTTTTAAGCCTACAATATAAATATGTATTTAGCACCTTTAGATATGGGTTCGAATCCCGCCGTAGGTAGATTCACATCTGAAATTTAGCTGTAGATTTTGAATTAGAATGATCATTAGACTTATCTACTGTAATGTATTCGAGATTTGATGTCAATTTGAATTTGAAATTTACCCTTAATCACTCCCTTCTCACAGCGTTTAATAAACAGTCATTGCATGCCAGTAGTCATTTCACTGAAAATTACATATATTAGCCCTTATATCTATTTCCATTCCCGAAATGAAGTCCTATATTTTTCATATTTCCTGCATTGATTCCAAGTGCTTTCTCACTGATTGATTTGTCCAATTACTGGCCTTCAACTTTTAAGTCTTCTTAAACAAACATGCGCCGTTCATGCCTTCAGCTCTTGCCTCATCAAATTAAAAGACGGACCAGGGAATATTCAAAAAGGAAATGTGTTTATTGTCTGTGGAGGTATCTATATGTACATTCAACTGTGACACAAATACAGTAAATATATTTCCATTATTTACAGAGCATACAGTGCAAAAACAAAAAAGTTGCGGCTGGTGAACTCAAAACAAGGAAGGAACAAACTTTACACTGATACCTATATTTATGTTCAACTTGTTCCCATTTATCCTCCTTGATTAACAAGTAAACAGGTCACTCATGGAGTAATCAACACCAATTGTTGTAAATAGAGTGAATGGTTTCTAGTTTAATTCTGTAATGCTTGTTATTTTCTTTACTAATAGATATAACAAACATCTAGTTTGCAAAGAACAGCAAATGTATTACAAAATGAAACTGGTTCCCTTTTAATGTATTTGCATCAGCTGGAGTTGATTACTCCATGAGTACATTGTTTTATTGTTACTCAAGGAGGATAAATTGGAACAGGTTTTTAGTAATGATAAGTTTAAAGGTAAAGTGTGTTCCTCCCTTGTCTCGAGCTCACTAGCTGTCAGGTATCTATAACTACATTCAGTTCTGCCAAAAAAAATCCTCCTTACATTATGCATTACCAACAACTGCAGATCTTAGGTATCTGTACAATATTTGCACACAACACAGTCTATACAGTACAGAACAAAAATAATATATACAATGCTATGGTCACTTCCCCTTCTCCAATGCCCATCTCTGCTTTTCAGCCTCATAAAAGGCAGACTGCTGAAATTCCCTCCAGTTCATCTCTGCCACCATTCCCTGTGCCCTGTAAAGGGACAGCACTCTGGAGGGACAGTATATGTACTTCCCTGCAACCCCAGGGAAGCCAGTGTGAATTTGAGGGCATGTGGGGCCTAGCTAGAGGCAGGTGGCAGAACCTGCACAGACGGCCAGTTGGTTGCAGCTCTGCAGACCTCTTCTTTCCTCCCTCCTCTGTCGCCCTCTTCCTCTCTTTCTCTCTCTACTTTGAGGCCTCCAGCTCCCACTGCAAGAACGCAGCACACTCCTCGAATGGCATCCTTGGATTGGTGAAGCCTTCTGCCGCATAGGTCTGGGAAACCTTTGTTGAGCAGAAATACTTCACCTCTCCTGACTGATAAAAGAAATGCACTGAGGAGCAGCAGTGAAATGCACTGAGGAACAGCAGCAGCAGCAACAAAAAAAACGGCACCAGTCTAGCCTGTGGCTGGCCTATGTCCCGTTACCTAGGCCAGTGGTTCCCAGCATCGGTGCTGGGAACCCACTGTGTATGCTGGTTTTTATTCCAACCACAACTGCAACCCCAGAATCTCAACAAGCTGCTAATTGTTCAATTGTTCATGCTTTCCATGATTACACAGATAATTTGCCATTATAGCTATGCTTGTCCTGAGGCCAAACCTGCATTGTGTTACTAAGCATAATAATAACATAATAACATAAGAAAAAATCAGGAGCTTAATCATGTGTTCAATGACTTAAGGAGTGTATTGAATCACCCCAATCTACAATTTGATCAGATATAAAAACTTACTGTTTTTGTGTATTTGTTTGCGAAATCACATAAACACAATGTGAATATAGGAGTTTTTCCTTCATGACACACATAGTTATAAAGGCAAATTATCTCTCTAATCATGAAAAGCATGAACAATAGAACAATTGTTAAGATTCTGGGGTTGCAGTTGTGGTTGGAATAAAAACCAGCATACACAGTGTGGCCCCAGGACTGAGAACCTGGGTAGATTGGGAACCTGGCCTAGGTAACGGGACATAGGCCGGCCACAGGCTAGACTGGTCCCGTTTTTTTTTTTTTTTTGCTGCTGCTGCTGCTGCTGCTGCTGTTGTTGCTGCCTGGCACTTCTCCAGGATCTCCCTCACTATCCCCTCCACTGCAGTCTGGGTCAGAGGGGCATCCTAGGGAGGACTCACGGCTGGTGGGTTTACTGGAGCAGGAGGCAGGGGTGTCACTGGGACAGTGACCATTTCACTGCCTGCAGTGACACGCTAACACAGCTGCTAGGTCTCCAGGAGCTTCTCTGGGCTAATGTTCAGAGAAGAGCTGGTGATCTTCAGCTTGGCCAGAAGTTTAATATACCTGGAGATATGCTGCTTTGCTGTAAGGTGCAGGAGGCTTTTGGGATCACTACATGCACTCCAGGGCAGCATAGTCACCGTCCACCAGCTTCAGCATGCCATTCTTCCCATGGTGCTTCACAAGCAGACCATTGATGGCAGCTCTCATGGGCTCTGTCCATTGACTGTGATCCAGGACAAAGTTTTATAGGCCCAGTGCGTGCCACTCGGGGAGAGGCCATTAGGTGAAGAGGCGGTGTACTTGGCAGATCTGAAAGAGGCAAAAATTACTTTAATAACATAATCCTTGAGCAGCAATTTAAATCAAGTATTTGTTTGTGAAAAAAAAAAAAAAAGCAAATAGGTAACTGCCCACACACACAAGCGTGTGTATGATAATACTTTGAATTACCTGTAGGCAACATGTACTTACAAGTAAACTAATGATCTTGAATGACAAAATTGTGTGGACTGTTCAGTAACAGTAATATCATGTAAGATGTAGCTATCAATAATACTAACATTTAAAGAATCACTAAAGGTAGATCAGCTGGGAATTTGAATCGAAAAATTAACAAAATGCAGCATCGGACATTGTCTGCTCAACTTTATGGCAATACAGGTATGCGTCGCTTAACGTCCACGATACGTTCTGTGAAATAGGACGTGCGAACACCGTATTATCATATATACTTAGCAAAGCTAAATCTGATAGTGTAGTGTACCTGTATTGACTAAATAGCCCCGGTACTGTACACATACAGTACTGTATTTCAGCTAATGTGTCTGGCAAGGTACTATATTTACGTATTAAGAAGGTTAATACTGTGCAAAACTGTATACATAATATAATAATACATTGTAAATATACGGACATAACGGACGTTATGCAAACATGATCGCCTATAAATCATGAAAATAAGTACTTTTGAACAGTGAATAATGAATGCAATATCAACAATAAATAAAAGGACTGCACCAAAAACATGTATTCTCTCACACAGTTCATCTTCAGAACTCGTAAGATCTAGCTAATGTAAGATCACCTATCGCCAAGTAAATGACCTCAGAAATATTACAGGTAACTTATTAACGTGAATATATTAATACATTAAAAAAACGTAGGTTTTGATAGCCAGCTCTATTTTATTCACCTGTAAAAGTTAAGGCAAACGATGTATAAAGTTTATTAACTTACCTCTGACGAACTTTCAAAGCTCCGAAAAGGTAGTCGTCTGTCTCCTCCTGTAAGCAGATGCTCACTGACAGCACTCCCGCCTGACGTCAGCGCCAAATTTCCCAATGTGCTCAACAGCGCCAGAGAAAATACGCAGTGGCGGAAAATATATTGCATCCGTAGTGGTTTAGCACTACCATTGGAAATGAATGGGAAAATGTTTAGGGCCGTTTAGCTAAAAAATTCTCGACTGCCGCGCGGGAGGCCCGGGTTCGATTCCCGGCCAATGCAAAACTGTTTTAATATCCTGGTGCTTTCATCAATTGCATATAAATTGTTAAAATTATTGTTAAATCATTAGACACAGGGAAATTATTCCTAATTATTTAAATCCATATTTTTTCTCATGAGAATCCACCGTGTCTACAGCCAAACGTGACATTTACTGACGCAACACTGAGAATGTATATGGCAAGTTGGCCAGCAAAACAATTTTGCAAAGATGTAAGGCAAAGACAACATTTATATGGAAAATTGCATTTTCAAAGAATGGACCAACAAACATTTCTTTGCAATGCCATCATTCAGAAATGCTAGTGTGTCTAATCTGTACTGAAACAGAGTAAAAGAGTTCATGTGCGGCTTCGATTTTTTTGCTGGTCGGCAACAAACAATTCAGTTCAGGTATTTGAGAGCTACACAGTGCAGAACTCCAATCTGGTTTAAAATGCCACACACAAAATGTAAATTCTAGGGTAAGATTTTAAAAACAATTAACAGTGAACATATTGTGTTGGTGTAACTGAATTTTGAATCAGTGCACCAAAAATGTTAAGCATTGGCCAGGAATCAAACCCGGGGCCTTGGCAGGCAAGAATTCTACCACTGAACCACCAATGCTGAGTATTCCCTAATGTTTCCCTTGCAGTTTATAAGGGTTCCCTTATAATCCTTATTATCGGCAGGAGTTAAATTAACAGTCACTGATCATGCTAGTGGGAGGGGACAGTGACAGAGCATGTGAGCTGGAAGGACTAAGGCAATTGTGCTTGCAAACATGAAAGGATCACATGATATCGATACCTCAGAGCTTTGGAAAGCAGATGACAGGGATTGCAACAGAAAACACATCGGCACAAAACCAGCCACTAAAAATACATACAGTTCCCTCCACAAATATTAGCACCCCAGGAAAACACAAGCAAAACAGGCAGTGAAAAATTATTTACTGTTTACTCTTTTGATCTTTCATTCAAAATATTCCTAAAAATCCAATCTGTATTTGCAGTAAAATGATTGAAAAACAATCTTATAATAAATATTTTTCTCTAACACATGTGACACTATTATTGGCACCCTTTCATTAAATACTTTGTGCAGCCTCCCTTTGCCAAGATAACAGCTCTGAGTCTTCTCCTATAATGCTCAGTACGACTGGAGAACACATGGCAAGTTGTCCAGGGGCGCTTGGAAGAAAAACAGCCCCACAACATCACAGATCACCCACCATACTTCACTGTGGGGATGAGATACTTTTCTGCATGTCAAACTTTCGGTCTACTCCAAACCCACCTCTGATCTTAGTTGCCAAAAAGTTCTAATTTGGTGTCTTCTGAAACAACTTTTGGTCATGTAGGTGGCGTCCGACTGTAGTTTGGGAGACTTTGACCCTTAGTCCTAACTAATGTGTGCAGTTTCCCAGCTGGGATCCTTGGCGATTCTTTGACCATTCGAACCATCCTCTTCACTGTGTGTGGGGTCAATATAGACATAATGTAACATTAAACAACATAACATAATAATTATGTCCTCTTCCAGGCAGACTCACAACATCTCCAGTTACTTTCAATTTCTTAGAATTTCTAGGGGTGCCAGTAATTATGGCACACATTTTAGAGAAAAATATGTCTATAAAAGATTTAGTTTTTCCTTACAATAATTTTGCTTCAAATAAAGGATAGAATTTTGTGAATATTTTGACTGAAAGATCAAAAAGGTAAAAGATTTTTTTTTTTTTTTTTACTGCCTGTTTTACTCATGTTTACCAAGGATGCCAACATTTTGAGGGCACTGTACATGGATGTATTTTAACTCCTATTATCACAACACCATTCTTAAAATCTTCCTCTCATTGCAACCTCTTATTTGCTCAAAATTTCTTTTCAATTTATGTTACATTTTTTTTGAGATCATCTACAATTACATTCTATTTTAAAGTCTAGACAAAGACAAAACTCTGTAGGATAACCCCTATGAGCTCACAAAGCGTGAAAGAGGTTGTTCCAATAAAAACAAAAAAAAAAGAAAAAAAAAAAATTTTAGCCCTGAGGTCTCTAAATTACCTTAGTGTTATGTCTGAACAGCCTAAGCCTTAATTATGACAGGAGCATACTACTAGCCTAGGCAAGTGTTCCCAAGGAGGGAAGAACCAAGATATTGAGACAATACACCGTGTCGGAGACTAAACAAACAAACGCTGAGTGGAGGCAGCACAGTCCTTAACCTCTCAGCAAGTGTGACATGGGTCTTACAGCAATTCTCCATGGCCCTTACCCTGGCTAAGCCCCTTCTCACTGACATTTAGGCACCACTAGGGAATAGAGGGAGCTATACTCAAACTAAAGGCAACCCATTTGGCCATTAACTCCTCCCTAAAATGCCACCATCTGATATGATGGGAGTTCAGTGGGTGAAGACAGCTCCACATAGTCACAATCCCCCACAAGGTCATGATTGCATCTCCCCTGAACCCCAATAAGGTCACACCCCTACACCACCAACCAACTGAACCCTAACAGGACACTCACTGCTGATTTCTTCCTGTGTCTTTGGGGGGCTTCCCTCCTGGGTGGGGGTCTCATTGACTTGCCCTTCCTCCTCCTCCTCGTCATCCTCGGGTGTCACCAGCTTCATCAGGCTGTGGTTGCAGGCACTGGCTGCTTCTTTGGTACCTGAGCAGAAAGGGGTTAAAGACACATAACCAGAGCACAGGAGGAATGATTGGGCCTATCTTCCAGTGCTGACAAGAGCATCAGCCAATTAGGCATAGAGGCAGCAGAGCAGCAGATGGAGGATACTCTTTTTCCGATCATCATAGGACAGGCAGGGCAACACAGCGGTCAGGATTCCCGATGAGTAAGGCAGCACCACACGCCCTGCCAGCTGGATGAATTCCCTCATCCACGTCATGGCTGTCAGCTGGATCAGGTCATTCGCTTTGGAAAAAAAAATGAGAGACAGACAGTAGGGAAAGGTGAGACACAGAATTTTTACAATCATTACTGCAGTGCAATTTTTCAGTTGTAAGTCAACGTTCATGAATATAGGTTTTGGCAAGGAAACGACCTGGCCAAAAACACAAAATACTTGAAACAAAAAAACCATGATTTTTAGAAGAGCCTGAAGGATATCAGAACAGCCATATTATCAGCTGATATCTGCCTATTACATAAAATATCTACACCGGGGGCAATGATAAGACATGTAAAATTATATGTCCAACTGAAATATTTCCCTGGACATAATATCCTGAATTCAGTGGATCCCTTTATCATAATTTCACTCAGAGAGGCAAATTTGAAAGATCCATGCCTGAAAAGAAATGCAAATATCAGCATAGCACAAAGTCAGCACACCCCTAGTACAGTGTACGTCTCATGTGACTCTTTAACCAACAGGGGGAAAAACTTGTACCTACTACACACTGAACAAACCACAGATAGACCAAATCAAACAAAGTGCAGAGACTGCAGCCAGGACAAAAGGTCAGGAAATCTTTGTTTTAGGAGATAAGTCGGTGTTGGGGCTCACATTGAGAGACATCAGACAGCAACAAGTAAAACCTTTCCCTCGGACCCATTGTTTTTTTTTTTTTTTGTTTTTTTTTTGTCTTTGTACCTTGTGCTCAAGATTTTTCCCCTACATTGTTCACTACATGACATACAGCGCCAGGCAAAAATACACAACCCAATCACACAACAAGCATACTGGATAGTGGTCATATTTTATAGTAATCACCTGAGTTCCACTGTATAAGGCAGCATACAGAGACAGACAGACACAGGACACTCACTGAGTTTGGACTCATCGGACACCTGGCAGTGGATGACCAGGATGTTGGCCATCTCTGCAAACTTCACACTGGAAGGTGTCTTCTTTATCTCCTTAAGGAACTCTCCCAGAACAACCTCACACCTGAGGGACAAAAACAACACCTTATACAACTTACCCAAACTCTTTTCTGGCTGAAAGAAATGAAAACAACTCCAGAAGGGCCCAGGGTCAGAGAGGACCACAGAAGAGAGAGCTGATCATGCAGGAAAGGGTATTAATTATTCAGAAGAGGCATGTGGTAATCATACAGCAAACAAGTGGGGTGACTTGGTGACACAAGAGCGTTTGCCAACCGCCAAGCTTGATCAGAGGGAAGAGAGAGTTCATCCAAAAAAATGAGGATGAGAGGTACCTGCTGCAGGACAGCGGGTTTACGACATGAGGCAAGGGAGGAGGTGGGCTTGCAGGGTGTCAATGTTCTTATTGGTCAGTGAAAGACCGGCTGAAGTCAGAGGAAATATTTCAGTAATGTCAGAACAGGAAAATGAAGACACAGGACAGGAGTGGAGTAAGGGAGGCCTTACGTCCTTCGTATTTCCTTGCTGCTGTCCCCGAGAATCTGGAAAAGCCCATCTAGAATTTCCGGCAGGTAGTCCAAGAGGTTTATGTCAGGGACTGACTCGAGCACAAGGATCTGAAAGAATGAAGAACCCGGTTCAGAACTTCCCCTTGTGTAGACAGAACACACAAAAACGCAATGAGGTAGACAGTTCTGTTCCCATGGCAGCCTGACCAGACATTAGTACAATCAATTTATGTACTGCTAAATAAAACTCGGGAAACTGTTATTTTGATAGTGTTTTAATAATTTTACTTTTTCCCCTCACATCAGCTGTTGGGACTCATGGATTATTCTATTTGATTTTGCCGAATCATTTGCTGCTTTACATCCTGCTAAGATAAAAATATTTCACCCTTCTAAGTGATTGACAGCACACACAAGCTCCTCCCACTGTTGGGTTTACAAAGCCTCACACTCACAGTAATGTCTATACATCTAAGTATCTGTACCACCACCCCTCATTGTAGCTCAATAATATATTGCATTTACCTGTATTTCTCAAACAAGGGAGTAAAATATCTCTAACCAAATGCAATGTTTCATGGCAAAAAAGCCAGGTTTAAAGATGGTTCACAAGCACAACGCTTGCGTCCCAATGCGTTACTCACCCAGGAAATGATGAACTGGCGGGCATACTGGTTATTGGAGTAAATCCTCTCGCGCAGCAAGGGCACGAAAGCCACCAGGTCAAACTTGTTGCTCTCGGTCACAATGTCCTGTGAAGCAGTGTAGACTCAAGTCAGCCTTGCTGGTCATCTGTGCTCTGTGTATTGAGCTTCCTTGGCCTAAGTGACCTTCACCCTATGTGCAAATGGCTGCTGGACAAACCCCACTCACAACCCCATCACAATGCAGAGACAATAAGAAACATGGAGAAATGGAAACAAACACCATAGAGATTTATGAGAAGTCACCGAAATACTGAAGAACAGGAAGGGGTCAGAAATTTCCATTTTCATGCACATGGGAACGGTTGACATTTTTTGTATATGGGGACATGCAACCTTCAATTTCAAACAATATGCCCATCAATGCACAGAGGCATCCATGAATGCTCCATACATTGAGTTACAATAAGAAAATGAGAACGATATACATTGAGTGTATTAATTACATTATGATAGGCACAAAAATATTGAATATATCAGCTACTGTCTACATGAATAATTGAGAAATATTACTTGGACGGTGAACTCAGTGCTAATTTTTGAAGAGTTCCCTCTGCATGACTTTTATACTGTATGAGCTCAATATTTGCACAGTAAATGCAAATGTTGTGAAGTATAGCATTACCCACCATTTCAGAATTTCCAGTTCTTGCCCTTACCCAGAGCATTTTTAGTAACTCAGTTTTTAACTAAAACCATTAATTGATTATAACACGTGATACATCAAGTCAGTTAGCTAAAGATTCATGACCCATTTTTCCCAGGAATATATGTACATAATATGTAGTGTGGTGTATACTCGTGACACTGGTTATCATGGAATTATTTTTGCCCTGGAACGGACCTTGGTCTGTCATCCCCTTATCATTCACATTCCCTTTCTTTTTTACACTAGCTTGAGATAACCATAATCAAATCCCTAAGGCCAAAACAGACAAAACAAAAATTACTTTTCAGTTAATCCATGTTGTAATTTTCCCTCAACACTTAGCAAAGTGTTTTGGTACCTACATGCTTTTGTTATTTACAAAGGATTTTTTGGCAGTTTTAAGAAAAAGAAAAACTTGCTGAAATACGTTGCTACTAATGACTAATCTCAAATCGGAAGAGTCGCATTACCACTCGCAGCCCAGCACTGCTAAGATGAAGTCATTGAGTGATGAAGTCAGCGATAAAAGATAAGCCTGTTTAAACCCATCTTCATGCGAGCATGGTTACGCTTTAACATAAAGCCTAGGCCAGTGCTTTCCTCTTGTGCACATACAGAAAAAAGATTACAGGGCTCATTCAGAATCCCCACTTATCTATCCTTTGTTGAAAGGGAAAAAAGTCCACTGATATGACCTGATTGGATCAACTGAATGGCAGACTGAGTCCTCCAGCTCGTTATCACCCAATCTCTCACCTTCAGAAGACGATCCAGGAGCTCGGAGCCACTCTTGACGTTGGGATCTGGATCAGCGGCCAGCTGAAAAATAATAACGCAAGTGGGAGTAAACACAATGTTTAACAAGCTTTGCTTATGATTATTCTACAAAATGCCTCCCTGCCTGTCTGCACTGTGGGACATAGCTCTTGTAAGATGACATCATTATATACGCCATCACACACTGTGCTATGGAGCTAACATTGTAATACCACCAGTTATAGCCTTTAACTGTTTCTACAGCAAGAGGCATTCTCTAACAGAACACTGCAGCTAGTGGGGGGAGGAGTTAAAGGGTGTGGGGAACGAGGACTTAATTTCAAGTTTCATCATCCAGAGAGCCCTTCGGTTCACTGTTAATACTATAATTTTATCCACCATAACAGCAATCTGCAGGTGTGACTTACTGAACCAGACATGCTGAAGTAAGGCGACATGCACAGGTGTTTTGCAGCATAAGTCCACCTCACTCTGCCCACTATGCAAAACTCTAGCCTAAATTAGCTTATGCTAAGTGTCTCCAAGACCCACTGCCCTGTGCTTCACCTACTGTGACAGACACAGGCCTTTATCAGTGTGCGGCAAGCGTGTGACATCACCTTGCTGAGCCCATCAAACAGCACGTTGAAGTGGGGCAGAACGGCCCCTCTGGCCACCTTCACAATGTTGTAGAGGGCCTCGCAGGCATAATATCGGAGACGGCTGTCCGAATCGTTGAAGCAGGTGAGGACAGGTTCTATCAGCTCCTTCAGATATAGTCCAGAATCCTGCATATGACCGAAATACAGACAGACAGAAGGGCAGATAAGGTAAAGGACACACAGACTGACAGGATGACAAAGGACACCATGTCAAGTCAAGACCACTGTTCTGTCTGGCCTTCATGTATTATTACATTTCTCCTTGGTGTTCTTCAACAGAACACTCCCATAAAACAAGTGCAGAAACGCACTCTTCTGATGGGAGCCAGTGACAGAGTGACTGATCAATTAGATCTGCGGGATAAGGCATGGCAGGGGTGCAAGATGCTAAGGGAGGACAGTGGAAGCCTGTTGCTAATGTAATTGCAACACATCATCCATTTTGTTTGATGTAATACAAAGGAACAAGTGGACGTAGAGACCACTGCTGTGACACGACTAGAGGAGGAGAACAAACACACCAGACAGACCATGCAAATGCAGGGAGACAATGCATGTGTGACTCTCATGAGACTGTGTGCATAAACGATGTGATAGTGTTCATGGGTAGTGTGTTTGGAAGACTCGGTAATATTAAAGGGATATTTCATGTAATTTTACATTTCTAGTTTATCTCATTTACCCCCAAAGTAATGTATCTGTCTCATCATCTCCCTCCTCTGAGCTCTTGGCTTTGAATCATTCTAGCTGGTGGGAAATCACCAACCAATGAATATTCTGCAGGGAAGGCCACTGGATTAAAGCTAAAAACCGAAGTGAGACTTTTACTATTGACCCATATGCTATTCAACAGTAAGTGAAACAATAAGTCATTGGGAAGAATGGGTGACATATGACTTTAATGTAGTTGAAATATATACCACACATTTACAGTTACATGTATTGAGTTGAAACATGTTGACAGACATCTCCCAGCCTTTAGTAAATATCCCATCTTAAATGGCTAGAAAGGTAGATAATAAACATGTGCTGTATACACATTTCTAATCCAATAACAGGATATTTCAGAGGCTAGAAATTTCTCACCAGCTATAAAAGATTCAAGGCAAAGACCCAGAGCCAAGATCATGATTTTTCTACTGTCCCATATAATACTTTGGTGATGGGTGAAACAAGAGGAAATTATTTTTAAAAATGGCACTGTGTGTGCATTAAGGACATTCATGCATTGTGTTATGCCAGTAATGGTTGTATCTGTATGAGTTAAGATTATTGCATATGTCAGAGTAGTATTAGTGTCAACTTACTTAACCAAAGAAAGACACCAAATCAAAGATTAAACCACTGAGTGATGAATTTTTAGAAATCATAATGTGTAAGATAACGTTATCATTGTTCATGAATAACTGTGCAGCTCTAATGCAAACGTTTGATCATTAAATAAAAAATAAAGCAAACAGAGAGTAGTATGTATATGTGTGTGCATTTGTGAAAGAATATAAAGTATGAAACTCACGTCACAGTATATGAGCAGTGTCATTGTATGTGATTGGTTCATGTCAGTAGTGTGATGGTGTATGACTAGTGGGATGGTGTGTTTGCAGGTAATGAGTACGTGTTGTGCATCAGAAAATGTTATGCCTGTATAAGCAGTGCAATTGTGTGGTTGTGTGCCAATGTTGTGGTCATGAGTGTGAATGGTGTGCCAGTGTGATCAGTTTTATTGTTAGGCAGTACTGTGGGTGATTCATTCTGTGTGTGGCAGTGGCTAGTTGGGAGACGCTTATCCCACCTTTCCCAGTGCGATGGAGCAAGCAGCCAGGCCAATGAGTCCTCCTTTGCGGCTGTGAGGATGCTGAGATAGCGCAAACTCAGAAGCCAGAATCTGGATGACATGTCGGATCTGTGTTGAATTATTCTGGGCCACAAACTCACGCACCAGCCTGGAAACAAACATACAAACCAATATACATTCATTGCTAGTAAAGAACACAAGGCCATACATTTTGTATAGCCCAATCTGTTTTAGCATTGTGTCTTTCCCAACTGAGCAGTAAATGCAGACAAGTCTTCCTGATGAACAATGTGAAACTGCAATGCCTTTTATGCTAATTCCAGGCTTCCACAGTAACCAAAGGCTGCAACTAATAATATTTTCATAACTATCAATTCCATTGAATATATTTTGATAATAATCATTTAAAATCCAAGTTTTCAAGTCAAGACTTAAGGTAAACGTGTAGTATGTATTGACAAATTACAAAAAGCATATTTTCAACATAAACATTGAACTCTTGCACACTGTATTTTATGTCATTTTATAAAGGACTTCAGGCAGATCAACCCCATGATGGGTGCAAGAGATACGAACAAACAACTGAATCACTAAGTATTCAACAACTGTAATGATTTCACAAGGACCATTTGTGCTTTTCTCACACACAACCATTCCCACTGACGCATTATGAAGGTTACTAAAATCGTGTTTTGCCTGACCAACAGAAGACTGCATTCAAAACTGTTAAACCGAAAGTGATGTGAAAGTGTGACTACAATGGCAAAAGGGACTTTGTGGGGCAGTTGGAAAATCAAGCCCTCTCCGTTTTTTTCCCCTCAGGTTCTTTCTGTTTTCAATTATGAGATAAAGAAAATTAAGATATGTACACCTTCTTTTGAATAGAAATTTGTAACCGCACCAAATCAACTTCGGACAACTTCTTAAAATATGTGCAATCTTACAGTTATGTGAGAAAGGCACTGACCGCTGCCCGGGTTTAGATCAGCATTCCAGTTACAACTGAATAGGTGTGTTATGCGTTGTCATTACAAGAACAGTTTTGTCAGTTAATTTTAATATTTTCAGATCTCGATTAACTGTTTCAGACTAAAACGAACCGATTGTGAACCAAAGGTAAGGACAAAGACTGACAGAATCCCGTTCTATGTTTGCGGTAGATGTCAAGTCATGCAATAAACTGCTGTTATGGTTGTCCAAGTTATTTTTTGTTTGCTTGACTGTTTTAAGGCCACCTGACTCTCATAGCTGGTGACTGCTACCACCTTAAATTTTTACAAATCGATACACAAGGTCTTCAACATCGTCTTTTTCAGTCTAGTACTAAAATAAACCAATTCGACAGTGTGCGACCCCAATCATGTGATTTCCTATTCATTCACAACGGCCGTGCAGCGGTAGAGACGCACTACTGAGACATGATTAAGTTTGGTAAAGCAGGCTGAGTTTGCATTCAGATTTCTTTCACCTGATCAAACCTCGTAAGCATGGCCAAGATTAATCAGAAAACAGTTCAGTATACAAACACAAATCAAACTAGATTGCTTTTAAATTGATTCAGAATCTGCTAACTGTTGAGACAGAAAAAGTGTCTGTACTTACTTCTCAATCTCTAGAGCCGCGACTTTTCTCTTTTCGTAGAGTTTGTCGTTGAGAGCTCTCACAATGTTCGGGGTCAATGGCGAGAAATCTTTCTCGGTGTTCATTTTCACAAAAGGGTAAAATGTCGAACGAAGAAAATAGGAAAATGTTTTGAGTCACGTTAGGAAATATCTGACCACACCGATACACACTTCTCGTCCAACAGAAAGCCACCTTACCCAGGATAAAACTATAAATTAAAATACAGGCTTCAGCGAAGCATAAATCTGAGTAAAATGGTTACAATTCGGATACGCACAATATAGCAGTACCACAAGGTCAGGTAATTAGTCAGCTACATAACGACAGCGATTTTCTACAATTTCAATGCAGAAAGAATATGATATGGACTTAGCACAGCTAGCTTCTGCCAATGGTAGTGCTAATGCGAGGCGACTTGTATCGTCAGCTCCCAAGCCAGACAAACGTTTTGTGATTGATGATCTCACTAACGTTAAATACAGCCAATGTTTTACATAAGTACACAATAGCCAGAAGTTTTAATACCCCGGGACCCACAGCTAAAAGCACGCTAGTTTGTAAAGCTATCAAGTGTGTTCAATAATGTATGCTAACTCCGAACACTATCAGACGTGTGCTGTGATATAAAGTATCTACACCTAACAAGGAACACAGTTTAAATATAAATGCACCAAATGTTCCCTCTCAATACAGAATTAGACGACTCTTTCTGTTGGTCGGCACGCTTTAACGTAATGATTCCCCAAAAGCAAACCGAAGATTCAATGTCTCAAATGACATGCTCTGAAAGCAGCACTATTTAACACAGAGCTAGCTAACACATTTTATAACAAACAATGAAGAATAAAGATTATGTGCGTTGCAAATTTTAAGGATGCTGAGTTCGTAACGAAGAAGCAAGCACGGTGGATGATGCCTCTTCAGGAAGCAGCTTCAAAACAAGCTATTTCACTGTAACCATACTTCCCGACTCACATGACGTTTCTCCACACCTTCTAGGCTGATTAGTCGAGCGCCAAACTGAGGATATGTTATGAGCGCAACCGCTGGAGATGGGGCGTGGCATAGTACGGGTTTAGTATTCCGACTCATTTCAGACTGCAAATTTAAACGTGGGAATTGAAGCAATTGAGATATTATTAATAATTTAAGAGTTAAACTTAAAACAACACCTGAAGCACTGCAGAGAGGGCAGTACCATCTGCTTTTAACTGACTAAATCAAGACTGTTTTACAAGAAATTCTCTTATATTCTTTTCTTTTAATTGCTTTAATTTTATATATGGTACAATCTGCTTATCATTAGTATAACCATTAAAGAACACATTTTGGTTCTGGTCTAGGATATGAAAACAAGCAAACGGAAAAGCATATGCTCAAAAAACATGTAAAATAATAAGACTGCTCAGGATAGCCAAAGTACTCACGGTCATTAAGTTGTTCTTAGATGAAAGGTCTGCCAACACACTGACTTTTACCTTTTGACCAGTGGAGGGCGGTCTTTCCCTGTTACTAAGTAAAAAAATAAATATTCTAGTGGAGTGACAGGGCACCCTGTTGCAAGAGACACTTTTCTCTTTCTTTGTTCAGCTTTTCACCCTTTTTCCTAAGTTTGTGCGACCCACCCCCTGAAATACCAGAGCATCCATAAGTAGGCTATAATATCTAATAAGCTGGCAATATTGTCAGTATACACAATGTTATTTCAGCAGCTCTCAGGTTTGTTGTCCGTCACCTAAAAAGCAATGTCTGTAACTTGTATCAGCCAGCAACCGTCAAGGACCTGATGTATGCTCCATGACCATTTTGGAATATGTGGAGGGGAAAGTCTTAGGTCCATCCTGTGATGATGATTGGGTCTTTAGAACAGATGACATTGACTGGTCACCCACTCCACAATCCAGTTTTTCTAGGCATGGAATAAATGCTCATTTTCACTTGAACAGGTGACTTCACAACAATATTGATTTATATTATAAACTACTATCTGGATGATTAAATCTCAGAAAAAAATGATTTTGACAGGAGGGGGTCTTTAAAAATGTAAAACCTGCTATGTCTCAATGTCAAATGGGCAAATTGCAACAACTAATATGATATCCAGTATGATATAAATCAGTCAAACAATATACAATAAGGTAGTATCACTACTTCCATTATTTGTGTATTGGGTTTAAATTAATGGGAAGTAATTTTGTCATGCAATTTCAAGCGTGCTACCTGCAATTCACATTGCTATCAGACATTGATACTAACAATGTTTGCCATTCCTTGCTTACATAGACCACCAAATGAAAAATAACAGTGATTTTGAGTAGTACAAACATTAAAATAATACTTTCATTTAAGGGTGAATTTGTACTGTGCAGATGTCTTGGTTAAGATCTACTGCAGGCCTAGTTAGCTCTGCTTTGTTGCTGGCAAGTTTGTGGGTGGAACTTCGATCTGCATGAAGACAACCTTGCCAACTTTTTTTAGTTATTTCACCTATAGTCATTGTCCATGTCTTCTTCATTCACATCTCTTTCCACCTGCATCAAAACTATGGCTCAGGCGGAGTTGAAATGCATTATCTTTCTCATACTTGTCGGCACCATATCACTGGAGGTCAGAATGAAAAGCAGGAGGGGTAAATGTGAGTTTATATTAATTCTATATGTGTTTGATGAGTTATGTTTAAGTGAGCTAATGAAATTGAGTTACTCTCCTCTGCTCTATTTCTGTTTGACTGCTGAGCATTAGTGCTCATTATAGATTATGAAATTATGCCCACAACCTTCCTGCTGTTGTGGTTTGAAAGTGCTTGGCTTTGTCTGTATAACTATGGGTATGTGCTTAACTAAAATGGATATATAATCTTGTTAATCTGAAAAACTGACCTCTTGATCTCTTGTGTGTGTGTGTGTGTGTGTATGTGTTTAAAGTATTTCTTCATTTGAATTAGAATGCACTGTTTAATGTAGATTTTTTTTTCAAGTTACAACTGGCACATTTCTAACACAAGTCTGGTATTAACTTCCACCATACTAACTGCAAATAGGTAGTCTAGTGGTCATGGTACATAAATACAAGAGAATGGGACTTTATAATTCAGAAATCTGATGGTTCACATTCCAGACACATTCCAAGCTCACAGTTAAACTAAATATGCCATAGTTAGGCCATTTATGCCATAAAATTAAAATGAAGATGGTTTGAGTTCATTTAAATATCCATTTTCACTCTTTCCCAATCCCAATTGTTCTTGTCGAATGTTTTGTCTTTGTGGATTAATTAAATATTTTTTTTAGGTTGTAAGATAAAGGGCTTCAGACCTGAAGATAGCTGTGACAGTAAGTGCACAAGGGTGCTGGCCAGTTTATGAAAAGTTCAGGGTGCAGTTATTAGGGTGTTGCTTTCCTCTCCAGTCTTCACAGTGTGCTTACCTGTCCGCCACTAGCAACATGTACAAATTATCATTTGTCTAAGATCAATACCTTTTTAATCTCAATGGGCCTCATTCACCAACCATTCTTATGAAGAATTTTCTTCTTAAAACCCACTTATGCAGTTTTCACAAAGATTCTGACATTCACCAATGTTTTCTTATTTGGGATTTATTCTTAGGTAAGAACAGAATCTACGCACACTAAAGAGCACTCTTACTTCACATCTAGAACTTCACTTCACATCAGCTATGTTAATTTAGCCGCGCTCTCCCGCTAGTCGTAGATGGAATAAATCAACTAGCGACACAATACTTAAAATTCCTCAATACAGCAGAAGAACAGGTCCCTGTCAAGAGAGGACTCCATTCTGTTGCTGGTCTACCCAACACCATCGGCATAATAGGCGCATTAACGCACCCTCTCCAGATCCGTTCCCATATCTCAACCGCAAGCAATAATACTCCATAAATGTACAACTCATCCGCGACACCCAGAGCTACCCTCTGAATATGGTCTCCCACTTCCCAGGAGGTGCACTCGACTCATTTTACTCGAACAAGGAACTGCTAGAGACGCATGGCTCATTGGTACAGATTTTTGATTAATTATAAATCCCAGCAACAGTGGGCTTCTATTCCTATAATGAATTGCTATATGTGGAGATCGGCGATATGCCCTGACCCCTGGTTAATGACACCACTCATCACCCTTCAGACTCACCAAGAGGTGTCCTTCAATCAGCAGCACGCACATACTCGCTCCACCATCGAGCGCACCATTGGCATCTTCACTTCCCTTTCAGTCACCACAACAACAAGAGGATGTGCGTCCTGACCCATTCCTGGGACCGGACAACCAACTTGCTGTCCAAGTTCGACAGTAATTAATTGTTCGTTTGTAAATAAATGCTTTCAAATTAATTTGACGTTTACAGTGTGATTATTTGTAGCTTACAATTAATCTCAAGAAAGAAACGCATCACTTTAAGAAAAAAAAATCAAACAGGTTTCAGTGGATATCTTTATTTTTTTAAATTGTATTAATTTCTTTAAGTGTCTCGGAGATTGTGGCCAGTGTTTATGCGATCCGTATAAGTGTTTGGGCAATCTTGACTTCTCAACGTCTCTATTTCCGTGTGTGAGTTCTGTATGTGACGCGGCCCTGCAGTCTCATGCCCTGTTATGGGGATTGGCGGGGCGTTTACCTGTGCTAATTAGGAGAATTAGGAAAAGAAAATTGTTCTTTTTGTTATAAGAACAAAAGTGCGAAAAATTCTGCGGTTTACGGACGCTTCCTGAATCTAACGTAGACTTTTCTTGGGACGTTGCTCAAGAACAAATTTAAGAAAAAACTTATTGAGATATTGGTGAATGAGGCCCCATGTCAGTAATTAAACTTCTAAATACACAAATACATAATGTCTACAAATTACAGAAATGAAAACCAAAATGTTTTCTTTTGTAAGTTACCATCATATATTAAAGATGTGTATTTTGTCAGTATTACCCACTATACCCAGCACATATGAAACATTTGATATATGTATATTACTTGTATTTATTCATGTAATTAAGCAATGCAATTAAAATGGCATTAACACACTTTCTTTGCATAAACTACACAGTGCTTTGCTATTTTGTTACATAAACTGCTTTACAACTTTGTGTTTAGGTTTAATTTTATTTTGTTGGTTCTCCAGAACCTAAATTTGAGGATATTGACTGTGATGAGATTGACAAAGACATGGAATGCAGTTTTGTCTGCAAAAACAAAGGTATTAAATATACTAGGGTAAATCTAAATGCTTTGCTAATCACTTTAGTGGTTGGGGTTGTGTGCATGTTTGTCCATTTGCTCATGAGTTGGATTGACACTTTTTCATTCCAATGAGGAAATGTATATGTTTGTTACTGAATTTTGTCTGCTTTGAATTTTTTCTTCTTTTTTGATGAAATGAATGTGGTGTGGATTAGAATGCTGTAATGGTAGAACGACAATATTAAATATTAATATTATAAAGAGACTGGAACATTGGCAAAAAATGGACATTTCTTGAAAAAAAAAAGAAGTCAACACTGGTTCACATTTTTGACAACAAAGATTCAATGCATAGTATCAACTAGCAATAAAGTAACATTAAAAATTATATTTTAATAGGTTGCACCATCGCAAGTGATTCCTCATCAAGTGATACTTGCAACTGCATTGATATAAAGGAATCTATTGTGACACCATACAGGGGACCATGTAAAAAGTTCAAAATTGACAGTGGGACCTGTCCCATGGACAAATGTGCTTGTGTTAAGCAAGCTATCCAAGACTGCAATTTGGTCACAGTGTTTTCTACATATTGCAAAAAGTTGGGCAAGAAGTGCAAATTCAGTATAAATGAAAGGTAGGCCTTTTCATTGAATGAAACTACATTATATTTGTATTCAGGGGGTGGCTGCTGGCAGTTGGGGGGATAAACAGAAAAAAACAGTTCATTTCATTTATTGTTGAATTGTCTATGATTGATGAGGGCAATCAAGTTCCAACTAAGAAACATAACACAACTCAATCAATCATGCAGTAACTGCAACATATTTTTTTAGATGCCATTTTCTATTCTTTTTGCCCCTGCTTCTGAGACAGCCTGTGTACACCATTGTTCCTACCTGCATTTTTTAGGACTGTTGACTGTAGTATTAGTTCTGTTGCATGTGCTTTCTGAAATCTTAATGGTTTTAGTAATATCAGTTCCATTCTCACAACAGGTTTTTTGTCTCTTTTTGCAGGAAGTTTCAGACGTGCCTTCTCACGGCCGACATTTCGAAAATTAGTGACAGTGTCAAAGGAAAAAAATTAAAATATAACAAAAATTCTTTGGGTGACATTCGGATGTCCTTACCCTCCACAGATGTGAGTACAGAGGAAGGAATTTTGTCATACTGACATTCTCTGAGTGGAACTCTTTGAGATTAAGTGACAATATATGAACAACTGAAAAAATCTATTATAAAATATAGGAAGGTCCAAGGCACCCAAAACTGGAGATGCAAATGTTTGCAAATGGCTATGTTATATATTACATGTCATGCATACGTCTGCAGTTAGTCGAAAATGTGGTAGATTAAAGAGAAGAAACCATTTAACCCCAGTTTTAGCTTTCTTGCCCGTGCTGCCTGTTTGTTTTATAATTAATTTACACAAATGTATGAATAACTTTTAAAGCACTGCATGGATCTGCTCTTGATTATATTTATGAACTGGTAAAACCTTATAGAATGACACATACTCTCAGGTTCTCAGAGTCCAAACTAAAAATAAAAGGGGACCGTGTTTTTTACCGTAGCTCCTTGACTCTGGAACAGTCTGACACAAGAAATATGATTACACAATCTGTGTCCTCCTCTAAATTCCTTTTAAAAACCATTACCAATACATTATAGCTAACTGTTCAAACAAAATGGTGTGTGAAGTTGATAAACAGTGCTCTCCATTCCAGAGCATTCATGGTGAAGAAGATGACATTGATGTGCTGCTCCCTAAAGAAGCCCTGGCTGCTGCCCTGGGGGACACAGATGAGGAAGTGAACACCAGCATCTTGTGGTTTGAGGAAGACCTGTTCCTGGTAAAGCCTCTCATCAAAAATATAGCTAAAAGCAGTGGCTCAAAATAGCACCACAAAGTAAAAGTACTGAACAGAAGGCACTTTGCATCAGTGCTATGCAGATCTGGTGCGATAAACACTGGAGAACTTCCTGTGTTATTCGTGTTCCTAAGAAAAGCATGCACCCTATTTGCGAAATTAATTTACATCTGTTTTTATCTGTGTAACCTTATTTGCCTGCACAATCTTTTGAACCTGATGTTTCCTTTCTAATATTCGAATGATGCATGCTGTTTTTGTAGATGAAATGAAAGCCCTTTTACATTATTAGTATGAACAAAATTTACATGAGGCCTACAAATGTAAACATGTTTTTGTCTACTGGAAATAAAACACACCTCCTATGTAAAAAAAAAAAGATCTTATGACAATAACTGGCCATTCAATCCAACTAAGCTCGGCATTTCATCAAAGGAGTATCTGGTAATGCATCAAGTGTTGAACCAGATATCAGAACTATGTTCTCCGCCTCAACTACATGATCTGGCAACATATTCTTAATATTGACAACTCTTTGTGTAAAATAATACTTCTTAACATCAGTGCAGAATTTACTCCTAACTAGTTTCCATCAATACCAACTTGTTCTACAGACTGAATCATATAAAATTGTTGTAGTTCACCTTTTTGCACCCTTACATAAATTACACAAAAAAAACCTGTATCGTCACCAAGTCTCCTTTCACTAAGTCTGAATAAGCTAAGTAACTTTTGTCTTGCTTTGTATCTTTTAAGTTATAATCCAGGAAGCAATGTAATTGTCTGTCTCTGTACTTTTTCCAAGAACCTCAATACTTTTTCTGTAGTGAGGCACCCATAACTGCATAAAGGATTCCAATTGAGGTCTGGCTAAAGTACCGTATAGTTTAATATAACCTTCAGCAAGTTTTAATCAATATTTTGCTGTATATTCCAGCATCCTGTTGCCCCTTTTCACTGCAATAGCACAATGTCTAAATCCTGTTATGCATTTGGCCAACTATTACTCCCATATCTTTTTCAAGTTGAACACATAATTTTGTTACTCACATGAAGTCTGAGTTTCTTATTTCCTGCATGCAGGAATTTACATTTAGCTGAACTGAATATCATTTGCCATGTACCTACCCACTTTTGGCTATGGCTTTCCTGTATTAACTTCTGAACTTTTGAGTAGAGCCCCTGGTTTCATATCAGATGCAAACTGTACTATTTTGCCAATAACTTCCATGTCAAGATAAGGAGATATTTATGTTGATAAGGAAGAGCAAATGCCCCAACACCGATCCTTGTGAGACTCTGCTTCGTACAAGTCTTTGCTCTAATGCACTGTAAAAAACGATTTGTTTGAGGAATAAGTTAGGGTTATGGTTTCATTTTCCAGGAAGGAGTGCTGCCATTGTGCATTTGAGTACATAAAACACTGTGTGAATACATTATATATGCAACTGAAAGCTACTCTTGATCAAAGAATACATACATAAATCTCATATACTGTAATATAATCTCATGGACTGTTCTTTGCACCAGGTAGATGACGTTGATGGTGAGCTCCTAAACAGCCGTGTCATATCCATTGACCTGGGAAAGGAGGTTTCTGGCCTCACAAACCGTGTCAATATTACCTTTTACAACGAAAGCGCGTCACTAGTGAGTACAAGGCCTTGGCACCACTTTGAGCAAACTGCTTTCAGTGAGTACCTTTTAGTGGTGTATTTATGCTTTGTGATATTTAAAATTTGCTTACATGGATCACTCCTGTTAGCAGCAATGATATTTGATGATTTATGAGCATTTTATTTAAAATAAAATCCACATTTTCCTCTCAAGGGGGTAGGAAGGATACAGTGGTGAGTTTTTTTCACCAAAGATTGAACACAATTGGGTAAATATGATAGGGGCATTGAATTGAATGCATTGAATTATTTTCATTTCAGGAAAATGCAATGTGTGTTTTCCTGGATGGTGCGGGTGATGATGATGGTAAGACCCTGACCCCTGACCCCAGGTCATTTACACCTTTGGGTCACACAATGTTTGGCCAGCAGATCCCAAGAGAAACCTAGAACTGTGGCTCCTTGCATTATGCTAAGCTATATTTAGCATGTAAAACCACCTGCCAAGCTGTTATCTGTGCCACACTGTTTTTCTGTAACACCATATAAAAACAATGCTGTTGGACCTGTTCCAGTCACACTGCATGTTGACTCACAGACAATGAACCACCTCAGAGGCTCAGCTTAAAGCTGGCCCCAAAAAGGCAGCCAGGTGCCCACAGGGTGAATGCTGGACTTCTTATAACAGAGGTAAAGAAAACTGGCATTGGTGAATGGTGGAATTTAAGTGGCGACTGATATCCCCAACCAAAGGTATAATACAGCTGCGAACATGGACAAGCAGCCCACCAATGTCTTCTTGAAAAAGGAAATGGAAGTATTTGAGCATTTGTTTTATAAAACATTGCCCCACTCCAGTGACTCCTGATAAATTAAAAGGTACACTGGATGTTTGCCTGCTCTGTCTGTCTCAGGCGGCTATGAAGGATTCTGGAATTCTTTGGGATGTTACTCAGACCGACAGGATGGAAAAATAGTTTGCTCATGTGATCACCTCTCCATCTTCGCAGTTCTGCTGGTGAGAAATTCTAATGGCATTTCTTCCATTGATGACACCTATCCATAGCTAGCCATAGCTGCCAATAGACTGGAGCTCAAACACCCAATTGCAGTGGTCATGCTTGTAATCTCAGAACTTGTGATAATTTAAAACAGCCGATTACACAGTTAATTCACATTACCTGGTCTCTGGTCAAAATTCAATGTTAAATAACAAATCCAGTGTGACCTAACTTGGCTGTCCAGGACTAGTGATGGCAACTCTTTGAGTCTAGAATCTTTTAAAATGCTCAGATTGTGTTACTGTGTCCATGTGTTCATGCAGAGTCCAGTATCAAGAAACAATTCTGCTATATCCCCACCACTGAGCAGCTACTCTGTCTGGGTCCTGACATTGCTTTCTCGGATTAGCTGCGGAGTTTCTGCGTGCTGCCTGACTCTGGTTCTCATCATCCATGCTGTCTTCAGGTGGGCACAACAACATTTACGTGTTTATTGTACATTTGTTCAAAGAGGCAGGTCAAGTATAGAGGCTAATGCATCATAACCATATCTCCTGTTTCAAAATTGGCACAATTTTACAACTACCCCTCCCCCCAATTCCTTTTTTCTTTCCCAGGAGGAATAATTCTGACCATTTGCTCAACATCCATGTGAACTTGAGTGCTGCACTCATGTTTCTAAACCTCACCTTCGTCGTCAACGACAGCCTGGCCTCCCTGAACATCCATGGTGTCTGTGTCTTCATTGCCGCGGCAACCCACTTCTTCCTCCTCTGCACCATCACTTGGTTTTCCATAGAGGGCTTCCACCTGTACCTGCTCATAATCCGGGTCTTCAACACCTACTTCAGGAAGTATCTGCTCAAACTGGCTCTGGTGGGCTGGGGTGAGCACAGAGCCTCAGGAGTTTCATGTTTCACTGTCTTACCTACTTTTTAGCTGACTCTCCTTGTTTTTTTTATCTCATGAAATAAAGAATGCTTGTTATGACTGCCTGAACACTGATTCAATCAGATTCAAGCTGAGAATATTAGTATTAGCATTAAGGCTGAATCTTTGGTTACATCAGGTCCTAATTCCTTGCTCTCTCTTTAAGGGCTACCCATAGTGGCTGTAATTGTAATCATCAGCTGCAGCAAGTATGGCAAATTCAGCATTTACAAGCTTGAGGGTGGAACAGTTACAATGTATGTGGGTGACTTCCTCCGTCTCAACCGCACTTCATCACATTCAGGGTGCAGTCTGTCACACTTAATCCTCTGCTACCTGTCACAAGTGCAACATCCAAATGTATAAATGTCCTAATGTCACATAAGAGTGGTGTTGGGAAACCAGTGTAGAAAACTGAAATGTGTTCTAATCAAGTGAATATCATAAATGATATTGAGACTGAGTGATGGCAAAGTATGACGTGTTAACTTGAGTCTGTAAACTGCATGTCACTGCCTCTTTGTCTCTGTAGGAGTTACAAAGTAATACTATATTCATGTTAGTGTTACCTGTATAATGTTGTGATCATGTCTGAAGGTTTTACCTGACTGATGGCATCTTACCTATAAAACGCTCTGCTAGTGTCAACAGAATGATGCTGTTACCATGTTTCTGGAGGTTGCTTGTATAGGATGGTCACTGTCAATGTCTCTGCAGATGCTACGTCACTGAAGAAGTGCTGCCAATCCTTACCTTCAGCTTCTTTGTGCTGGCTTTCCTTGTGAATCTGCTCATCTGCATAATGGTGACTGTGAAGGTTGTGCGTGTGCGGCATCTTGGCCCCGCCTTGAGGAGAAGGGAATCACCAAGCGGGACATCTTCAGCCTGATGGGCATATCCCTGCTGCTCGGTGTGCCCTGGGGTGTGCAGCTCTTCCAGTTTGAACACCTGAAGGAGGCCTCCTTCTACATATTCTGCATCTTCAACTCCTTCCATGGTAAGAAAGTACTGGGGTGAATCAGAGCTCAACCTCAAGCACCTTAACTTAAACCCCACCAACAGAATAGACTCTTGCAAGTCCAAGCCTAGACCATGTCATTTCCTGCCTATGGCCTGCCAGGCCAGGATTAAGTTGACCAGAGTTCCTATAGTTATCTCTCAATTAAATCCATTTATAACACTCCTCCTCCATTGGAATCGGTAACTGGTTCGCGGGAAAGAGCTAAGGATATTCTTACAGAGGCATGCACTTGGTTATTCAAAAAGGCTCAATTACCACTTCAAAAATTGGTTTAAGGATGCTGATGAATGAGATTTTACCCTGGCTACATGACTGTTTTGAAGCCATCATGTCACTGTAGTACAACTGGCTGTGGAAAAAAACAAATCATCTTATTCCTTACTCCACCAAAGACAGTGAGTCATTGAGCACATGCCTGTAGCCAGGGCTGCTTACTTTATTTGCAGTGAAGACTTGATTTGCAATGAGAATGTGTATAAGCACCACCACTACAACCTGTATTATACAGCTATTTATCTGTGCTTTTTCACTCCGTTGTAATGAATGACAGTGAAAACTTTGTGCTGCAGTGGGTGGTCACTAATCTGTTGCTTGCTTTGCCCCGACACATCCAGGGTTCTTCCTGCTGCTGCGGTATAGCACCCTGCCTGGCCATCGATGGAATAAATCACCAGAATCAGCCACGACAACCTCAACAAATACCTCCACCAACACATCTTAATCCCCTCTACGCTCCAACCAGTCATTCCTTGCACCAGCAAGGACCTGAGAGTTTTAGAGGCCAGTTACATTTTGTTCCCCTTTTTGCAAGTATCTGTGCTTTCTGGAAAAAAAGATTTCTGAAAAAAGACAACTCCTTTACTTCTTTATGTCCAGAGAAGTCACTTTGTTTAATGTTTTATTTTATGTGTGTGTTATTGTAATTTGATCTTAAAAGGATTCACCCTCACACTGCAACTTGACCTCAATACAACAGCTCAATCCTTTATGATGCCTCATAAAGTCTAAGAGCTTGGCAAGGTCTGTAAAAAGGTGATTATTTTAAAAGAATGCATAATTAATGCGGTTTTGCTCTAGTGTGTGTCATACTGCAATGACTGTAGAGTTTGCATCAGTTGATATTTCTTATCCAAATATTAAACTTTTCTATATCATACAATGAGATTACATTACATTGCATTATAGGCATTTTTCAGACGCTCTTATCCAGAGCGACGTACAACTCAAAGTGCACGAGAGATAAATCCACACCACCAAAATAAAATCAATACTTTTTATTGTAAAATCAATTCCTCTTTTTAAATTGTAAAACTGCAAAATGTTGTACCACAAACATTACAGGACACACATGGCGTTTCAGAACAGAATCATGCAAGGTGATCTCCACAGCAGCATGCTTAGAGCAGAATTACATCAGGTCCTCATTGCTGCAGGGTCCAGTCACGTTCCTGGTGATGATGTGACCCCGGCTCTTTTACTGAGTGGTATTCTTTAATGTCATAAAGGTCCCTCATCCCATAAAAGCTGGAAAAAAAACAGAAAAGGAGTCATAGATTCTACCACGTTTAAATATGAATTAAATTCATACATGTTTAAAAGCAACAAATGTAAGAATTTGTGTGGCTGCTATTAATTTCCTGTTCATACTACACTTTCCATGTTTCATGCTCCTTGTTTCTTTTATTGTTGAAAACATAACCTAAGTGCCAGAGGGGGCTAGTTGACAAAAGGTAATGCAAAGATCTGCAAAGTGATAATGTGGAGAACATAGTTTTTTGCGTGGTTTGTTTGTTTCTTTGTGTTAATCTACTGAAATCGCAGTTCGCATTTCAATAACAAATTACAGTGACACTAAACAAAGCGTTTGTATTCATTTCTCTAATGTTGAGTTAAAATGGGGAAGTGGGAAAAATGGAGAAATTACCCAGAGAGTACATTTAAATATGAACAGTTTCACACGTGTGATTTTGCTATGCCTGCTCTGTGCCCAATTAACCCATAATGTCCTCTCAAAGTTTCAGTGAAATGCGAACAGTGCCATAACGCTGCTCCAATATTACAGTGACATTGTGTTGCAGGGCCCTCTACTCTACTAAAGTGTTAAAATGGTGATCCAGTGGAGAGATACTAAAAGCACTTAGAAACATTGGATTAAAAATCAGGTCATCAATCCACAAAGACAGACACTGCAGAACAAAACCCTCTATTCTAACTGTCAAAAATTAACATGGGGAGGACTAACTCCCTCCCATGAAAGACCTGGTTTGGACCTGTGCACCAAACTGAACTGGAGAACGTGCATAGAAAAGAAACATACAGCCAACTTTTTTATTGTAAGGGTCAATTTTACAATCAATTTTTAAGACAAAATGACAAGTCAAGATTTTACTTCTGAACATGACCAGAGCTGCAGTGGTGGGATGAAAACTGCACATTGACTGCATTGGTACTTCCTTGTGGTATGCTATCAGGGTTCCCATGGAAACATCAGTTATCAGTCCCTCATCAGAGTAAAGCAGACACATAATCAAATTCACATATCCAGTGTCTACTGTTTGTCACAAATTCCCAGTAAATACTTAATCCGTTCCCCATACAGAAATGAATGGCTAAATGTGTGCATCTCAAAGAGTATGGACTACAGTCAACATTTCTTCTCAGGCAGCACTGAGATTCTCAGAGAGAGTACAAGCAAAAACACAAAAAATGTTGTCTTAAGGCAGAAATTCAAGTTTGAGGTGGGAGAGATAAGATAACCCATCAGTGACCCCCCTTTCTGAGAGTGAGGTTAAGGATAGAAGGCTAGAATGACCAAGCAACACTACAGACAATCACCTGGGAGAAAATGGGCTGTCATTTTAACATCTAAACGGAACCTTGGTGCATTCTGTCATATCATATAAGCAGAATACCCCGCTTCAAAACCCACCAGAGGTTATTACCTGTCTCTCTCAGACAGGAAACTTCTTTGAATGTGACCATAGCTTCTGACCTTCTATCTTGGGATTGGAGGAGTCTGTTTCTCTTATTTCTTTTTTTCAGTCAGCTAATCAACTGAATGAGACACCCAATGCCTGCCTCACAAGCTCAACACAGGCTTCAGGAAAAACAAAAAATTCTCCAGAACTGAATCTGGCACCATTTTTCCAGCATTACACAAAAGCATGACTGTGAAGAGTCCAGTTATTCTCAATAACCACAATTGATAGAGAGCTAATCCCCCTCCCAGAATTTTCTCTCTCTCTCTCTCTCTCTCTCTCTCTCACACACACACACACACACACACACACGCACACACACAAGAACAGTTCCTCTACCTGACACACAGACACGCCATGTGAAATAAATATATGTATTCACAATGGCCCAATGGGCACCAATAATTCAGGTTAAACAGCTGTACATGATAATAAAGGAAGCAACATGTTCAACAAAAGCTTAGCCCTTCTTAATGTCAACATGAAATAAATTATACATACATGTGTGGTTTTTATTGGGTTCCAGCATTGTATAACTAGCCTTAGACATAAAGGTGTTCCACTCCAGCAGTACTTGGTGACACGTCACAAACCCATTCAGTTCAGTCCATGCAGAAACCTCCCAGAAACATGTATCATTTTGGATCTTTGTGCTGAAAAAATTCTTTCTTCCTCTTTTATGCATGATATCATCAAATCTTAACATGGCTACTAAAAAATGCTACTACTGAAAATGACAGGAAAAACTGTAGTAAAATGAGAAAAAAGGCTTCTTGGTAAAGCTTTGAAAAGCACCTTCATAAGGACATGGTCATAGGTGAGTGTTGCAGATCAGCTTTGTGTGTGATCTGTGATGAGTTCCCACCAGACACATAGTGTGATACTCTCCAGACTCGATGAGTCTCTTGAACTAGATAGCACAAAACTACAAGCCCTACTGGCCTGTGATGCTCAAAATGCCTTCCAAAAACTGAGTGTGGATAACCAGACAATCAAGCCTGATGCTATCAATTGAGAGCTAATCATTGAAAAAGGTCTGGTGAGTGTAATGTCGGGATAATGTTCATGGCTGGTGGTTCGACAGTAGAGACAAAATGATGCTCCATTTGTTCACTGTGAATGTGCTGCCATGGGTCAGCTTGATCACTGTGAATGTGCTGCCATGGGTCAGCTTGATCACTGTGAATGTGCTGCCATGGGTCAGCTTGATCACTGTCCAGCAGCCTCAGCCAGAGTGGAACACCTTCTCTAGCCCTAAAGAAAGTATTTGGTGTGAAGATCCTCCTCGACAGGCAGTTATGTAAATGAAGTGCTTACAGTCTTTACCTGTGAAACTTTCACTGCCCCATGACCCTGCTGTGACCTTCATAACTCACCCATCCCAATCTGTGCATATCACTCACACCTGGAAAACAATGTTTCAGATAGAAGAACAATTTTCTCCTGAGTTGTCCAAAACAGATTGTTTAAAATCATCACTCCAAGTGCAAAAGTTATTTTGAGACCGAGACCACATAGGTCTGTAACCAGGCTACTACATAAACCAAAATATCAAACGAAGGGGAAAAACACCCACAAACAATAATAATAATAATAATAATAATACCATAATTATTATTAACACCATCATTGTATTCATATTAGTACAAAAAGAATGTATACCCATTTAAGGAAACAAGATCCTAAATGGTATAACGTTTTAGTGGGTATTTTTTTAAATGAAAAGGATAAATTAAAATACATTTGAAGTCGCACCTGCCTGCATTTGTCTCTTCCAGCTGCAGAATTTCAATCCAAGTTTTACTCCAAACCTGTAGTGACTTAGGGCAGAGGGTCCAAAAGTTCCAAAAAGGTGGAGTCAAGAAACCGCACACACTTCTTCCACCAGATCACTGTGAACTTTCACATTATTAAATAAAGAGGACCGCTGACTGCATGAAAGACAAACAAAGATGTTTTCGCCTAGAGAAGTCACACCTGCAGTCTGACTAATGGCAGAGAAAAGCAGGAAGTGGCAAACTGACCATTGGTGGCTCTTTCCAAAACTGGACAGCTAATGGCCGTCTTTGTCATCAAGCCTAGCAGGACAGATTGAGTCCGAGGTGAGGACAGCGAGCCATTGGGAGGTGTTCTGTCCGCTACAAATGTAAGAAAGGGATGAGGAGAAAATGACAGCATGGCTCTCCTTCCCTGAAAAAGACTGCCAAAAGTCCACCTTCCTCAAACATGGAGATTCACCAAATGGGATATTTGGTCATTGTGCATTTTCACGGAGTGACAAAACCCTCTTTGCTTACAGACTTTTGTGTGTCAGATTGAGTTTACAGAATTAAGCGAGCTACTTGAGCTACACTGTAATCATGCCATGGAATTGTGTGGACTATGGGGATATGCCATGGTGGTAAAAATCCGCGCTAAAGAAGGGTAAAGAGTAATAGCTACACTCCATTAACACAAGGAGCAAGGAGGTCCAAGTAGAAGTCTGTCTGGAGTGTTTCATGACCCCAAATCGACCATGATAACCAATGCTAAACCAAGAAAGGAGAAATCGGACTACAGGCGGGGCCGCTAGGGAAGCACCCTCCTCTCGCACACTCACAAGAACACACAAATTGTCATGACGTTCCTCTCCGAGGGGCATGCACAGAGAGATTCACACAGATAAGTGTCACGAAAACAAAAGTGTTCGGCTACAGCCATTACGACAACGCTAGGCAGAACTCCAGTGTGGTCTCACATTGACCTTTGCTCAGTCGCATCTTCAGTACAGGACTTCCTGTATCCTCCTCACTGGGGGTTGCTGGGAGTTGTAGTCCCTCCTCCCCCAGGGAAAGGTGGGAATGTGGTGGCTGGGTGTCCCAGCTCCTTCCGTCTCCTTGTGAAGAACAGGAAGGGGCGTGCCCATAGGCCTTGCCCTCCCACGGGGTGGCGCCCTTCCCCCTGATTGGCCCAAGGGGGTGAGGAGGGTTGAAGTGGGGAGGGGGTGGGGTAAATGGGATTTGAGATGAAGTTCTTGCCCCAGCAGAGACGCAAGGGTGAAACATGAGGCTGGAAGGAAGGGCGTCCACGTTATCCCTTCACTGACTGGGGTAGGACGGATAGTGTCCGGGGGGGTGTCGTCCATGGCGGAGTGGCACTGTGCTGTGACGTTCTGGTGCCAAACGCGTGCCAAGCAAATCACCGTCAGGGTCAGTCTGTGAGCCACTGAACATATCGCCTAATAGATGGAAAGAAAGAGAGAGGGAGTGAGAGGAATGCAAAAAGACAGGGTTGCACAAGCTAGTACCATCTGTGTCATTCTGTGTTTGTACCTCATCAGTCTTGTGACTGACACTTCTGGGGTTTGATTGCTGTAATGGTCTAATTTGTGGTGAGTATGGGGAGGAAAGGAGGGTGTATTAACAAGCAAATAAAGCAAATCATCTGACTTCAATGGAATTTGAAGGCATAAAGTTGTGAAAAAACATTGCTTTTGTGCAAGTGGTGCAAATCAATAAAAGAAGAATAATGAACAAAGTAAGGATGGCTGAGTGATTATCTGACAACATTTTGATTGATGGAGCTGGAGTGTTTTGATTAGTTTAAAACAGAATTAATGAGTTAAACTGATTCACTGCCATGCCAGCTCCTTCCAGTGAAATGTTCATGAAGGCTCTGTCATTCAGTGCCCAGACTGGCACAGTTACAGACACGTGATAGGGAGAGGTGGGCGTACCGTCAGCACAGTTATGGATGTGTGTTAGAGTGAGGTGGGTGTACCGTCAGCACAGTTATGGATGTGTGTTAGAGTGAGTTGGGCGTACCGTCAGCACAGTTATGGATGTGTGTTAGAGAGAGGTGGGTGTACCGTCAGCACAGTTACGGATGTGTGTTAGAGTGAGGTGGGCGTACCGTCAGCACAGTTATGGATGTGTGTTAGAGTGAGGTGGGCGTACCGTCAGCACAGTTACAGACGCGTGATAGGGAGAGGTGGGCGTCAGCACAGTTATGGATGTGTGTTAGAGAGAGGTGGGTGTACCGTCAGCACAGTTATGGATGTGTGTTAGAGTGAGGTGGGCGTACCGTCAGCACAGTTTCAGACACGTGTTAGGGAGAGGTGGGCGTACCGTCAGCACAGTTATGGATGTGTGTTAGAGAGAGGTGGGCGTACCGTCAGCACAGTTACAGACACGTGTTAGGGAGAGGTGGGCGTACCGTCAGCACAGTTATGGATGTGTGTTAGAGTGAGGTGGGCGTACCGTCAGCACAGTTACAGACACGTGATAGGGAGAGGTGGGCGTCAGCACAGTTATGGATGTGTGTTAGAGAGAGGTGGGTGTACCGTCAGCACAGTTATGGATGTGTGTTAGAGTGAGGTGGGCGTACCGTCAGCACAGTTACAGACACGTGTTAGGGAGAGGTGGGTGTACCGTCAGCACAGTTATGGATGTGTGTTAGAGTGAGGTGGGCGTACCGTCAGCACAGTTACAGACGCGTGTTAGGGAGAGGTGGGCGTACCATCAGCACAGTTATGGATGTGTGTTAGAGTGAGGTGGGTGTACCGTCAGCACAGTTATGGATGTGTGTTAGAGAGAGGTGGGCGTACCGTCAGCACAGTTACAGACGTGTGTTAGAGAGAGGTGGGCATATCGTTGGCACAGGTATGGATGTGTGTAACAGAAAGGTGGGCGCAACATCAGCAGTTACGGGTGTGTGTTAAGGAGTGGTGGGCATACCGTTGGCATTGTCCAGGCTTGCCTGAGTGCCTGTGATGTGGTGCCAGAAGGCACTGCGGGGCAGGATGGCTGTGGGGGTGCAGGGGTAAGACCCCGCCTCAGAGCCTTTCGACAGCAACTGGCCAGAGATCAGACAGGATAAATGGATTACTTTCATCATCACTATCACAGTCATTGTCATCATAATCATCGTTGTCATCAGTAAGGCTACATGTAAGGTCCCATTACAGGTACCCAGGTGGGTGCAGGTGTGAGAGAGTGAGTGCACACATTTTTCTCTATGTATGTTTTAGTGAGTGACTGATTGAGTGTGAGTGTGCGTGAGTAGGTGTAGAAATGGTTTTCATATGTGTGTAGTTTGTGTATTTGTGCATACATGCATGTGTGTCCTCACCCTGCTGTTCTTCTCGAGCTCCATTAGGGCTCTCTTGTGCTGTTCTGCGATGGCAAGTGTGGCAGAGTGGACCCTCTGATAGATCTGTTCCCCCTCCCTCGTCTGGAAGGTATAGAGGCCTTCGCCACTGTCACACATTCTGAAAATATGTACACACACTGTGAAACATACACACACACTCTCTGGATTCTAAAACTATCTCTGGTGTGTCCTGTGACAATAATCAAGATGAGCTCTGAAGCTTTGGCACCCAAAGGCATAGACTACAGGCCATGTGACCTCCCACAGCAAAAAAATCAACCTGTAATATACCACCAGAGGGCAGCATATCCTGCTTTAACTGTCCAGAGCAAGCACATCTCTTTTAGATAGGCCCTACCACTGGGGTAAATTACTGTTTCTTTTTTTCAGCCAGTGAGGATGAAACTGCAAGAGCAGATAAGAAATGAAGTCCGTGTAATCATGTAATCTGGTGAATCGATCCGCCCATAGAGCTGGTGCCTGCACTGGCCCCACGTTCGGTGTGCGATTCCTGCCAGTCATCTCAGAGGAATTACACTCTACAGTAGTATCATATCTGGGTAGACGGGGTGCCCTCTTGTCACAGTCACAGAAACTCTTCCGGATAACTGCTACGGCACTCAAAATTCTCCTGCATCTCCATCCACTTTCCCACTGTCCTCTCTGACTATTTCTCATGTAAAGCTGGAGTTCACCTTATATAAGTTGAATGATAACCTGATGCAGTTCATCGATTGTTCTGTGTGAGCAAAGGAGAACCAGTATTAACATATTGAGCAAGAAATGAGTGGTTTTTCTTTTGGTTTTATTTTTCTGTAGTCTTTTCTGTTGGTATGGCTTTTCTTTTGTTTTTGGGGATTGTCCGACTGTAGAATATAATCTAGTATTTATAGAACGCAATATACAATTCAATTTTACTTCCATGCCCTTTGTTTCAAAAAGTCTCTCTCTCATTCTCTTTCCCTCTCCATCCATTTCTTGACTCTGTGCCCATTAGGACACTATCTCTCTCTCCTGGGTCCTCTCTCTCTTCCCCCTGCTCCGTCCTCCTCACCTGCCGGCCTCGAAGGTGAAGCGTGTGGCATCTCGGCCGTAGCGACGCAAGGAGCAGAGCGGCCAGGTGACCAGCTTGGTACGGGGGTTGTGGATATCCCACAGGTAGATGTTTTCATGGGTGATCTGCATCATGCACTCTCCATAGATGTCCAGGTTGGGGCAAGGCAGCAGGAAGACGTTGAAGCGCTCTGCAGGAGAGCGCGGGGACAGGTCAGTTTCACAGGTCAGTTTCACAGGTGGATACAGCCCTCATCTCATAGGATAATATCAACCCCAGAAACGTCTTCATGAGGAGCAGATAGTTAAAAAAGGAGCAAATATGATGGTCCTTCCCCACCATCCCCTGAATAATCTGATGGAGATCTTGCCATTCTGAAGGATCCCTAACCTTTAAAACAGGGAGAGCTCACTATAGCTTTGTGCCAACATCTGTTCGCTTCAGCAGTAACCAAACACACTTTAATTTTACTGTTTAATGTAATTTTCTGAATAAGTCGTTCTAAATCTATTTGAGTGAAAATTGAAAAAATTACCAAATGCATTCTAGTGCTTCCTGATCCTATGTACAGTAATTCTTCTACATTCTATGTAATTCATATAAGCAAGTTCTTACTAGAATTTCCTTAATAAGATTCTTAATTTCTTATTGACTTGGGAGTTGTGATGGACCCTCTCTGAAAGCATCACAGCAGTGAGCCAGGTGTGCAACATCAGGAGAATCTACCTCTTCACATCATCTACTCCACCCAGCTTCTAGTACACTCCCACCTGTGTTACTGCGCCTTCTGACCTGCTGGTCTTCCAGAATCCACTATCAGATGCCTACAGCCCATTCAGAATGCTGCAGCTCATCTGTACACAACCACCCTCAGACACTCCCATGTCACTCCCTGTCCACTGCCCTCCACTGGCTACCTGTTATGAGCTGCCTCAAATTTTAATTTTTGGTGTTTTCCCACCAGGCTGCTAAGGGGACTGCCACAGCATGCCTACGACCAATCATTGGACACTACACACCCGCCAGACCCCTCTGCTCTGCCCCCCTTTTTGAGTTTGCACTTCCCACAGAGGTCAGAACAGCAGATCTCTAAACACCATCATGCTCAAACTGAAGACTCACCTCTTCTGTACCTCTCCCCATCCCTCCCTAGCTCTTTTACTGCACCATACTTGTTCTATTACTATGAATATGATGATTTCGTTTGGGCTCAGATCATTGTTGTTGTTTATTTCCTCAGCAGGTTCATAACAGGGCTTTAGTCCTATCTTATCTTATGACTTCTGCCACTTGGTGCTTCACTTCCCTTAGGACTTTTGGCAATATTGCACTTTGTGTTCTGAGTCGCTCTGGATTAGTGAGCCCACTAAATACCTATGATGTAATGTAAAGTAATGCAATTTGTAATAATAGTATTGCAATTCAAGAATCTATAAATGCAATTTCTGTAATTACATAATTAATTCATGATGATTAATAATTAGTTTAACAATGGTGGATACAGTTTTATGTCTTTATGTCATTTTATGTAAATTATCTCCTTAATTTTTTATAAGCCGGCTACTTCATCTGAAGTTCTCCCAGTGTGTACAGCACTGTGCAAAAGTCAGACACCACCCTTCAATTTATTTCATTTCCAATCAAAATGGCATTACATGCATGTTATTTATCTTTCAGTGTCAGAAAAATGCAGGAAACATATCTGACACAAACTACATACAAAAGACAGTACTGTTCACACATACACACATACACACACACACACAGGTATAATCTCATTACATGCAGAAGGCTCACCTGTGTGCTCACACTGCACCCCTGCTGCCAGCAGGTCTGGCTCCCCCAGGCTGATGTCATTGAGGCGGGTCCCCAGGCACTCGATTGACAGGGTCTTGAACCACTCCTCCGCCTCCAGCTCTGAGAGGAGACAGGAAGTGAGATTGACAGGCTCCTCCCTCTGATACGCTACGCCGGGGGGACTTGTATCAGTGGGACCCCCCCAGTCGGTAAGGAGCAGAGAGACCAGGCATCACTGATCTGAGGAAAAGGCTACAGCGCAAGCGCAACTCCATTATTCACAACTAATTCAATAATTTCAGCAAAGTGAAACTCAACTCATTCAGTGAAAAATACTTCCAGAACTTTATGGGTAGTTTGCAGCTCAGCAATGAATTGGATTTAAACAAATTTCCTGAGCTGACTGAGCTGGAAAAGGGACCGAACCCAATCCTGACAACACATAAATATCCATCAATCTCAGCCAGCACAGAAAGAACACACTTTGATTTGGGAGAGAGAGAGAGACTGTGCGAGACTGAGTGGCAAGGTGGGTGTACCTGAGTCGCAGGTGAAGGTCCGGGATGTGTCATCAGAGAAGACAATAGCCACCGCCTGCCTTTTGGTGTCCCGTGGAAGCCTTGTCACATTTTTTACGTTACTGATCTCAGTCACCTGTAGGGGGCAGTCAAAATGTGTCAAAATGAGTTTAGGATAGCGAGGGGTGGCATTTGGCCATTGGTGATGAAGGAAAGAGAGAAGCAAAGAGACTTGTCGTACTGTAAGACTGAAGGAGGAGCAGTATCACCCTACAGATGTGGATGAGTAAGAGAGTGAGGGAGAGCACATACAGTGTGCACAATTACACATTTATTTCTTAATACCTGTTATTACAGCTATTTTTAATACTGTTGATGTTTTTTGGCTTGTTATTATGATTTACTGATTGCTGTTATTATGTTTTGGAAATATGTATTTTAAAATTTCATGCCAATAAACCTTTTGAATGTAATTGAATTGCTCATGGATTTTGTCCACACAAACAGCAATATGAGCTCCCCCACTGCAGCTGATTCAAACCTGCAGCCCCACTGTGTTCTGACTGCCCTCCAGCCTCTGTACCTTGGGGCAGGCCCTGATGTAGGCAGACTTCTCGTCAGGATACTTCTCCAGTCTACGTGGCCCCTTGCTGGAGGACTTCTTAAACACCAGCCAGCAGCGGCGGTAGATCTGAAACAAGGGCAGAGACAACACGGATGTTACTCCATTAATGCATATACAGCTCCCCAACATGCCATCAATTACATACAGACCCCACCGCAAGCTATCATGGTGGTGAACATGGACTATGGTCATCAATGCAAAAGAGGGAGAGAGAGAGAGAGAAGGTGTTTCAACTGGTGTTTTCAAACTGGTGTTTCACAGTTTCAATTAGTTTCATTATTATACTACTAATAAATGCATTATGTGTTTGTATTATAAAAGCTGTATTGTGTTTGCTCTTGTCAATTGGTTTACAATTATTATTAACTGTAAGCTTTAATAGTATGTATTTGAAAATATGTCATGCCAATAAAAAAAACTTTAGACAAAAAAGCCGGATTGAGAATGGAAGGAGAGAGAAAGAGACAGAGAAAAAAAGGGAGAGAGGATCCGATAGAGAGAGATAGATGGTCGGAGGCAGTACGCGCTGACATTCCCTGGTCGGAATATTGCACATGAGACAGTTCTATCATGCATAAGTTACTGAATAAGAAAGGAAGCACTGAGAATCTGTCCTGCAGGAGTAATGAGAAATCTGTCTCTGGAATGTGGGCAGACATTCCGTTGCTGTGGTGACACAATTGTTCCAGAACTCACTGGTACTGCCGTACTTCTCTCTCAGTCTCCCCACCCCCCCCATCCTTTCTTCTTGGCTCTTTTCTCCTCCCAGATGAAAGAGCACCTCTTTCTTTATTTGTGTTCATAAAATGCCCTTCAGAGAACCACAGCCTCCCTGCTCGTTGCCAGGGAAACCTAAACCTGAGATTGCACCTGCTCCAGCTGCAAACAACCCCCTCCACCCCCTCCCTTCCTCACGCCCCCTCTGACGGTGCGTTCCCAATGTCTGTTTCTCTGTTGACAGAGCTCAAGGACGGACCAAATGAGCTCCCTCTTTTTCTGAGGTTCATCACAGTAGTCAAGGCACAGTACGCTTCTTCCATCCAAACTTTCAAAAATTCTGCAACTCATAAGTTAAGACAGGAACACATTAGGGGGTCTTAATATTGAAAAATCCTCAGAAGTAAATTATGAATGCCTGTGCAAAGAATGATGCGTTTCTTATTGCATTTTGTCTCAGGGGAGTTTTCATCATGGCATTTGACAATGACAGAATTGAAATGGACAGATTCTTCAGGTCAGGTCTAAATTTCCCAGCTGGGACTGGATACATTTCAGCATTTCACTATTCCCCTGCATTCTGTGGGCTGAAAATTCCATGACAAAGAAGAGGCTAATTCTGGTCTTCTCCTTATAGAAGGAAATGCTGTAGCATTTTCCCAAACAAGAACCAGCACTTCTGAAATTAAGGCCCAATGCCATTAACTCTGTAAATTAAGATTACATAGTCAATACGGGTTAGGAGGAGCATTCAGAAACGTGATTTCATTGATCAAAATGAGGAGCAAAACAGCTGGGTCAGAGTTGCCATTTTAATTATAATCCCACTTTGAACCTCTGAACCAGAGCGGGGAAAAAAATCAAAAGAAACATACAGCACTCTGTCGCCATGAGCCAACCCAATCCACCACCCTGCGTGGGAGTCAGCGTCACATGAAACAATTCCTTTAGCATGACCGTGGGAGGGGGGCTGGGGGTTACACGCACACATGCACTGAGCTCCAGCTTAATCACAGCTAACGATATTTGCCCCTACATTGTGGAGATTTCCTATACTGTATCTGCCATCGAGCCCATGGGCTGAATAATACCAGCTGAGCTGCAATCAATTAGCTCCATCCTTCATGTGTGCGGGGTGCAGGCTGGCACGCTCACGGAAGCACCGCCCTCCCCTCATCCACATCGCAGGAGCTGCCTGCAGATCTGTCCAAACACACGGCCTCGCCCGGTGCAATCTGGGCCAGACGCTAGGCCCTTCCAGCTGGTAGCTATGCATGGGGCTGGGAACGATGATGTCACACCCTGTGGGGTGTGATCCCATTGGACAAGACGGGCATTTCTGATCTGCCAGGCTGCAGCCAGATCCCCTCTCCTTCCACCTCATCTTCTTCCTCCTCCTCCTCCTCACTCTTCATTCCCCAGCCAGTGCAACATGCCCAGAGCTTTCAGGCTTCGCTGGACAAACACACTCTGTAGCCTGGTAATTAAGCCTCTCTACGCAGGGAGGGAGGGAGAGGGAGAGAGAGAGAGAGAGCAAGTAAAAGAAAGAGAGAGGGAGAGGGAGACGTTAAGAGAGACAGCGACAGTCTGACAGTCCCCAAGAATGATAAAAAGCCATACCAACACAAAAGAAACAAGAAAAACGGAACCCACTCTTTTCTTGCTCAACGTGTTATTACAAGTTCTCCTTCGCTCACTTAAAATACCAATCCATTAATTGGCTATTTGCTGTTAACCTCCAGCAGGTTATCATTCAAATTTTAAATGGTGAACTTCAGCTTTACACAGGAAATAATTAGAATTGGTTACAACGTAGACCTGGGACCTAGCACCATTTTCATTTTCTGTGAGCATATTGTATGCTCTTGAATATAGTACACGATACACACACAGACTCACACACACAACATCTTAGTATTTAATCAGCAGCTATTGACTTCTGCATCTCCTCCTCCTCCCTGTGCTACAGGAGTCCAGATAAAACAAATTGATTCATTCAAATTGCTCATCTTCCCTTCCCTGAGAGTGATTATACTGTATTAGATCTCATGTCTTTCCTGTCTCTCTCTCTCCTCCTCTCTCTAAATCCCTTTCTTCCCCTGAAATGCTCACTTGCCGCTTCCGAATTGGCGCATAACAAACGCTTCTGCCAGCGTTCAAAGCTGCACACTTCCTGTGCCATCAAGCCTGGGCACAACAGTGAGATCGATACCAATCAGGCCATTCATTCTCACGGGGAGCTGAAATCAAATACCTGCACAACATTGCTTAGGTACTGTACAATTAAATCAAACGGTGGTAGGAGAAAAGTAAATCAGCAATTAAAAGCATGATTTGTCTTATTTAGAGCGGGAGAGGACACAGGAGAAAGATTTCAGTCAATTACTCATCTCGTCTCTCGAGAACAGAGCAAATGGAGTTTAAGACCATGACACTGCAGGGGGAGGGGTTAGAGGGCTGTTGGCTTTAAATAATATGCTTTTTTTAATGTTCCAAGGGACCTGATGTACGATCGCTGAAATATCCAAATCCCAAAAATATATGAATTTGAATTTTGACTCAGATTTTAAGAAGAGAATGAGAGGAAAACTGGCAATATCATAGGAGTCAAACAGAACACTTTGGGTTCTTATATAAGGCTGTCCTTGAAGACAAGTTGATAAAAATAAGAGTTTCTTATAGCTCTTGTTAGCAACCAAAATCTGTTGAAAATCTGAAAATTGTGCTTGAATGTACTTGAGCTTGATCATTTATATTGTAACTGTGGGACACATTATAAGTTTTGTGTATGCCTCTGTGTGTGTGTGTGTGTGTGTGTGTGTGTGTGTGTGTGTGTGTGTGTGTGTGTGTGTGTGTGTGTGTGTATAAAATTGTGTGTTTGCGTTTGTCGGTGTGCAAAGTGTCACTTTGTCTGTATGGGTGTGTCTGTAGACATGTTTGTGCGTGTGGGAGTGTGGTTGAATTTGTCTGTGTGCCCATTGGTAAATGTGAGCATTTGTAAATTAATACTTTTTTCTTTAGTATATGCAGGCCAAAAAAATATGCCCAAAAACCTGTAACAACCCAAAACACAAGAAAACTTTTCCTTCCTGAGTTCAAAGTAATCCCACAAGCCAATCAGAACACAGCCCTCACAGGTCATACAATCCAGCTGCAGCTGTGCAAGCTTCTCCTCACACTGATCACGGGATGTGGGGATGAGCTGTGGGCGATGGCCCGCCTCTGTCACCAATTAAACAGCTCCGCCACCGAGGACAAGAGAGGCTCACCAGCCAATTGACTGAGACTGTTGAGCAATTAAACGCGCTGACACCAAGGACAAGGGACGCATGCCGGGGCAATCAACTGTGACCGTCACCAATTACAGGGGCCTTTTGTCCCCCTAAAAGAGTGCAGTGCACCTCGACCCAGCGACCTGTACGGAGGCACCTAATGCATTTCAAATGGGCCTGAGCGGCGTAAGAAAATAACGAAGACGTCATCATTGTTGTGGCTATCTGCAGGGTAGGGCCTTTATGGTTGCGAATGCCTCCACAGAGTTTAAACTTGTCCCCCTCCACCCACCCCCCCAAATCCCACCCTCTCAGATAACACACAGCACCCTGTACCCCTTCCCCCTCTCTTTATCTGAAGACAAACCCCCATTTCATGTTGTCAACTTTCTATTGGTGCACCGACCTTCACTGTGGGAAAATCAATCGGTTGCTTTGCAGTCAGGCTTGTCCTTGGTGGTGTGCGTGGGGCTTTGGAAGAGGGCGGATTTGAGAGAGACAAGACTGAGGATCTTAACGGGGCTGAGGCAGGAGGGGGGAGAAATCGATCAGACCGGCCCCGCATCCTGGCTTACCTGCCTCTGTTTGCCTGCTTGTTTTTGGCTGGTTTGAGATTGACTTCCTGAGCAGGATCTCTCTATACTCTAGTCTAGAAGAATGAAAATGGCCCGGTTTAATTACTGCACAGTCCCTGCCCAGCCTCTGAAACATGGAAAACACACACATATATGCCTATGCTAACAGGCACAAAACCAATTAATGGGCCCAGGGTTTGGACTGGCCAATTATTCACTGGTAACTTAAGTGCTTGGTAGCAGCTCATCAACAGGACCTTACACTAAAGAAGGCATTTTAACTGCTGAATCATTGAGAAATCGAACAAAGGCACATTTATATGAGGTCAATTTATACTTTATACGTCTCTCCATTCCTGGTGGTCTAAAAGGAAAGGGACACACACCGCCCCACAGCAAAAACACACACAAACACACACACACACACACACACACACACACACACACACACACACACACACACACACACACACACACACACACACACACACACACACACACACACACACACACACACTCACACACACACACTCACACACACACACTCACACACACACACACACACACACACACACACACACACACACACACACACACACACACACACACACACACTCACACAAACACAAACACAGACAACCAGGACAGCTCTACACTGTGGACCACACATCAACTCACACCCACCCACACACACACACGCACGCACTCACACACAAACACAGACAACCAGGACAGCTCCACACTCTGGACCACACATCAACTCACACCCACACACACCCACACACACACACACACACACACATATATATTTGAATGAAAATGTGCCTGCAAAATCATGCATATGTCCTCATGCAAGGTTCAGATTGTGCACACTTCAGCTTGTACTGAGATCCCATGAATCACACACACAATTGTACTACATATCCAAAACACATACAAACACTACAAAAAAGCAGAGCAGGGTCACACCATAAACACCCAGCTGCAAGGACTTCATCATCAGCCTCGGCCCATGTCACTGGCAGGCTGCAGGGAACTGACTGCTCTGTGCTCTGAGATCCTGCCGTCACTCCGTGCACCCCCACGCCTCTCGCCCCCCGCCCCACTGCCCCCCCATCCTGGGGCCAGACTGACAGACATCTCAACCACCCTACCCCCGCCCTGCACCCACCCCCCCCAACCCCCACCCCCCCGCCACCGCCGCTGCCGCCTAGCGCCTCACCATAAATATTTAACCATTTTCATTAATCCCCTCCCGTGGGGACCGGCCTGTCAAAACAGGCGGATTTGAGCGGGACTTGCATGGCCCCGGCTAAGGGATTAGAGCAGTAAATAACACTAAACAGGTTCACACCGCGGTGATACGGCCCCAGCACATGGGCTGGGCTGGAGCTGAAATTACACCGGCAGCCATGACAAACACGCAGGTTACTGCGCCTTTACTGCCCATGCATCACGTTCAGCAGTGTGGTCGTGGCTGAGCAGGTACTGTGTACCGCACGCACACACACATACACACACACACACATTCTCACAGACATGGAGAGACAGAGGGACAGAGGCAGGGCAACAGGGGCATAAGGGGACCTCTAATGCAGCTGACTATAATGTCATGCCAATATAGCATTTGAATTGCATTGAATCAATTGAGAGAGAGACAGAGAGAGGAAGAGATTTAAAGGTATTATAGAGTTATATTGGAGGGCATTTTCTCTGTGAAAGGTTATTAACCCCAGCTAGACACATCCTTGCATCCATCAGGCATCTAGCAGAGAAAAATCAAAACACATTTCATGATTTTCATATCTCTGCCTGTCATGCACTTTCTCCCTTTTTATTTGATTTTTCTGCTGAAACATTTGTCTGTCAGAGCCTTGGACAGGTGTACAGGGGAGGGGGGGTGGGGTGGTGATCCTATAGTGTCCCCAATCCAACACTCCAGTGATGGCCTATGACGGATTCCTGCTCACTATGACAGTCCATCTCTCTACTGTCCATGGTGTTGAGAGATCAGAGAGAGAGCAAGAGAGAGAGAGACAGGAATCAGAATTCACCTGTGATTTACCACTGCCACTCTCAATCTATACCTGTCCTCGCTGCTGATTTGAATTTGCTCAGGTGCTCTTTTTAAGTACTCACAGACACTGAGAGGGAAGCACTTCCTGAAAGGTGTTTTTTGGAGAGTTCAGCATTCTTTATTAGCCTTCAGATCATAGCACTTTAAGAATACCTGGGGTTGGACTTGACCCATCTATTTATTTATAAATATGAAAATACTCAATCTCTCTCTCTCTCTTTCTTCTGTAATTCACAAGCATACACATAAAAACCCAGATATGCGTATGTGTGTTTGTGTGTATGTGTGTGTAGGCAGCAGAACCATTGATATTCAAACAAAAGACTCCCAGAGGCCCAAGAAATGTTCATAACCTTTGTAGTAATACCAAGATAAGAATTTTAAAGAATTCAGACCCTGTCGTGAAAGATACACCAGTTCAAACCCAGAGCTGACACCACTGTTCACAGCGCTGGCCCAGGTCTTGGGTTAGCACTTATATCCAATCCTCACATGAACTCTCTGCCTCATTATCTCACTAAGCCAAAGGTGAGCAGCCCAGGCTCCCTGAGCACAAGAGATCATTAAGCTTTCTGATTGGTCCAGCCCTTAATTACACATCAGTGCAATAAAAACAGTATTGTGACTAATGAGGGGAGGTGACCATGTGTTCAAGGTGATCTGCTTTTCACCGGATGACCGGGAGACAAGAGGAGATGGATCACTCCAGTGTGCCTGGTACTTCTGTCCTTCACTGGTATATAAAAACTACGGGGGGAGGGAGAGACAAAGAGAGAGTGGGAAGGTGAAAGAGAGCATGAGAGAAAGAGAGGGACAGTTGGGGAGAGAAGAAGGCAGAGTGGAAGGGAAGTATGTGTGAAATGAATGAGAGAGGGAGATAGACAAAAAGGTCTTCTCCGGCAATGCTTGTTTAACTTGTGGTGGCAATCTGTGACAGTTTGAATTTGGATCTTGATATTTGAGAGGGAAAACATGGGGGTTGACTGGGAGGGGGCAGTATTTGATTCAAGTCAACTGACACAGCGGGCGTTGCCAATGGCAGAAGACCCCCTGAGTGGCTGTTCCCCGCTACAAACCACTTCCCTGCTGAACATACTCCCCCACCTCATCCCACACACACTACACACCCCCTATACACCCCCGCTCCACCCTCCCTTGAGACAGAATCAAAGAGTCACATCTCTCTGTTCCATCCCTTTTTCTTTCTCCCTCCGCCTGCCCGCCTGCCTGCCAAAGCAGAGTTTAAAGACTGCCGCAGCTCTGCTCGTTAGTGTAAATTGAGTCAGTGGGGCAGCTTGGCAGCTTTAAGACCCCAGGGAGTGAGTAAGGAGAACCAGTATGGATCCCTATGAGGTTAGCAGTGTAGTATAATGGTTAGGACCCTGGGTTCCCAACACATAGATCGTGGGTTCCATTCCTAAGCAAGGCACAACTGCTGTACTCTTATCCCACATTTGTTCAGTAAATATCCAACTGCATACATGTGTAGAAATGTAAACTGTCATTGTAGGTAAGAGTGCATTCTACATATACTAGACCTATGGACCAGAGCTGAACCTGAAGACCAGATATTCACTTTTCCTTACCCACATGCTCCTCTAGCCCAATTTACCTCAATTTCAACCAGACAGTGACTCACGAAAAGGCTTCACCAGGATTGGTAGTAAGAGCAGAAGTCCTAGTGTTCCAAAGCTAGGTTTTACTCAGTGCTGGGCTTGGACATGTTTGTGATGAGTATTAGCCTACCCCACTATATTGTAGCCAAGAAAACTATAAATACTGCTTTCAATTCAAGCATATTTATTTTCAAACAGCATGAAAGATGCTATGGTGAGTAGTCTAATTTTTCCAGACATATGCTCAAGAAATTATAAATACTGAAAGACATTTTGTGATGACATTAAATGTTGATTGAATGATCAAATTCAATTATACTAAACTATAACACCACCACCTAATGCCTCTCCCACACCACAGATAATATTGAGTATCAAGGTATTTCTAGGGGATGACAACTAGGTCCGAAATTCTTGATCATCCACGTCTGCTCTGACGGTGACCAAATTGCAGAATTTCCTGATGTTCTAATAGTGCAGTCTGTATATCTACAGCCCAGGTGCACTGTAGGGTTTACTTATCATCCCCTGTCTCTCTCTCGCTTACTCTCTCTCCCTCTCTCTCTCACACACATGCTCATACACACTAGCATACATTTAAACAGAGAAAGAGATATAGATAGAGAGAGAGAGAGAGGACCTCCCATAGCTTAATCAGGGGTAAGAGCTGGGTAATTAACCAGAGAAGACTTCATTAGAAATGGCACACATATAGGTTGAGTAGATGGACAGACAGACAGTAGCAACCCTGAAACAATACCATTATTGCAGACAGACACACATACACAGACAGAAATTGCTGTGGCAGCAGCTCCATTTTTCCCATAATGCAACAGAACAACAGTTCACAAGACATTTTTACCCAAGCTCTGACTGTGGAAATAATTAAGATCTCAGTGGACCACCTAAACATTTAAATTGAAACAAAATAAAATTAGCATATTTGAAATTCATAAAAAGCACAGACTTAATTTCAATCACCTTGGGGATATGAGTGCTTGTTTGTCTGAGCAAAGCTTTGCAATATTAACACAGCAGGATACCAGCAAGCTACATATTACTAATGCAATTTTCATTAAGCTGTGACTTCACCACCATACCACCAGGGGGGTTTGGGAACCAGTTCAACAGAAAACCAAAAGTATGCAGCCAAAACTGTACTCTAGAGCAAACTCAGCGCTACTTTAAACAGTTTCCTCACTTTTTCCCCAGGTATAGTAATGCATCAACAATCAGGCAACAACTGGTTCATCATGAGATTACAGGTACCTCGTCTGCCTCCATATCAATGTGCCTCCCAAGGCATAGCCAAAAGCATCCTTCCTGCATGCTCTCAATAGTCGAACAAGGTTTCTATCAGCTCTCAAAGTGTATGTTTTGTGTTTAACTTAGCTTTACATTGCAGCTGTCCCCATGAAAAAACCACCAAGTTTTCGATATTGGTTTGAAGCATCACAAATTACATCTTTTACCATATAGCTATCCAACAGAAGAAGGTGTAGTGGACTGAAAACGGCTATATAATGTAAGTCATTTATGTCATTAAATCAATGGAAATGAATGCAAACTTCATCATTCATTTCACATATTGCTATCTGATGGATGCAGTGCAGTGAAACTCCAAGTGGCTGAATACATTGCCATCAGTCTCAGTGTCATATCAAGATATTTCACTGTTTTCTGTTTGCTAAGGTTTAATGTCTGGTGAAGAACCACATTGTAAAGAACTAAATTGAACTAATTTTTTTTTAAATGTTACCTGCAAAGGTTTCAAGATTTTTACTGCATTCAGTAGATTTGTTTTGACTTTCAGATTAAAGAAAAATGCCTACCATTTTGTCAAATCCTTGACTCTTCATTCTCTTTTCTTTTTATTGTGAACCAGATTTGTGACAACTCATTTTGGCTGTAAATCGTGTACTTCGTGATCTGTGTAGCCTATTACCGCTGGTCTAAATTCAAATTCAAGCACACCAAATAGAGATCGTCACCAAGGGGTCTGTAACTGATCAACTATCTCCCACTGAACACCGTTCAACACTGTGTTTAGGAAAATGGGCTATACATGGTGGAAGTCCAGCATGTTTTAAATGGAAAATGCATGAAAAGTGGAATTTGAGTGAAACACTGCAACCCCTCCAGAACAATCGATACATAAACAAACAAACAAACAAACAAAAAAAATATGTAACAAATTCAAGCTTGATCCAAAGAGCCTGCAGATACTGGCAGTGAATCTGGAGAAAGACTTCACACAAATCACACAAAGCAAATAACCTATTCTTCAACATAACCAGAAACAGTCACTTTACAATTCAGCCTACAGTATTTTTTTTGTTCTGTTTTTTTAGACAGCTCTCTTGCAAATGAGTGGGCACACCAAGGCTGCTTTGTCAGGCTCCTGTTACCAATCAATATGTGAATAAAGCACCATAAATATGCAGTTAACTGTGTGATGGAGCGGCACTTCAGCAGCACTTACAGTAAACTTCCCGCAAACCTGTTTTAACAAGCATGGGTATCATTGCCCCAAGGCTCCAAAAATACAAACAAACAGTGTTAATACTGGTCCTATTCACTCACCAATCCACCTCTGGTCCCTTCCAAAGTGTGTGATAGATAGCTTACCCTCTTTATGTACCTTGTCAGCATTGTGAGTGCCATAGATGAGGCCCTCACATTGGAGAATAATAATACTGTGCTTTCTCATTTTTCTTTCTTTGTTTTTTTTTTTGTGCTGCAAAAATCTGCATCAAACAGAGGACAGCTGTTTCACCTCACGGATATGAGATGGTAACATAGGGCGGCAAAGAAGGTGAGGCGGGGGAGCTGAGGAGGCGGACTAACTGAGCAATTAGGATGTTACCCCGCGCTCGCTGAACCGAGACACAGTCAGGAATCCAATGTTAAGTAAGTGCTAATTAGCCTGATTGGGTTCTTGGTTTTTAATTGAACCCCAGGAGGAGAAAGGGAGCGGAGACACCAGACCAAGAGTTAATTAGCTCCCCCAGATCTGAAGGGTGTGAGTGGGTGGGGGGGGTGCAGGGATGGGGATGGGTCAGCAGGACCTTGCCCTGTCACCATTGAAGGGCTGCTAAGTTCCTCCTGATTTCACTTGCCATTTGCCTGTTTGGTCCAGGAGGTATGGTAATTCAGGTGGTATCATAGTGGAAAAAGTGCAGTTGGAAAAGGCTGTAGACACTGCGGCCGTCAGGACATGGAGTTGAACTGATCTGCTTTAAACAATCTCTGTCAAAGTTCAATACTTAAGTAATGCATGATCTTTCCATTTGTCTGCCTCATTTTGAGCACACTCCTGTTTAGCTGTCTTCCATAAGAATGCAGCTCTAGCCACAGGCCACGCCCACATCCTCCTGTAGCTCTCCTCACTAGGCTCTGTGCTGCCTTCTCTTCTTCCCTTCAACCCATAACCTTCCCCACCCCACTGGCACCCCTCTGCCCTTGGCCAAAGCCCCACACTCCCCCTTCCTGAAGATCAATGGAGCAGTCAGGCTGTCTGACACGGCACTCAGAAGAGGTGAGATCCAACAGCAGCGAACAAAGCAGACGCCGCCACACTCCAAGAGTGAGGGAAGAAGAAGAGAAATGCATAGGGAAGGAGAGAGGGAGAAGGAGAGAGAGAGATAGAGAGGGTGAGAGTCCTCCTTTGAAGTTTTCCCTTATAGACGGGGCCGAGAATTTTTTTTTTGTGTTATCCTGGCGAAGACGGAACGTGAATGCTAAAACACCCACTGTTACTGTGCAATGGGGAGGGGTGAAAAATGCGTTAGCTGGCTGCTCTACCCCAAGGCCTAGGGATTCTGAGGTGCGATATGAGCTTTATGTACACAAATGTTATATTAAACAGCTGAGGGAATTGTCTTACAATCAGGAGTTATGGATGTTAAACAACAGAAGTGACATGCTGCTTGCAGTTAATCTGCTACAGGAGGAAGGGAGGGAGGAAGGGAGGTAGACCGACAGGATAGGAGATGCAAAGAGAGAGAGATATATGGAGACAGACTATAAGAACAGAGAAATAGACAGGTAAAGGAGAGGGGGGGAAGGTAGACTGAGGGAGAGAGAAAGAAAACAAAAATTAAGAGAAAGACAGAGAGACAGAGAAGTGGGGAAATGGAACTGGAAGTGGAAAGAGAGAAAAAGAGAGAGTGAAGGAGAGAGCAGCAGCGGTGTGTGAGGAGAGTATAAATCACACTCAGGTGTTCCATTGCTTTTGCTCCCCTGGGAGAAGAAAGCCGTAACCCCCCTGGTACCTCAGCACCCGTGGCGGTGCTGACTGTGCATTTCCTACGCCGGAGAAAGCGCCAGAACCCAGAGGGCCCGAGTCAGTCACACAAATCCCCAAATAATTACTGCTGGGGGGGAGTGGCATCAGAGACAGGAGAGAGCGTCAGCTTTAGGGGGGGCAGCACTGTGCGGGATGGGGATAAGTGACATCCTGGGTGGTGATTGAGTGGCAGGACAATCTGCCGGCTACTGTACTGAGATCAGCTGGGAGCAGGACCAGGGGAAAAGGAACACTAACAGTACAAGATAAGCCATACAAATCTGCTGCCTCTCCCTGTCTCAAAAGAGGATTTACACACAGAGCTGACAATAAGTCGCCGTGTGTCACAGAGGACTGGTACAACATGCCGACAATAAGCCGGGATTTTTCCATGGACCAGAGTGAACACATCACTCTGTCATCATTGGTGGGGAAGGGGTGTTTCCAAGTGCCGCCATCACTGCCACACCCCTAACTTTTTATACATTTGCCTCCTCCCACTGACAAGGGCTTAAAAGTACATTTTGAATGGTCAGAACAGTAAAAATGCAAAAACATTCCACTCCTGAATCACAGCAGAAATTCTCATTATTTCCAAGAGTGCAGCATTTTGCCAAGAACTGTCAAATCCCCCACCCTCCCAGCCCCTAAAACTCGAATGACCAATGAGAGTCCTCACCAGCCACTCCCGCTGCGACCAGTGCATCTGACATGACAAATGCTCTCAGAGCAGCACAAGCAAATTTAGAGTGCTTTATAATTATTATGGCCCACATTTACTACCTGGATCAGCCTATTAGACCACAGTGCAAGCATCCTCAAATCACCAACAACAGATTCAGGCACAAGGGCTGTTATGGCCTATTTTTGGATGATAAGTTAATTACAGTTACACAGAAAAAGATAGGATCCTTGATTTGTATGTGCGTCAACCAGTTTCAGCCAATAAGAGGGTTTTGTTCCGTTACCTGGTAAGAGTGGGTGAGGCTACAGATGCTTACTACATCCCTATCACTGAGTCATATCACTGACCTGTGTGAGAGATAATGCATAGCATTATAAGACTAATCTATACAGCAGGCAAACAAAACTTTTGACTTTGATCGTACACTTTTGTGGTTTAAACAGCTCAGATGGCTAGCTGCTGGTCTCAGCTTGATACAATAGGTCTGAGAGCCAGCTCACAATTAAACATGGCTAGCAAATTATTTATAAACAGATTACATTGACTATGGCTAGCCATCTAGCTTGTGAATTCTGTTCAATCAACATACTTGCGCACATAAATTCTCCAGAATGAATCAGACATTCAGAAAAGACGATAATAATATTTAGCTATAATCAGCTGTGGTAGCGCCTCTGAATTCAATCATAAGTCCTTTTGAAATGACAGAAACTCCATCCTGTGCAGGAGACATTGATTAGGTGGCATTCAGGTTCCACTCACCCCCAGCTTTCTGCTCCTCATTCGCACATAGCCCTGCTTCACAATGTCGTTGAAGTTGGAGGCCATCTCTGTGAGAGCTGGGGGGGATCGGCGGGGGTTACCATCCAGTCCTTCCTTTCAGTGGCGTGGCAGCCCCTCCCTCAGTCACTTGCTCACTCACTCACTTGCTCACTTTCCCTCTCTCTCTGTCTAACTTTCTCTCTCCCTTTCTCTTTATTTTATCTCTTTCAATCCTCTTCTTCTTCTGCCCTCCTGGTTCTCTGGAGCCTTCCTCTCACTCCCTCTCCCCAGCCGCCTCTCTTCCTCTTCTCATCCCTCCTTCAGAATTCCTGAAAGAAGAAAAAAGAAAACAAAGAAAAAAATCAATTATTTACAGAAACGGCAGCAGGTGAGAATAGTGGTGGCAGACACAGAAGGTCGTATTGCACTGCATAATTTATCCGTTTGACAGGCACCTTTTACTAGAGCGATTCACAGGGCTCACATTTTGGAGGTGTCACCCATTCACACAGCTACAGGCCTAAGCTGGACTCCACGCTTCATTTCAAATTGTGCTCCTTATTTTTTTTTTTCATTTTAGCTTGGCAGTCAAGCAAGAAATCACAATGGGAATTAGCCAGGACTGCCTCTTTGCCTGCACAACACTGTTCATTGCGATGTAATCCTCCAAAAAAGTGCCTCTTGGCTGTTAAACATTTTTTGCAGTTGGCCAGGCGAAAAACTTCCCCAACCAAAAAGAGCAGGATGCACAGACTCGTTTTTTTTTTTTAAAATCAATTATTATATGTCATCGAAGGCTAGAACTTTCACAGCTTATTCAATGGAATGGAGTTTTCGGTCTCAGGGCACCATGAGGTTCAGTGTGTAAGGTATTACAGCTCCAGCACTGCTAATACTGACACTTAGACTAATACCCACGTGGACACAAATTCTGTGTCCTAAAATTCATGGTACTTAATCAAAATGACAACACACTGACAATATAAACACATGTTCATGCATACACACACGTATGTGCATGCATGCAAAACTGTATTCATTCACATTTGAGAACACATAGCAGGCCTGAAAAATTCAGTGCACCACACATAGGTGAGCCACAAATGAAGTTTAATTTTACTTTTGCTGATGTCAATCAAAGTTCCAGCCCCTCCCGCTTCCCCTACACTCCTCCTCTTGCAGGCACAGTGCACAAACAACTGGCGGTCTCCTGAGACCTAAATGTGATGACATCATCACCATACCGCCATAGGCATACCCAAGTGCGTTCTCAGGATGCCAGGCTGTAAATCTCCCTGACAACGAGAGCAGAGCATTAAACTTTAACAGAGGAGCCTAATTAAACAGATAGAACGGAACCAGAAACTCCTGCGACTGTGTTTTTTTAGACGCCACGTGGGGGCTGCACACAGTGGTCCGGTTCAGAGCCATCGTCCTCTCAGTGAAAGGAGAGCGATTAGGGCCCTGGAAAAAAGGGGATGGGTGAGGGGAAATGAGGACAGAATATCCCAGCACAATCCCAACTCCCTGCGCACACCACACCTACCGACAAAGAGAGCGTTTATGTGAGACAGAGACAGAGACCGAGAAGTCAGAGAAGGACAGGAGGTATGACAGAGAGCTGGAGAGGTTGAAAAAGAGTGGGGCAGGGGGTGTGATGGAGGGATGGAAACAGAGAAACAGAGAAGAACAGGAGGAATGAGGGAGGCAGCGAGATAAAGAGTAGGTCAGGTAGGAGGAAGGAGATATAAAAAAGAGCGAGGACAGAAGCCAACGTAATGGTACAGACTGGCACAGCCATTGCCCTCTGACGTCGATGAAAAAAGCCAGAGATACAAAGCAAGAGAGACCGAAAGAGGAAGGAGGAGCACCATGCTGGGGTCAAAGTTCATCATTCCCTCATTTCATTCTCAGTGAGCTACAAGCTGTCACAGTGCTCTCTCAGTCCCTCCATCATACTCCGCTGCGAGGCCAGCACGTGTCAGGTGAACTGCCTGAAAGAGTCTGGCGCCGATCCTCATTTTAAACTAGAGACGGTTCAGAGCCGTGCTCTGCGGCTCAACAGATATCCCAGCCCTTGTTAAAGCGCTTACACTCATGAGGCCGGGGCAGAGCTGCTAAATTGGTTCAATCAAAACAATGATTAGCTGAATCAATCAAAACTATGATCCTGCTAGTCAGGTGGAACGAATGCCTGCAGATGGAGAGGACCACTGTGCCAAGGTAGCCCTGGCCTGAAAAAACATACTGTAGTTCAATACAGTCCAACTGGTGAACAGGCCAAGAGGGTGCGGCAGGATTAAACAACAAAGAGATAAAGAAACCAGGGAACCAGCAATGTGAACGAGATTGTGCCACACCAGTTTAAAAGCTGAATGCAGATCATGGGCTTGTAGATATTTATGTGGCATATAGCAGGAAGAGAGGGAGAGAGAGAGAGAGAGAGAGAGAGAGAGAGAGAGAGAGAGAGAGAGACAGATTGACTGGTTGATGCTGAAGAGGTCCAAGATTACAGGACCTTACATTACATTCTTAGTATTAAGCAATGTTCTTATTCAGGAAGGTATACACAGCTTTCGTTTTTGTACAGTAGCCTTTTATACTGCTCGATATTTACTGAAGCAGTTCAGGGTATACTACACTGCAACCTCTATGTTACAAACCCAGCACCCTAACTACTATACTACACTGCAACCTCTATGTTACAAACCCAGCACCCTAACTACTATACTACACTGCAACCTCTATGTTACAAACCCAGCACCCTAACTACTATACTACACTGCAACCTCTATGTTACAAACCCAGCACCCTAACTACTATACTACACTGCAACCTCTATGTTACAAACCCAGCACCCTAACTACTATACTACACTGCAACCTCTATGTTACAAACCCAGCACCCTAACTACTACACTAACACTGCAACCTCTATGTTACAAACCCAGCTCCCTAACTACTACACTACACTGCAACCTCTATGTTACAAACCCAGCTCCCTAACTATTACTGCAACCCAGCCTAACATGCTTGCCAATAAATAAATAAAAACAAACAGCAGTCACCTCACGCATTCAAAGTTCAAAACCTCCACCACAGAAGTAATGCTCCTACCAGCGTGTTCAGTAACACGACTATCCCCCCTCACCCTAGCTCCAGTATGGTACAGTGTGGGGTGGGGGCTGTGCGTGAGGAAATGGGAAAACTATAAAATTGTTGCCACATTACTCCCCCCCCCCAGCCCTGTTCCAGCCCTGTTCCAGCCTCTGGAGCTCGAGGCGGGGTGTCTGCACAACATTATCATCCTGTTTATCACCACAGCCGCCAGCCTTCCGAGTCTCCCAGCCGGAACACCAAAACATCGGAATTCCTGTTGGGAAGTCAACAGGACTACATCACCTGACATGCATGGCACTGTGGAGAGGACAACGAGGATGAGGGGAGAGGGCGGAGGAGGAGACAGGAAGATTGATCGAGAAAGAGAGGGGGACAGAGAGAGTGTAAATGAAAGAAAGCATAAGTTTGTTGAAGACAGACAAGAAGAGAAAGAGGAAATTTCAGGAGAGCAAGTGAAATAGTGTTGATATCATTGTATGTGGACATCACTGCATTTTTTTACTGTATGCATATGCACACGAGGATATGAATGTATGCTCATTCTGGCAATGTTCAAAGCAAAATGAAATCAAGAAACTGAAACTGAATAGATAATTTACTGTGGGAGAGGACAATTAAGACAGAAGGAGAGCGAGAGAAGAAAGCATTATAAAACAAGAAAGATGGGAAACGGAAGAAATTTCTGGTGAACAAAGGCAGAGAGCTCTTTAGCACTGCCTTTACATTTAGGGAGACAGGAGAAAGAGCTGGAGATCGATACTGAGTGCACAGACAACGTGCTGCACACAGGCCAAATCAAACGTGAAAACCAAAACAGCAGGATTGATTCAGGTTCCCCAAGGAGCCAAAGCCCTATGGCTGAATGTTTGCGCTCGCAGGAACCAATTGACTGTTTTTGTGTTTCTATAGTTTTTTCCCCCATATACACAACAAACACTAATGATTTTCATTAGGGGAAGGAAAAAACCCCTTCCTTAGAGACAATTACACCCTCATGCATGTTAATGTTAGCAATAACAGCGACATGCTAACGTTAGCATGCACAGGTTCAGGAGCAGGGACAGGCATGAATAGCTGCTCATACGACGGCCATGTTTTTTGAAATCGTGCAGCTGATCGGCTTTTTGTGCATTTGTCTTGTCCAGCTCCATGGGACAGAGCTTTCCATCACTGCATTGGCACAAATTTAAAAGCGCTGACATCACCTGGGCCCAAGCCTCATTACCCCTGTTTACCGAACAAACAATTTGCCTGCTAGGGATCCAGGTGCGAGGATGCTGAGTGATCGAACAATCGATCCAGAGAATAAATGACCCAAACAGACTGAATTTTATTTATTTATGATTTTTGATTTTTGTGTGTGTGTGGGGGGCAGGGTCGGTCAGTGCTGAACAAAAAGAGAACATTGCTTCATGCAGTTCAGATAATATTTGTGAGTGTGTGTACGTGCATGCGTGCATGTGTGTGTGTGTGTGTGTAGACTTGAAAAGCTTCAGTTTAAAATGCCAGCTATTTTTTGTGGTCTTACTGGATCTAATTAACACGGTCCTCTTGATCTCCCATTGTGGTCAGACCACAAAAAGAACACATCCAGCCCTTAGACATGAATATTACTCCCAGTTCAGCCTAATTAAAACATTTTAAAAGGAGAGCTGGGCATGGCCACTTCTATTGTTCAACAGCACACTGGCTCCCTGACTGGAAACAAAATACATCCTTTTATACTTGGGATGATATTGTCTTCATAAACTGACTTTCTTATGTCAAACTCATCATTTTAATCTTATCTGGCATGTTTAAATACAGTCTTGGCACAGAAACAATTGCCTTTTTCACAGCTGTGCAGAAAAAATAATCTCGCGGATTCCAGACTGTTCCGTGGTGCCAGTCATCCAGTACAGTCTGTGCCTCATTCACAGAATGCCAGAATGGAATAATCCTCACTGATGTTCAATAAATTATTGAGTAATCAATTAATTATCTTCTTACCTGCTTTAGAGAAGTCCTTGTCCTGGCAGACTCCACAGCTATCAATACTACAAGGCATGTTGTGAAATTCTATCTGTAACCTATTACATCTCCTTACACTTCTACATGATTCTTTAAGGGCTTGCATGACAACAGGTGCTCTTTTTTGACCCCTCTTTTGCATGCTTTTGCATTTTTTTCATATTCTGTCCCATAATTGTTTTTGTCTGTCCATCGGCTCTCCGTTGCTCTCCCACACAGCCTCATTGCAGAGCTTGACATCTGCCATATTCTAATTGGGCATGTCCAGGCTCCGTAACTACCAATACCATCAGTTTCTGGAGAGTTTTTCAGAGTGGAGGGCAGTTCCATTGATGTGCAGGCATCTGCAGGAACACATTCTCACGCCAGCGGGATACCAATTCCCATCTCTGTGTTTTTTTCCTCTTTCTTTTTTCTCCAGCCATCCATGGTGCATTCCAATGAAACTGTCTACTCTACAGCATTAAGGAGGGGAGCAGGATGAAACGTTGGGGCCTTCGTCACCCGGGGTTTTTCTCCATCCTCCCTGTCTCCTGTCCTGGTGATTGCCTCACCCGGCCGCTCTGCCTCCTCTCCCCTACAATGCTCCGTGGGAGGAATTTACTAAGTGTGACCTCAGACTGGCTTGACTTACCTCATCTGGGCTCATTCTAGAGAAAAGAATCACACCCTGTGCACATACAGGCAGGAGACCTACTGAATCCTGGCACTTATGGCCACCATATAATGCAAGCAAACACATCCTCGCGCGTATTCAGAGTCAACATTTGCCCACTCCAACTACTTTGTGTTTCAGTTTGCTTGACTTAGCATATGAAGCTTTCTAATATAGCAGGTTGTGTAAGCAGGAATATGGGCACTGACGACAGATCATGTAATAGAGGCTGAGACCCTTGGTGCATTGAAGTCCAGTTTGGATGCAGTGCTGGATACTCTGTGGATTGTAGGTAAACAGTGAGCCTACTTGAGCTGAATGACCTGTTCTTGTTATAAATTGTTATTTTGTTCTTGACGCAAATTCCCCAGCATCATGGTTCCTTTCTGATGAATGCTGACCGCAGTACATGGTCTGTGTGGCTGAGGAGTAGTGGTTATCCAGGTGAGGTCAGAGACGACGAGCAGGCAATCCCTCACTGCATTACGCCATGACATAGCCAGATCTCTGTGACATTTTCACCTCTTTACAAAGGCAATGGAGGGAGACAAGGGGCTGATTGTGAGTTTCAGGTCAATTTCATGAGTCACTTCACTCCAAATCCCCAGGAGTAATTACTGAACTTAAAATGAAGGGCCGTTCCAAACATCGACAAAACAATTCACTGCTCCAGAGCCAGAGAGGTGGACACAGCAGTGACAGAGGTGTGTGTGGGGGGCGGAGGGTGACATTTCACACCTATGGTCCCTCTAGAGCATAGGTGTCAAACTCCAGGGCTTGAGGGCCACAGTGTCAAGTTTTTGTGGTTTTCTTTCAATTAACGACTAACTCAAATACAGTGTTGGGTCTCTTAAGCCAATCAGTGACTTATCTTAAGCACTGCTGAAAACAAAAACTGAGGCCCTCCCGGACTGGATTTTGACACCAATAACGAAGAGCCACAATGATACCAAAATACAGTTACCTAGATGGTCAGAAGTGAATAAATACATGAAAGATATTTATATAAAAGCTTATGGATGAAAAGGTATGAGTGTCAGTCCACATCACTGCCCTTGTGATAGAAATGGCTCAGGTCTGAGAGGCGCACTTCCCTGGCCTGGTCCTGGCTGCGCTGTGGGTCTCTGTATGGGCAGGCTGACGGGACTATCTGTGCACTGATGGAAACAGGGAAGGGGCAGGGAACAAATGGGTTAAACTGTTCAGAATCAGAGAGAAGAAGAAAGAGAGAGAGGGTGTGGCAGGAAGGTAAATGAAGATGTTTGAACTCTGAAGGTTAATTATGCATTTTGTTTTTTGTTTTTTTTTCCTGTTCATGCAAGTCCTTAATGAAGCGCCAGGCCTCACTGACTTCCCACTCTTGCATCTTGATGCAATTAATGGAGTTAAATTAACGACCCCAGTGACCATGTTTCCAGAATCATCTCTAAAAGCCTTTCCTCCCGCTGGCGCAGGAAGAATATCTCTCCTTCTTATTTAATAGAGCTGCAAGGAACTATCTCACTCTACTTCTCGTCACTCTTCTTCCGTTTTTCAACCATCACTTTTTTACTTTCACCTCTATTTCACCTCTAGGGGGCAGCTTGCAGTCTAGAGACCAAGGTACATGCCAGGGACCCCTACTGATGGTGGTTCAAGCCCCAGTCCAGCCACAGCAAGAACACAATTGCTGTTGGGCCCCTGAGCAAGGCCCTTGACCCCACTTTGCTCCCAGGGCGGACTGGCCCTTGGTTACCATAATCAACTGCAACTCGCTTTGGATAAATGACCGTAATGTAACATAGCAAGTGACTATTTACTTACCCCCTCTCCTTCCATCACTGACCAAAATTCTTTTACCCCTTCCCTCTTAAAAATAAAGCCATGAACTCTGAGGTTTGTGGCTGTGATGGTTATGATAGCTACGATGATGAAGATTATAAGAATATAACATTTCAAAAGGAAAGACAGAGGGTAACAGGGATGGGTAATATAGAGGTAGGGATTCCACTGACTAGACCTATAGAATGGCCACTTTCTACTGAATAACTGACCGACTGACTCTTTCTGTCACAATTAAAAAGTACGAGATCTGTGCTGATGGAGAAAGATCAAAGAAGAAGTCAAAGGTCCACAACAGCAGTGACAAGTGACATGACAGCTATATTCATTATTATGTTTTGACAGACTCCTATCCAGCACATGTATGATTCATGCCAGTAGGTGGGTATTAACTGATGTCATTCGTATGCCACTTTAGGACTCAAATGGTTTTGGAACACCTCAGAATTTCG